>WOXC01003355.1:600000-810682 GCA_011680675.1 Gymnobelideus leadbeateri
CAGTCAGGCTTCATTGGTTACTATAATGCCACATTCCACTAAAGGAAAACTTAATTGTAGACTAAAATGGGTCAGGGGAGGGCACTTTTAGGATTGTATTTATCTTCATTACTTTGGAAATTCAAGTAAAGCATCAAAAGTGAGGCTGTTGGCTATGATCAAAGGCAATAAATAGCATGATTATATTTCTTAATAAATAGAATGGCTATATTTCTTAAGATATCGCCCTTCCCAACTCTCCCAAATAATTAATCTTGTAACAGTGCCAGAGATCTGGATTTGGAGAGTCAGGAGAGAGAGAGAGAGAGAGAGAGAGAGAGAGAGAGAGAGAGAGAGAGAGAGAGAGAGAGAGGGAGAGAACAAAGGAACAGAGACATAATAGTGACTGTGTGATAAACAGCAAATAAATAAGAATAGTTGGATCACAGAATGAGTGCAAAGTAAAGTGTAAGACTGGAAGGGTAGGAAAAGGTTAGGTTGGGAAGAGATTTCAAGGCCAACAGGTGATTTCATATTTGATCATGGAGGTAGTAGGGAGCCACTAGAGTTCAATGAATTTACTAGAATTTCAATGAGGAGTTTATCATGACCATATCTGACCTTTAGGGAACTCACACTGGTAGTTGAGTGGAAAATGGATTCGAGGGGAGAAACCAGGCAAGGAGGCCAATAAGACTCTACCCAGACTATGGCAATAATCTAGAAGAGAATTGACGGGGGCTTTTACTAGGGTATTGACTATTTGAATGGAGAGAAGAGGCACACAAAAAATTTTATGAAGATATAAATGACAAGCTATAGCAACAAATTGTACATGTGAGGTACATAAAAGGGGGGGATCAAGGAGAAAGCTGAGGATGGAACTGGAGGATGATGAAGCTCCTAATAGCAATAGGAAGAGTGTTTGTAGATAAATACATAGTAGGTAAATATTTTTTGACTGATTGGTCTCAAATTCCAATTTTAGGACTTCAATCAATTTCCCCCATCTAATCAAATCTAACACCAGTTCTTTGAGTACCTACTATACATAAGGGGCAGTTAGATGACTCAGTGGATAGAGGTCTGGGTCTGAAATCAGGAAGACATTTTTATGAGTTCAACTCTGGCCTCAGACATTTACTAGCTACTTGACCCTGGGCAAGTCACTTAACCCTCTTTGCCTTAGTTCCTCATCTGTAAAATGAGTAGAGAAGGAAATGTCGAACTCCAAATGGTTCACAGAGAGTTAACTGGAAAAAAAAACAACAATTAAAAAATGAGGATATACCAGACACCAAGCATACAAAGATACAGTAAAAACTAGTCCTTGCTTTTGAGGAGTTTCCATTCTATTGGGGCAATCCAACATGTAAATAGATGAATACACATGTGATGATCTGAGAATGAAGAGAAATAATGACTGGAATATGATGTAAAGCTTCTGATGTACCTGAGCTGACCTGTTGAAAGGGGCTTGAAATTCTAAGAAGCACAGGGACCAGCTTGGGCAAAAGTATAGAGATGAAAGATGAATCACTGATTTCTAGGAAGACCAAGTAGACCACTTTGACCAGAAAAAAAGAATATCACAAAGGAGGACAAGATGTGACAATCTTGGAACAGGTGGCTCAAGGCAGATAGTGAAGACATTTCAATTCCAAGCTGACAACTGTGTGTTCCTCACTCCAATGTTTTCTTAATAAGACTCATTTAGCACAGTCATTTCTTCTCAGCCCATTTTCCCCAGCTCTCTGTGATGCTGGGCTCTACCAGGAGTTAACTGGAATACATGAGGTGCTACAAACCAGCAGGTGCAACCTGGGTCCTACAAGAAGGCAATGGTTGGAGGGAGTGTTGCCAAGTTTGCTTTATGGGCTGGTCTCTTATATGAAGTTTGACTTTCTCCTGTTTGCTGACACTGCCTGTTTAAAAGTGGTCGCCACTGAATCATGTGAAGCACACACTTCTCCAAATGTTTCTCCAGAGACCCACATGGCCCTCCACTGAGCAATAATCCAGATTCCTTATTTTTCCCCCTTGGGAAGGAGAAGGACTTTCTGCCAAAGGACATATTTTAGACTTTTCTTTCAGCTGTTCCCAAGGGAAGCCTTAAAGGCCTGGTGATTTTTTATTAAACACCAGTGGGAAGCCTAAGTCTTGGCAAAAAAATAAAAAGAAAGAAAAGAACTTATAGAGGAGGGGAAAAGTGCCTTATGTACCTAATCACCCTGTCTTTTTTTAGTGAACTAGGCCTGAGGGATGCTGCTGCCTCTATTAGCAGACTTCAGAAAAGACAGCAGGACATCTGAGAGGAGAGGGTAATGGGGTCTTTGAATCATTCTAGCCACACCTCTGATTTAGAAAAAAATAAATTCTCTGTGCAAATACTTAGTGGATCATCACATCTACTGGCAGTCAGACTCCGTTATTCATTGTGTACAAAAGAGAAAATAAAATCTGGCAAGGCTTCTGGGGGTGGATATGTATGTCAATTCTAATGAGGAGAAAAGCCTGAATATCAGTCAGTGTCTTGGAGATCTAGCTGAGGTGATTTTGTAAGCAAAGAGCTGAAATCCATAATGCTTTCCCCATCTTTAAAGACACCAGTGGTGGGGCAAAGAGAGAAAGGGAACAGGAAGTCTGGTTTATAGCATGTGGATTTGTGTAACTTTTGTATACAGTTCAGAAAAAACATAAAAAGTAAGCTTTTTTAAAAAAAATAAGATCCAAAATTAAGAGCATCTAAAAGGGGAAAAATGTTAAATGGTATGAGGTGAAGAATAAAAACTGAAGGACTCATAATAGAAAATGCCACCTATATTACAGAAAAAATGGATGGAATCTGAATGCAGATTGCAATATACTATTTTCACTTTTTTTGTGTTTTTTTCCCCTTTGGTCTGTTTCTTCTTTAACAACATGACCAGTATGTAAATATATTTTTATATGATTGCACATATATAACCTATATCGAATTGCTTACCATCTTATGCAGGGAAGAATGGAGGTAGGGAGAAAATTTAGAACTCAAAAATTTTTAAATGAATGTTTAAAATTGTCTTTATATGTAATTGGAAAGAATGAAACACTTAAAAAATAAAAATTACAAAAAAGAATGAAAATTATTACCATAGACAGGAGTGAAGGCAAAAAAGGTAAAATGACATATAGAAGACAAAACAATGGAAATATATTGGAAATATATGGAGGACTTAGCACTGAGAAGAAGAGAAGGATCATAGATATTAGGGAAAGGAGACCAGAAAGACAAAAGAAAAAACAGATGATTGAAAACAAGGGAGGAGGAAGGAGAACATACTATAGTTAGGAGACTGTCTGAACCAAAAAAAAAGAAAAAGAAAAAAGGGAGTCAGAATACTACAGGAAAATGTGAAAAATGGAGAACAAGACTGAAAATACTAGGGATATATTAAATGACATCAATACAGAAGCATTTATTAATTGTTGATTAAATGTCAGGTATTTTTAGATGGTGGATATGCAAAACCAAAGACCAAAACAGTTCCTGTCCTCAAGGAGAATACATTCTATGGGGAGAGACATCTTATAAATTTGTTGATACAATGAGAATGCAAAATAGACACATGGTGGACTTTGGTGGGAAGAGCACTAGCTCTTTTGGAAGGATCAATTACCTAGACACTTGCCTCAATTCTGACTTAAGCTGTTTAGTGTTGTGTTGACCAGGCCTATCAATCAATGTGTAAACAGGTTTTTCTTGTTTAACCATTTTCAATTGTGTCTGACTCTGTGTGACCCCATTTTGGGATCTTGGCCATTTCTTTCTCTAGCTCATTTTACAGATGAGAAAACTGAGGCAAATGGGTTAAGTGACTTGTCCAGGGTCACACATCTAATTAGTGTCTGAGACTGAATTCACACTCATTAAGATGAGTCTTCCTAATTTCCAGCCCAGTGCTCTATCCATTGCACCACCTAGCTGCCTAGGTAAACAGGTACACATGCCCCACTCCACCCCCCAATAAAGCTCACACATAAGATGTGACTTTTGATTAAGGATAAGAAAACAAAGCATCAATATTTAATGAATAAACTATAGTTTGGAGTTCCATATAAACATGGTACCAGTTGCTGAAATGACACTATGATTTATCAGTGTCCTCCAGCATTTTCTCTTTTCTGTGCTATGATTGTTGGTATGTGTGCATGTGTGCATGTGTGGGCGTGCAGAGAATATTTTTTTTCTTTAGCTTACTGTAACTTCACTTTCCTCTCAGTTTTGCCTGGCTCTGGTAAGCACTGAAGTGTTTGCTCTTCATATAGAGGGGAAAAGAGAGTTTTGTCAGGAGTAGTAAAATGGGGAATTTGCTTGTTTGGGGTTAGTTGATCTATTCCTTTAAATACTGAGGCTGAAATAACTAGAGTTTGCAAAATTCACCTTTCCTTCTGAAGTTTCCACTACATACTCATTGTGTGGGTTTGGCTGAACACACTGTATGAATGAGTAATTATTTCAGGATAGTATTTGATTTAGAACTTTCTCTATTTCTGCTGGGGGTATTATTATTCTTCACACCACCCATATTCATAACTTTGGAATCATCATTGATTCTTCCTTTTTTCCCCACCTCCTGTAACTCTAGTTCAGGGCTCTATCTCCTCTTGCCTTGACTACCATAATAATCTATCTCCTAATTGGTTTTCCTGTCTTTCGTTTCTCTCTCCACTTCCCCTCCCCCAATTTAACCTTCAGATAGCTGCCAAAGTGATATTTCTAAACACAGGTCTGACCATAACATTCTCCTGCCAAAGCCTCCAACATTTTGCTCTTGCTTTTAGGATCAAATGCAGAATCCTTTGTTTGGCATCTAACAGTCTTCATAGTCTGACTCCAATATCTTCCTTTCCTGGTTCATTACACAATATTCACTTTCACACATTCTATTTTACAGTAGAATCTCTCTGCTTGTCCTTTTCTACATGTAAAAATTTCATCTCCCACCTCTGTGCCTTTGCACAGGCAACAACAATTCTGCACAGTTAGCATGTCTTCCCTCTTCCACTTTGCATCATCAAATTCTGAGTTTCTTTCAAAGCTCAGGTCAAGTTCTGCCTTCTGTAAGAAGTCAATCTTGTAGGAGAAGGCACTTAAGATCTCACCTGACTTCAGATGTTTAGTAGTTGTATGACCTTGAACAAGTCACCTTGATAACTATTTTGTATTTATTTTGTATATATTTCATATTTACTTGTCTTTGCATATATTTCTGTCATCAATAACATAAGCTTCTTGAAGTCAGGAATTGTTTTGGCTTTGTATTTCCAGCACCTAGAAAAATGTCTGCTGCATGTTAAGTATGTAATTATGCTCATGAAGGTGAATTTGAAGGATGCAAAGAAGTAAAGGAAGATACATGAAGCCATGAAAAGCAAAGCAAGCAGAACCAGGAAAAGAACATAGAGGATGTTGACAACAATAGTAATGAAAAAAAAAACATGAAACAATGCTGTGTACTTATATTGACTGAGTTGGCCACAAAGAAGAGCTATAAAAATGCAACTCCCTCCCTTCTTTGCGGAAGGAAGAGGCACAAGTGATGTGGAACACTGTATAGAATAGTGAATTTAGTTGCTAGATTGGTTAGTTTGGCTGAGTGTTGCTGCTTCCTTTTTAAAAAATTCTTTGTTAGGGGAATGATTCAAGATAAGTAGGAAGGTAGGACCTTGAGGCAGCTATGTGGCAGAATGGGTAGAGTCCTGAACCTGGAGTCAGGAAGATCTTCATTCAGATTTGGCTTCAGATACTATCTGTATGGTCCTGAGGGGGTCACTTAACCTCAGTTTCCTAATCTGTAAAATGGGGATAACAGCACCTACCATTCAGAGTTGTTATGAGGATCAAATGAAATAATATTTGTACAGAGCCTGGAACATAGGTATTATATAAATGTTAGCTGTTATCAATCAAATATTTACTAGATACCCATTATTGTTGTTGTTGTTATGTTGGAAAGTGAAGGTATCGTAAAAAAAAAAAAAAGAATATGAATGAGATTTTAAAGAATGCGTGTTGAATTGAAAAGAATAGATAAAAGTTGGATAGGTGACTACATAAACAAAACCAAAATATATAATACATCATCAGGGGTTAGAAAGCAGTTAATATTCAGTGGGGTTTGGGGTACCTGAAGTAGAATATTAGAACATAAAGTTTAAAAAATGGTCAAGAAAAGATTATGATAGACCTTGATTTTTCAGCAAAGTGACACAACCATGTTTACTTGTCTGCTTTTAAATACTCACAAACCATACCCTTAATAAGACATTATAGAGATTTTCCAGTAATAGAAGTCACATGCTTTGGTTTATAATTTGCAAATTCAACTCTTTTCACTTAAAAAAATATTGGAACAGTTGTTCTTATTCATTCCTAGGGCATCTTTCACCTTCTCCACAGTCATTCAGAGATGATTGAGGCTCAGCAATCAGTCCTAGAATGAAATTCTGCAGAGCTTGGACCTTAGAGGCCATCTAATGCAACTCATTCACTTAATTTATGATGAAGCTAAGGACCAGAGCAACGAAATAATTTGCCCATATTCACATAGATATTAAGCTGCACATCTGGAATTTGAATGCTTATCTCCTTAATTCTAAGTTTAGAGCTCCATCCACTACATAGAACTAGTGATCTAAATTTATTGAGGGCAATTAGGTATTCCTTTGCCTTCTCATTTATCACTAGTTTCATTTTGTTAATCATTTTCATTTTATCTAGAACTATCTGACCAAAAGAGTTAAGAGAAACCCAATTCTTCTCCTAGTCAGATCTTTATCTGAAACACAGGCTTGGTATAGCAAAACTATACTGAAAACATCTCACTCCAGAATCTAATCAACATTTTATTGCCTCAGCTTATGAACTCATTTAAGTTGGATTTGGATTCTGAGATAAATGCTCAGATTCCTTTTTATTATAAATTTTACATAAAACTAAAGCAAGCAGATCATCATTCACACACAGCCCTATAATAACAAACTCTTATGAATCCACCCAACAGGACCAAAAAAAAGTATAATAAGTGTATTCTCAAACAATGGCTCTTTGTGAGCTTTGTTTTCATTAGGTTTTTAATAATAAAGAGGTCACTTGGTTCAGGACAAAGGAGTATAATAAATGTAGTACATTAAAACAAAATAAAGCATCCATTATCCAACTGTCTCATACTGAATCTCACCATTTATCAAGCTGACCTACAGTAACAAACCTTGAGAAGCTAGGTAGTGCAACGGATAGGATCCTGGACCTGGAGCCAGGAAGCCCTAGACTCAAATTGTGCCTCAGGATTTTCACTAGATGATTCTAGGCAAGTCATCTGACCCCTAAGACTCTGTTCCCTCATCTGTAAAATGGGGAAAATAACAGCACCTGCCCCCAAGATTTTTGTGAGAGTCAAATGAAATAATCCACCTGAAGCACTTTGCAAACTTTATCCTTTAAAATTATATATGAGGGGCAGCTACGTGGTGCAGCAAGTAGAACATCGGCCCTAGAGTCAGAAGGACCTGAGTTCCGATCCGGCCTCAGACACTTAATGCACACACAAACAAAAACCTAGCCGTGTGACCTTGGGCAAGTTACTTAACCCCAATTGCCCTGCAAAAAAATAAAATAAAATAATATATGAATGCTAGCTCTGATTGTTATTAAAATAGTTACTATTCATTCATTTTTGACACCTTTGACTTTTTGTGACCTCATTTGGGGTTTTCTTGGCAAAGATACTGGAGTGGTTGGCCATTTCCTTCTCCAACTTATTTTACAGATGAGGAAATGAGGTAAGCAGGGTTTATTGACTTGCCCAGGGTGATACTGGTAGTGAATGTCTAAGACCTGATTTGAGCTCATGAAGATGAATATTCCTCCCTCTAGTCTTGACTGTGCCATCTAACTGCCCATTATTAGAATAGTGTAGGCATCAAATTAAAGCAGCCCTGAAAGAATAAAAGCATTCCTTTGCAGGGCATCATTTCCATTCTACTCTTTAAAATATATAATATTTATTATTTTATTGGAATATATATATGTGTCTATATATGTCTATATATGTGTGTATCTATATCTATATATATATATATATATATATATGCATACAAATATTTTTGTACATGTGGGTCCAATATTTTTACCAAAAATACCCCAACAAGGGTCACAAAGAATCTGAAACAATTTATCAATGATAATGAACAACAGCTTTTCTAGAATACACTATAAACTCTTCTAGGATACACTATAAACTCACATTAGTCAAAATACATATATATTCATATATGTATATATATTAAATTAAATACAATAGCAATTCAGAATAAAGGAAAGAAACATTTGTAGCACATATTGCCTACATCTAAAAGCCTTGCTTTAATATTAGTTGCATAGCACCTTAGAGTCTGCAAAGTGTTTTTTTAATATCGTCTCATTTGATCCCTGCAATAACCTTCTCAAGGAGGCAAATACTACAGGTATTATTGTTCTCAATGTATAGATGAGGAAACTGAAGCTCAGAGAGGTTTAAGTGACTTGTACATGATGACACAGCTACTAATTAGAAAAGATGGGATTACAACTCAGATTTCCCCTAACTTCCAGTTCAGAAGTCTTTCAGCTATACCATACTTTCCTCTTAGGAAAATGTTACAATTAACTTGCATAAGCTTGGAGGTTATGTCTACAAAGCACCCAAAGCTAAAACTATTCTTCAATTAATTTAATTTTCTTCAGTGAAAGATGACTCAGCAAGTCTATCAAAGCCAGTCATTGCACAATGTGGCTGTTACTGTGTACGATGTTCTCCTGGTTCTGCTCACTTCACTCAGTGTCAGTCCATATAAGTTTTCCAGGTTTTTCTGAACTCTGCTTGCTCATCATATCTTAGAGTACAATAGTATTCTATTACATTCATATACTACAACTTGGTCAGCCATTCCCCAATTGATTCCAGTTCTTGGCCACCACAAAAAGAGCTGCTATAAATGTTTTTGTACATGTGGGTCCAGATAACTTTACCAAGAAAACCCCAAGTCACAAAGAGTCTGAAATAACTTATCAAAAGCAATGAACAACATCTTTTCTAGAATATACTATAATCTCTTTTGCTTCACATTTAAAGTCCTTCCTAATTCTGTTTGGAGGTTAGGGAGAAGGAAAGGAAGTGAACATTTATTAAGTGCCTACTATGTACCAGATATTGTGTTAAGCAGTTTATTATCTTGTTTGATTTGGCATTTTAAACCCTTTACAAGTGGCTCCAGCTTGCCTTTCCAGAAATGTCACACTACTTCCCTTTATATTAGGATGTCCAGTCCAGCCAAGGTTGCCTATTTATGATTCCTCTAACTTGATTTTCAATCTCCTCCTCTCATTCCTTTTCCCTGTCTTCCCTATGCCTGGAATGCACTTTCTCCCTACCTCCACCTCTGAGTACAATCCTTTTCTTCATTCTAGGATCAGAATAGGTGCCATCTCCTACAGGAAGCCTTCACTGATCTTCCTCACTGATATTCTCATACTTCTCAAATTATCTTGCATTGATTGATATATTTTCATAACTTATACCCCATTAGAATGTAAGCTCCTTGAGGTCCTGGACTGCTTTTTATCTTTGTATTCCCAGCACCTAACCCATCACCTTCCCTATAGCACACATTTAACACGTACAAAGAATTGAACTGAATGTATGATAAAGGAAGTGGAGTGGTATAAAATAAGGCTGAAAAAGTAGACTGAAGCCATATTATGATGGGCTTTGGATGCCAGGTTCAGGAGCTTATACCTTATTTTGTATCAGATCAATTCCAACAAACCACAAGCTTTTATTGAGAACCCTATGTGCCTGGCACACAAACTCAAAACCAGAACCATTTGCTGCCCTCAAGGAGGTTGCATTCCATCATAATAGATAACACACATACATAAGTATAGACAAAATATATTGGTGCACATTTAATACAGGGCAAATGGCAAAAAAATAATAAACATAAGGTAGTTTGGGAGTGAAGTGAACATTTAAGTAACTACCATATGCTAGTTGTTGTTAAGTTGTTAAGTTATGAGGGCCTGAACTAAGAGTCTGACTCTCTATCACCCCATTTGGGGTTTTCTTGGCAGAGATACTGGAGTGGTTTGCCATTTCCTTCTCCAGCTCATTTTACAGTTGAGGAAACTGAGGCAAACAGGGTTAAATGACTTGCCCAGGGTCACACAGCTACTATATGTCTGAGGTCAGATTTAAACTTAGGTCTTCCTGACTCCAGGAGCTCTCTCCTCTGTGCAACCTAGCTGCCTGCCCTGTACTCATTTCAGCCAAGCTGTACTATTCTCTGCTCTCTTTTCTCATTTCAGATTTGAACTCACAAAGAGAAATCTTCCTGACTCCAGGCTATTGTTGTATGTCCTTCCTTCTGGAAGAGGACTAATGACATCACAAGGGTGATGTCTTGACTTGCTTGTGGCTATATGTTAGACATAGTGCCAAATGTAGAGGGCCATAGCAGTGGCAGAGGGGAGGGGGGGAAGGAGGAGGGAAATTAAGAAGGCTTCAGGTAGAAGGTCAAACTTATTTGAAGGAAGTAAAAGATTCTTTGAACTGAGATAGAGAAAGGAGGACTTTCCAGGCACCAGAGATAGATAAGAGTGTATATATATATATATATATATATATATATATATATATATATATATATATATATATATACACACACACACACACACATATATGATGAACAGTGAGAGGGCCAGTTTGGCTGAACTGTAGAATGCTGGAGAGGCAGTTAATACATAACAAAGATGTAAAGTTGTTCTTGAGCCATACTGAGTAGAATTTTAAAAGACAGAGGAGTTTATATTTGATCCTAGAGGCAAGAGGGACCCACTAGAGTTTATTGAGTGGAAGACTGAGAGGGGCATATACACACTTAAGAAAAATCATTTTGACAGGTGTTTGTCAGATGATTTGGAGAGATCTGAGACAGGGAGACCAAGGAGTAGATGACTGCCATAACTGAGGTGAGAAATTATGAGGGCCTGAATTAAGGCTATAGTTGTGTATATAGAGATAAGGGATTACAGCAGAGATACTGTGGAGGTAAAAACTAGCAAGATTTGGCAGCTGATTGTAGAGCGTGTTCCAAAAGTTTTAGGAAAATTTTAAGCTTACAATTGCACTAAGATTTTTGGAATGTCCTGGGGTGCAGGATAGTTGAAGAATCTAGTATAATACTAAGGATAAACCTGGGAAACTAGAAGAATGATGGTATCCTTAGTATAGAAATGGGGAAGTTTGGTAGAAGGCTAGAATGGATAAAATTGTTGTTGATTCAATTGAAATACTTTATTTCTTCTAGAAATATTGCAATACTAATGAGTAGGAAGGGCTTGGGTGACTAGCATGGGTTGAATATTTGTTGTTGCTGTTCACTTATTTCAATCATGTCAAACCTTTTGCGACCCCATTTGGTTTTTTTTTGACCAAGATACTGGAATGGTTTGCCATTTCCTTCTCCATCTCATCTTACAGATGAGGAAACAAAGGCAGATAGGATTAGGTAACTTGCTTATGGGTTCTGCAGTCAAATGATCCAAACTCAAATCTCATCTCTGATGCTTACTCTCTATGTCAAACCACTTAAACTCCCTAGAATTCAGTTTCCTCATCTATAAAACAAGAGGGTTGATAAGATGGCCTCTGAAGTCCCACCCCCCTCTTCCCCAGCTTCATATCTCTGCTCCTATAACAGAAGATTATAGTGAGAGAGGAGAATTTCAGAGTTCAGTGTTTTGGTGGTAGAACAATTTAAAGTGATCATTAGGCCTTGAAGACAACCATCAGGTTTGTGGCTGAAAAAGAGTAGAAATAGTAGTCCTAGGAGCTACATAGCTTAATATATTGCAAGAATAATGTTAACAAAGCCATCAAGGTGAATTTTGAAGTCTTTGGGAATGTGTTAGGAGTCAATGGAAAGAGGTGGCCAAGTGGCACAGTGAATAGAGCACTGGCCCTGGAGTCAGGAGGACCTGAGTTCAAATGTGACCTCAGACACTTAACACTTACTAGCTGTGTCACCTTGGGCAAGTCATTTAACCTGAACTGCCCTGCTCTCCCCCCTCCAAAAAGCCAAAAAGAAAAGAAAAGAAAGAAAGAAAAGGAGTCAATGGAAGGATATTGAGAAAGACTTTACTTGGTGCCAAATTTATGGGTATAAATGGGAGAGTGTCCAACAGGTTGATAGATGACAATAGGCATCAGAAAAGGGAGGAAGAGGAGAATCGTCTGAAGTGAAGAAGGAGAGGTTGTTAAATAACAATGGCAGACTAAAGGTCTGAAAGTGACAGCAGCTAGGTGGTGCAATGGCCAAGCCTGGTTGGGAAAACCTGAGTTCAAATTCAGCCTCAGGTATTTATTAGCTGTATGACCCTGGGCAAGCCACTTAACCTATTTGCCTCAGTTTCCTTAACTGTAAAATAGGAATGATAAAACCTTTCAGGTTTGCTATGAGGATCAAATAACATAATGGTTGTAAATCCCTTAGCACAGTGCTTGGCACATAGTGAGTGCTATATAAATGTTGGCTATTATTATTATCGTCATTCTGGGTAATGTAAGATGGGAAGAGAAAAAAATGGAGCAATTTGTGTTAGAGATGCAGACTTCTCAGGGAAAAGCCAGGTTTTTGTTTACTTGGTTAGACAGAGTGTAAGAGGATGAAATCAAGGATAAAGGGGAAGTTTTAACAAGGAAAGGGGAATTCCTAAGATAAAGTACCTTTCCAAATACAGAGATTTAGTGTTTATCTACTATGTGCCTGGCATTGTGGTAGATATAACAACAAAAAAAGAAATAAAGTCTTTGTTGTCAAAAAGCTTAAAATCTAGTTGAAGGGATATACCTGAAAAGTTAAATAGCAATTTTGAGTAGCATAAGGTTAATGACAAAAGAATGGAGGGATATATTGGTTCTAGATCAAGTGTAATCATTGTGGGTTTTAGTCATTGGGAAGACTTCATGAAAATGATATCAGATAAATACATGATTTTTAAAAATTTATTCAGATGACTCTATCTAGGTTTTCAGTAGGTCAGTCAATAAACATTTGTCAAACACCAACTGTGTGCCAGCACTGAAAATACAAACAAAAACAGAGACCAGCCATTCCCAAGGAATTGGTGGTCTAATGGTGGAGACAACAATTACATACAAATAAGCTATATGAAAGACAAATTAGAAATAATCAACAGAGTGAAAGCACTATAATTAAGGTGACTAATTTTACTTATTAACATATTTAATTAAGGGATATATTTAACTTATTATTTAAATTATTATAGGAGAAAAATGGACTTGGAAAGATGTGAATTTTGGTACTAGTCCCATCATTGGTTAGCTAGCTCATAATGATCCTTTCTATGATTTTTTTTTTTTTAAGCAATTGGGGTTAAGTAACTTGCTCAAGGTTACACGGCTAGTCATTTGATTTATGCGTGGGTGCTCATTTTCAGAGGCCGGATCTCGGGTCATCCAAACTCCGAGGCCGGCGCTCTTACTCACTGCGCCACCTAGCCACCCCTTTAGGGCAATTGGGGTTAAGTAACTTGCCCAAGGTTACACGGCTAGGCTTTTGTTTGTGCGGATTAAGTGTCGGAGGCCGGCTCCGAACTCAGGTCCTTCTGATTCCAGGGCCGGCGCTCTATTCACTGCGCCACCTAGCCGCCCCGCCTCTCTATGATTTTAACTAAAATAGAGACCATCAAGTCGGAAGAAACAAGTTTATCATGTTGAATGAAAGAGAAGTGGAAAAACTGAAAAGAGTTATTGATCTGCTGGTCATTTTAAGTTACAGGTCTAAACCAATCACTGCTTCAACCTCTAGAAGAAAGAATTTAGTTAAACACAAGGAAGATGCTTTTGATAATCAGCACGGTTCCATGTTTGTTACAGATTGTGGAATCTCCCCCACTCCACTCTCTGGAGAGCCAGTTGGTCAATCCCTCATTTAGGGTATTCTCTCAATCAATACATTCTCTATACCAGTAGGTTACTATCTTGTTCAATTTTTCATTTCATCTCTTGTTTTTCCTCACTCTCCTATCTTCCCTAATTCTTCTGGGATACGCAAGCCTCTACCTACTCTTCAAGGAAGAGAATACGGATTTGGGAAGAGGCAATTTAAGGATAAATGGTCTTGAGCACATTTTTTTTTGCTTTTTGGAGGGCAGTTGGGGTTAAGTAACTTGCCCAATGTCACACGGCTACGTTTTTTGTTGTTGTTGTTGTTTGTGTGTGTTAAGTGTCTGAGGCCGAATCCAAACTCAGGTCCTTCTGACTCCAGGGCCGGTGCTCTACTCTCTGCGCCACCTAACCGCCCCTCTTGAGCACATTTTGTGACACTTTATGTAGTCCAGACTTTAAAAATAAAATAATCAATATTTCTGATAATTACTTCACATTAACTTTTTAATGTTAACTCCTTATGGAATCAGTTGTTGAAGATTAGAAGAAGCCTAGAAGCCTTATCCTCTGACTATTTTTGAATCCTAACCTCCAGTTCAACAAGACTTAGAAGGCTTCCTGTTATCTCTAGACTAGGGTTAAATATAAATTTCTCAACCAAAAATTTAAAGAACTCCATCTACCTGACTCTTCCCCTATCCTCCCAGAATTATATGACCTTTCTCCATGCACTCTCTTCCAGCTAAATCTGCTTATTCCATCTTTTATTGATTTGCATTTATTTATACAAACTTATCTGAGGTACTTTGCATTCTAGTCCTTCTCTAACTCAGTGTCTCAGAATCCTTATTTTCCTTTAAAATCAGCTCAGATGACTTCTATTCTGTGAAGTCTCTCCTGATTCCATAGTAGTTAGTGTTCTTTCTTCTACTAAAATTATACTTATCTATGTAAAAGAAAAAAATGGAATGTTCAGTTTCCAGTTGGTTTGAGTCAGCAATCATATGTTCTCTTAGGTGACCTCCTAGCACCATAAATCTCTATTTCTAGGGTGAAAAACTAAAAATAAACCAACATTAAGAGGGCTTTATAATTTTAGTGACTCAAAATATGAACATATCAGAGGTCAAGATGGCATAATCTGACCTACAGCTGTCTGATCATGATTAAAGTTAGACCTTTCCCTCTCTCAGAGAAACTGAGTTCCTGACTTCCCTTTCAACATGAGAGGATTTGTGGCTGCAGCTATGATTAGTGCTTGGGATAAAAATAAAATTTTTAGAAAAAGAATCTGGTAGCTTTTAAAAAATCTTTCTGGGGGCAGCTAGGTGGCGCAGTGAGTAGAGCGTTGGCCCTGGAGTCAGAAGGACCTGAGTTCGGATCCGACCTCAGACACTTAACGCACACACAAATAAAAACCTAGCCGTGTGACCTTGGGCAAGTTACTTAACCCCAATTGCCCTCCAAAAAGCAAAAAAAAAAAATCTTTCTGGTAGACTTTTTTTTTTTTTAATGCAAAGTGGTTAATTCTTTATGTGACTTTGAGTTCTAAATTGACCCAAATTACTTTGGTCACAGAAAACTTATAGCCTTGAAATGTATTGATAGAACCCATAAAAGCTGATTCCAATTGGTTATGTGTCTGGAAGTAGGAAATACACTAGTGTAGTAGTTGTAGCTGATGAGCCAGGGCCATTGGAATTGGTCATGTGCCAAGGTGTACTAGTTGTGTGTCTCTATCAAAGATTAACCACCAGGTGGTGCTGATAATTCCTAACCTGATCCTATTCAATGGGAAAGACCAAGGGGTTGGAGTTCTGTGCTCTCTCCCTGGCAGTTATGGTGTCCTACCCCATAGAGGAGAATTGCAAGAGAAGTGTAAATTTCACTATGGATCTCAGGGAGTGGGTGACCTTTTAACCTTCTTTCTGGGTGACTGTACTAACTCACTTTTTTAGGGCATGTAGTTTAATTAATTAAGCAAAAATCAGCTCTGAGTTCACATCCTTACCAAATACTAAAGTACTAGTATGCTTATTTGCACCTGGTGGGCATCAGTTGGTTCTTAAATATCATCATACCAAAAAAAAGCATTTAAGGTCAAAGAATTCTATTTTTTTTTTGGCTTTCTGTTTTATAGCTTCCAGTCTTGGTAGGGATCTTTAAATCAAAGCCTCCTTAATTCCAGATGAGCAAAGACTCTGCATATTTGGAGTTACAAGTTAGAAACTGATAACTTGCCCTGCTTTTAACCACCTGAGATCATACATTTAGAGTTGGAAGGGACATGATAAATCACCTAGTGTCCAACCTTTTCATTCCAGAGACAGAGAACCTGAGTTCCAAAAATTGAATTTCTGAAGATTATCCAGATAGTGTGGCAAAGTTGAGACTTGAATGTAGGTCTCCATGCAGAGTCAGCATTCTTTCCACTCTACTATGCTGACTCCTTCTCAGGTTCCTCAACTTCAAATTCTCTCTACTCTCCTCAGAATAAAAACCTCATTCCTGTGTTCTGTCTCCACTGAAATTTACTCTGATGCTCTCTACTCCACTTCCCACTCCTTCCGGAATTTCTTCATATGAAAATATCTATTCCAACCCCATTCCTGTTAAAATTAGAAAAATGCTTTTGAATAAGTTTTATCCTTCCAGACCCATGTTACAATCAATGTGTCTCACCCCACCAAGTCTAAATGATACCTATAAAGTTTCATCTTATACGTTGCTCACACTTTAAGCATGTGGGTATAAACATTCAAGGTCACAGAGTACTAAAACTGGAGTCAAGAAGACCTGATTTCTAAATCTGTTCTCAGGTGCTTAGTACAGTTATCCCTTCCACATTGTAGGGGTTAATAGTGTGCAATCTGGAAAACCTGTGTAAAATATTTTGGTCCTCCCTTCATTCCAGAGAAGAAGTCTGAATTATTAAAAGCTAAGATATATTGACATTATACAATATTATACATATATTTTATGCATTTCTGAGTTTCTAAACTTTTTATTTCTGCTGGCTTTTGTGTGTCAACTGCAGCTTCTGCAAACGCCTGATTCACACCCCCCCCCAGCCAAATTCCCATTTAATTTCTTAGGCCAACTTGTGATATATTGAAACCATGATGGAGAAAGTCGCCCTGTGGAAGGCATAATTGTAGTCATGTGATTCTTTGTAAAGGCACTTAACTTCTACTGCCATTGGTTTCCTCAATGGTAGAATGGGGATAATAATAGTACCTACCTCCCAACATTCACAAAGCACTTTTGAGCCTTAAAGAACTATATCAGTGCTAGCTATCATCATCATCATCTCTTGCTTCTTTCTTGGTTTTTGTCTCCTGAGAATTTCTGAGGGTCTCTGCTGCTATTCTCTTCTGGTCTCTTTATATTTTAACTCCCCTTTCTTCACTTTAAAACCCAACCAAATTGTCCTTATTCCTCATACACAGCAATCCATCTCCCATCACCATATTTTTACATTGGTTACCCCTGGTACCTGAATTGCACTCCTGTCTAACCCCTGCATCATAGAATCTCTCCCTTCCTTCAAGCTCAAATATTACCCTTCACAGTGAAGTCTTTCCTGATCCCTTTAACTACTAGTATCCTAGCTCTCAAACTTTCTTAATCTAACTACTTTCTATTTGTTTTGATTTATTCTGTGTATATTCATACATCTCCTTGTCATTTCTCCCATCAGAATGTAAGTTCCTTGCAGCTAGGGATTATTCACTCTTTTTATTTGTATCCCCAGCGTATACCACAGTATTTAGCACATAAAAGATATTATTATTATTAATATATTATATTATATAGTAATAATTAATATATTAAATGCTTTTTGATTGACTAATTTTACCTACCCTGGTATCTAGTGTGGTGGATATCCTTAGGCAGTTTTCTCACTCCGAATTCTGACATTTGGACTGACCTTCCCCCTGAAGCATCTACAGCTAGGATATGAATGTCCCTATTGTTGGTCCCTCACCCTCTGCTCCACCTCTTACTTCTTCTCAGATTCATTACTGCTAGACACATTTCCTTTATTCAACTCTGGCCCATTTCAAAATTTGATGTCCAGTTTCTTCATTATTATGTTCCTTTGATGATTCTAATGGTATATATGTGAAAGGGTGGAAAGGTTAATACAGGATCAGAGATGAAAGGGACCCCTGAGGTCATTTAATCAAACCTAAATCTGTATATGAATCCCTTCTTCTCAAAGGAGTGGTTATTCAAACTTTACTTAAAAGACTTTCAGAGAGGGAACTCACTTTCTCTTGAGGTATCTCATTCCATTTTTGTGATTTATCTAATTTTTAGGAAGTTTCCCTTATCTGAAACTTAAATTTCTCTTTCTATAACTGTAATCCAGTTCATTGGGAAGGCCATGTGGTGTGGTTCATCTAAAAAAAAAGCATGCACCTGATTCTCCTCAGCTCTTCTTATAGCCCATTGAGTGTTCAGCTCCTCCTGGCTATATGGTCAAACATCTTCAACACAATCCTTCAGTCATTGGGCACCCTGAGGACCAGTTAGAAATTTCTGTGTCATCCTAGAAAAATACTTGGGTACATATCCCACTCTACTGGAGGTTTAAATCAGGAATTCCCCTGACTATCAATACATTGATTAATTCATTTTATTACTTCCTAGCTTTTGACATAGGACAAGTCACTTAATCTCTTACTTTAAGATAAGTTGCTTAGTCAGTAAACATTTATTGAGTACCTACCACATGCCAGGACCTGTATTAAGCTCTGGGCATACAAAGAAATGTAAAAGATGGCCCCTGTCCTCAAGGAGCCCACAGTTCAATGAGGGCAACAATATGAAAACAGCTATAAACAAGATATATACAGGAAAAAACTAGGTCATTAACAGAGGGAAGACACTAGCATTAAGGGATATTGGGAAAGGCTTCTCATGGAAGGTGGAGTTTCAGGTATGGGGGATGACCAATGAAAATTCTTGGAATCTGGAGATGAAGGATGATGTTTAAAGAAGAGCAAGAAGGCCAGTATTATTGTATTATAGCATATGTGGGAGGGAGGGAAGAGGTGGAATGAGATATAAAAAAGACTGGAAAGGTAGGAGGGAGTCAGATTCCTTATTTGTTCTCAAATTAGCATCATACTGAAAATACTTATTAATCTCAGGTTGGGAAATGAATGAGAATTTCTCTATTATATTTTGCAGTTTGCCAGTACTAAAATATACATGTGTATGTGTGTATATACATATGCATATCCATACATATGTGTGTAAATATATACATGCACATGTATATATTTACACACATATATGTGTACATACATATGGGTATATGTATATATGTGCCATGGGGATGTTGTGTGTGGGTTTTTTCCTATTTGCTATATAAGCTTTGGTCTCTGAGAACCCTGCCAAGTGTGAGTTTATACTTGTATCCTCCTGGAAGAGAAGAAGAGAAAGGAACAGATTGAAGGTTATAGTCTCATGTTTTACCAATGGCCCCTGGAAAGGAGTGATCAGACTGAGGACTTTGCCAAATACATACTGTGAAACTTAGCCTTGTGTTGGGTTAGTACAATTTCCCTAACTAACCTTCAAAAGTACTGGGTAGAGCTGTGTGCTTTTTCTTGCTTAATTTTTCAACCCTAGTGTATTTTCAAGAAAATTTGATCCATATGTTTCTAATTCATTTACTTGAACTCATCAAATGTTTTGTAAGAGCTAGTCTCTGCCCAAGAAGCTTCTAAGTTTCTTAAGAAAGCCTTTAAATTAGACATGGGAAGCAAAGCAAGAAATGACCCACTGCCAACTCTAAATTTCCTGACCCCTTAGAGAAGACCAAAGTCTATTTTTATACTTGGTGAGGCATATTCAACAAGTCAGTTGTTGAATCAAATAAAGGAAAGGATAATTAGTTGTTGGCTATGCTAATTAGACATTAAATTGTAACATTCCTTTTAGCTACACCTAGGTTCACCATGCTGTTTTGCAGTGATAATTACTGTAGACTCAGGCCAAACTCTCACCCAGGGCATCACCCTATTGCTAAGCATATCAGAGACATAGCAATGCAATTGGGAAAAAAATTTTAATTCAAATATCAGATAATAATAATAATAATGGGGAAATTAATCAAATAGGAAAACATTCCTCATCTACACACATGCATATGCACACACACATACGCACATATATTTAGGGGATTATTTAATTCTCCTTCAATTCCTCCAACTTTCCAAAATAATGAGATTGTAGTCACTTTGAACCTGCAGGTCAAAGGGTAGACACTTGGTATGCATTGTGGTCTACAGCTTGAAATCTTTTTCTTGGCTAAGGGTGAGAAATACTTATAGCTTTCATCTCAGTTATATATTCATTGACACAGTCTAGACACAAAGTTCAGAACGTTGTAGCCACCATGCATGTAGTCATTCCTTACAGTTGCCTCTCTGTGATTACTGGTTCTATTCATACAAACCTGACAGCTCTCACAGTTTCCTTCCCCTCTTTGAATCTCCTACTCTGGTGCCTCCTCACCCAAATAAAGTCTTCATGTGCTGATGTCATTATGATTCAAGGTTATGAATAGCCTTTGGAATAATGTAATCCAGAGAATTTCCCCCAATAAGCAAGGATCTCTTGGTCCATAGCATCATGGGAAATGGAATATATGAACATTAATTAAAAACAAGCTCGTGATAAGTTTTGATCTGAAAGGCGGTATTGGGAGGATGGTGGGGCAATCAATCGATCAACAAGGATTTGTTAAGAAATGATTTTGTGTCTGGAACTGTGCTATGCATTTAGAATTCATTGATAAAAAGGAAACAACCCATGCCCTCAAGGAGTTTACATTCTGTTGGGAAAAACAAAATGAAAATATTTAAATTTATACAACATATATGAAAGAAAATATAAGGTAATGGAAGGACCTGTAACTACTGGGATCATGAAAGAGATGATACATGAATTGATCATTAAGAGAGACTAAGAATTAACCTTTTTAAAATTTAAATGTTTTTTCAATGATCAATTTTTTTTTCCTTTTTCTCACTTTCTTCCCCTAGGGGAGTGCTCTTGTAACAAATATGCATAATCAAAAAGAAACATAATGGCCATATCCAAATATGTCTCATTCTGCATCTTTAGTCCATCCCTTCTCTGGCAGGAGATGGGTAACATACTTTAGCAACAGTCTCTGGAATCCTGGCTAATCATTGCATTAGTTAGAAATCAAGCCTTTCAAATTTTTTTAACCATTTCATCAGAGTATAAATTGTTCTTTTGGTTCTGCTCATTTCCTTCCGCATCAGTTTTCCCAGGCTTCTCTTAAAAAAATCCCTTATATCCTTTTTTACAGTACAATAGTATTCTTTTATAGTCATAAACCATAATTTGTTAATCCATCCCTCAATTGATGAGTAACCACTTAGTTTCCATTCTTGGCTATATAAAAAAGAGCTACTGGCAAGGCCCGGAAGATGACCCCGGGTGAGGCAGAGGCACAGAGACCTGGAAGAAAACCGTGGGTGGCACAAAGGCCCAGACGCCCAGACACCCAGACGAGGCCTGACCAATGTTGCAGCAAGTTGACCCACAAACCACAAGGGACAAGCGTAAGAGTCAACTGCAGGGCCCCTGGTAGGGGCAGCAGCTACTCCTGGAACTACCAATCCATAGCCCAAAAATTTAAAAGCCCCTATCTGGACTTCCAGGGAGCAGGATGGCAGAGTAAACCCCGAATGCTCCAATCCCTCCCTGACCCTGAAAACATAGTAATTATTGCCCCAGGGCAAAATTTTAAACAGTAAAGGTTTGGAAACCCTAGAGGAATGGGCATAGCTAGGGCCCTGCCTCAAAATGGGTAAAAAGCAGATGCAAAGACAAAGACTTGAGAGGGAGAAACCAAATTCAGAGAGAGACAGTGTTGACTCCACACCCACAGCTGAAGCCTCAACAGGGAACTGGTCTCAAGCACAGAAAGCATTCTTAGATGAGCTCAAAAAGAATTTTGAAAACCAAATGAGAGAGATAGAAGACAAAATGAATATTTCTTTTGAAATCAAAATTGCAAATTTAGAAAAACATTATAATGAAGAAAATAGCCTTTAAAAAATGTGTGATGTGGAAAAGGAGCTCCAAAAACTAATTGAGGGAAATAATTTGCTAAAAATTAGAATCATCCAAATTGAACTGAATAACTCTATGAGGAACCAAGAATCAATCAAACAAAACATCATGAATGAAAAATTAGAAAAAGAGGTAAAATATCTCAATGGAGTAATAACTGACCTGGAAAACAGATCCAGGAGAGATAATCTGAGAATCATAAGCCTATTGGAAAATCATGATGAAAAAATGAGCCTGGACAACATCTTCCAAGAGTTCATCAAGGAAAACTGCCCTAAGATATTAGAACCAGAGGGTAAAATAGAAATCAAGAAAATCCACCAGTCATCTCCTGAAAGAGATCCCAAATTGAAAAGTCCAAGAAATGTTGTGGCCAAACTCCAGAACTACCAGGTAAAGGAGAAAATACTATAAGCAGCCAGAAAGAAACAATTCAGATATCATGGAGCCACAGTGAGGATTGCACAGGATCTGGCAGCCTCTACACTGAAAGATCAGAGGAAGTGGAATATAATTTTTCACAAGGCAAAAGAGCTTGGGTTACCACCAAGGATCACCTACCCAGCAAAACTGGGCATATTTTTCCAGGCAAGGAGATGCTCATTCAATGATATAATGGATTTCCAGACCTTCCTGATGAAAAAGCCAGAGCTCAATGTAAAATTCAACCTCCAATTACGAGATGCAAGAGAGACATAGAAAGGTAAACAAGGAAAACACAAAAACACACACCCTGTTATTTAATAAGAGCAATCTATTTCTAGACATATAGAGGGTATGGGTATAAATTACACTAAATGATGATTTAAAAAAACCCCATTAAGGGCTACAAAGGGACTGCAATGGAAGAAGAGGAAAGAATGAAGTGGAAAAGGGTAAATTATGCCACACAAAGAGGCATAAAAACAATATAGTAGAGGGAAAGAAGGGAGGGAGATGAGCATTATATGAGCTTTTCCCTCACTGGCTGTAGGCAAGGAGGGAATAACACAACCAGTTAAGTATAGGACTCTATTGAGAAGAGACACAGAATGTATCATAATAGAGGAAAAGAGGGGAGGGAGAGGAGCTTTGTATGAGATCTTTTCTTGTCAATCGTGGTTTGAAGAAGAAATAACATACTACACTAAGTATAAAAATCTATCATATCCTATAGGCAGTAGGAGGGGGGAAGGGCTCTGAAAGGGGGGGTGGTTAGAAGGGAGGGAAGAAGTAAAGGGGAAGGGAAGGAAAAGGGAGAGGGGCTGATAAGAAGGGAATACTGAGGGAGGTGGTGGTCAAAAGGAAAACTTAAAGAGGGGAAGGGAGAAGGGGAGAAAAACAAAAGCATAAACAGGGGAGGAATAGGATGAAGGGAAAGAGACAGATAGTAATCATAACTGTGAACATGAATGGGATGAACTCTTCCATAAAACAGAGGCAGATAGCAGAATGGATTAAAGACCATAATCCTACAATATGCTGTTTATAAGAAACACATCTGAAACAGGTAGATACACACAGGGTAAAGGTAGAAAGCTGGAATAAAATATATCATGCCTCAGCTAAAGTAAGAAAAAGCAGGGGTAGCAATCCTTATCTTAGATAAAGCAAAAGCAAAAATTGATATAATTAAAAGAGATAAGGAAGGAAACTATATCCTGCTAAAACGCACCATCAAAAATGAAGCAATATCATTACTAAACATTCGTGCACCAACTGGTATAGCATCCACATCCCTAAAGGAGAAGTTAAGTATGTTAGAGGAAGAAATTGATAGCACAACTATACTAGTGGGGGACTTCAATCTCCCCCTCTCTGAGCTTGATAAATCTAACCTCAAAATAAACAAGAAAGAAGTTAAGTAGGTAAATACAATCTTGGAGGAGATAAATATGGTAGACCTCTGGAGAAAACTGAATGGGGATAAAAAGAAATATACCTTCTCAACAGTACATGGCACATATACAAAAACTGACCATGTACTAGGACATAAAAACCTCACAATTCAGTGCATGTAATACAATGGGTATACACTAGAAGCATTTCCAATAAGAGTAGGGGTGAAATGAGAGTGTTCACTATCACCCTTCTTATTCAATCTGGTACTAGAAATATTAGCAGTAGCAATTAGAGAAGAAAAAGAAATCAAAGCAATCAAATTAGTCAAAGTAGAGACCAAGTTATCACTCTTTGTGGATGATATGATGATATACTTAGAGAATCCTAGAGAATCAAGTAAAAAACTACTTGAGACAATAAATAAATTTGGCAAAGTTGAAGGATATAAAATAAACCCACATAAATCCTCAGCATTCCTGTATATTTCTAATGAAATCCAACAATAAGAGATAGATAGAGAAATCCCATTTAAAGTTTCTGTAAACATTATAAAATATTTGGCAATCTACCTGCCAAAACTAACCCAGGACCTATATGAACACAACTACAAAAGACTTTTCACACAAATAAAGTCAGATCTAACTAATTGGAAGAACATAATTTGCTCATGGCTGGGTCGAGCTAATATAATAAAATGACAATTTTACCTAAATTAAATAACATCTTTAGTGCCATACCAATCAATCTACCAAAAAATTACTTTATAGAACTAGAAAAAATAGTAACAAAATTCATTTAGAATAACAGAAGGTCCAGAATATGAAGGGAATTAATGAAAAGAAATGCTAGGGAAGGTGGCCTAGCTATACCAGATTTTAATCTGTATTATGAAGCAGAAGTCATCAAAACTACTTGGTCCTGGCTGAGAAATATGGATAGATTGCGTACACAAGACTCAGCTGTCAATGACTATAATAATCCACTCTTTGATAGACCCAAAGACCCCAGTTTTGGAGATAAGAAGTCACTATTTGACAAAAACTGCTGGGAAAATTGGAACATGGTATGGCAGAAATTGGGCATAGACCATTATCTAACCCTGTATACCAAAATTAAGTCTATATGGGTGTACGATCTAGGTATAAAGGGTGATACTGTAGGCAATCTGGGAAAGCAAGGAATAGTTTACCTGTCAGATTTATGGAGAGGAGAGGACTTTATGACAAAACAAGAATTAGAGAGCATTATAAAATGCAAAGTGGACTACTTTGATTATGTGAAATTGAAAAGCTTCTGTACAAACAAAGCCAATGTAACCAAGATTAAAAGGGAAGTGGAAAATTGGGAAAGAATTTTTACAACCAATGTCTTGATAAGGGTCTCATTTCTAAAATATACAGAGAATTGAATCAAATCTATAAGAATACAAGTCATTCCCCAATTGTTAAATTGTCAAAGGATATGAACAGGCAGTTCTCAAGAGGAAGAAATTAAAGATATCTATAAGCATATGAAAAAATGCTCTAAATCATTATTGATTAGGGTAATGCAAATCAAAACAACTCTGAGGTACCACATCTCACCAGTCAGATTGGCTAAGATGACAAAACAGGAAAATGATAAATGCTGGAGAGGATGTGGAAAAATTGGAACACATTGCTGGTGGAGTTGGGAACTGATTCAACCATTCTGGAGAACAATCTGGAACTAGGCCCAAAGGGCTATAAGTAATTTCATATCTTTTGACCCAGCAATACCACTTCTAAGGTTGTATCCCAAAGAGATCATAGAAGTGTGAGGAAGACCCATATATGCAAAAATATTTATAGTAGTTCTTTTTGTGGTAGCAAAGAATTGGAAATTAAGGGGATGCCCATCAATTGGGGAATGGCTAAACAAGTTATGGTATATGAATGTAATGAAACACTGTTGTGCCATAAGAAACAAGGAGCAGACGGACTTCATATTTACCTGGAGAGGCTTATACAAACTGATGCTGAGTGAGAAGAGCAGAACCAGGAGAAATTTGTAGATAATTACAGACACAATGTATGTGTGATGACCAACTTTGATAGACTGAACTCTTCGCATCAGTGCAGGGCTATAAGTCAACTCCAAAAGACTCTTGGTGGAGAAAGATGTCTACATTCAGAGAAAGAACTAGAAAGAACAGAGTTTGTATGCAGATTGAAGCAAATTACCTGCTCTCTTTCTTTTTCTTGTTTGGTTTTATTTCTTCTTTCCTATTGTTCATTCCATCTGATACAATCCTTCTTTATAACTTGACTAATGTCTAATGTGAAAGTATCTGCAAATCCCACACCTGATTGTATGCTGCCATGGTTTGGGGTGGGGAAGGCAGAGAGGGGAAGGAGAGGAAGAAACTTTGAAACACAAGGAATTGTGGAACTAAATCTTGTAAACTAAAAGTAAACAAACAAATGAGACCAAAAAAGACCAAATTTTTTAAAAAGAGTTGCTGCAAATAGTTCTGTACCCATTAACAAATCAAATCAGCAAGTATTTTTAAGTGCTTACTTACTATATGCTAGGCACCATGCCAAGTGCACAGGATACAAAGGTAAAAAAATAATCACTATTCTCATGGCACTCGTAGTTTAAAGGGTCCATTTTCTCTTTATGTGCTTTCTTTGAGATATCAGCATAGTAGTAGAATTGCTAGATCAAAGAATATATATAGTATAGTAACTTTAGGGACATAGTTTCAAATTACTTTCCAAAATAGCTTCATCTAAAATGTGTCCACTTTCATTTCTGCCTTTTAGAATTCCTAGACTCTTCAAATTACAATCAATTCAAATAACTCACAAACTGTTTGAAAAAAATAAGAAAATAAGGGCCTCTACCAAATTCCTTTTATGATACAAATATGATCCTGATACCTAAGCCAGAGAGACTCAAAACAGAGAAAGAAAACTATGGATCAATATTTCTAATGACTATTAATGAAAAAATTTGAAATAAAATATTAGCAAAAAAGCTACAGAAACATATCACAATAATTATACATGATTACAAGATTGGACTTATACAAGGAATGCAAGATTGATTCAATCTTAGTAAAAGTGTAAACAAAATAACACAATTTGAAAAAAATTCATATAATTATATTTATGATTCTACCAATAGACAGCAAAAGCTTTTTAACAAACTACAACACCCATTTCTGTTCAAATACATAGAAAACATAAGAATGAACAGATCTTTCCCTAATATAAGTACTATTCATCTAGAACATTATATATTATAAAGATAAATTAGAATTTTTTCTAATATCAGGGGTAAACAAGAATATTCAATATCACTACAACTATTCAATGATATTAATGCTAGTTGTAGCAATAGAACAAAGAAATTGAGGGAATAAACATAGTCAAAGAAGAAACAAAAGTATTGCTTTTTGTACATGATGATATACCCACAGAATTGTAGAGTGCAAACTAAATATCAGTTGAAACTATATCTTCATCAAAGCTGGAGGCTATAAAACAAACCCACAGAAATCATAATCATTTCTGGATATTACTGGCAAGACCCAATAGGAAGAGAAAGAGAAATCCCGTTTAAAATAACTATAGCACATATAAAATATGTAGAAGTCTTTCCACTAAGATATACATAGGAACTATTTGAAAGCAACAACAAAATGCTATTTATAGAAATAAAGGCAGACCCAAATAATTGGAGAAATATTAATTACTCATGGGAAGACTGAGTTAATGTCATAAAACTGACAATATAATGTAAATTAACTTACACATTTAGTGTCATACCAATCAAACTACAAAAGATTCCCTTATTAAACTAGAAATAATAATAATGAAATTCATTTGAAGGAATATGGAAGAACAGAAGATCAAGAATCTTAAGGAAAAGATGGATTGTAGAAGTACCAAATACCAAACCATTCTTAAAATATATTCATTGCTGAGATGATTTGGCATTGATGAAAAAGAGTTCTGCCTTACTAGCTGTGTGACCTTGGGCAAGTAACTTAACTCCAATTGCCCTGCCTTCCCCCACTCCAAAAAGCAAAAAAAAAAAAAAAAATAGAGTTCTGTGATTTCATGGACTTTGATTCAATATCATTAGGAAATAAAAATATTTGGAAGGCCTCACTATAAACAGATAAATAAAGCACGCAATAAGCACATTAAAGTTTCTGGTGCTGCTTTAAGTGCTAAAAAATTATATTCAGGCAAGCAAGACAATGCCTTCCCTCAAGGAATTTACATTCTAAAAGAGGGAAGGATCAAGGGGAACCAGTAAGGGGAAGAGGGAAGGAGTGTATGAACCCAGCAATGAACTTTGGAAATGATAGGTGGGAAGAGTTGTGAAGACCTGTGAAAGTTCACCATTAAGAGTCTAGAGTAACCGGTTCTAGGGCAGAATCCAGAATGGATTCCTTTGTCCATCTGGACTCTACACTGGGTCTCTTCCATCACAGTAGCACATATGTTTCCTTGTTTTGTGCCTCTTCTGATGTTATTATCAGAAGGTCATCAAATAGGGTTGTTTTGGTTCTTACATTTTCAAAGGAACCTTGGATGATCTTGACATACAAATGGGAGGCATCTTGTTGTAAAAGAGTCTTACTGTAAGTCAGTATTTTGTTCTAATGTGTCGATTGGTTTTACATAGTTAACAAAGGAACAGGATGTGGTCTTATAAATTCTTTATCTTTCATTCAATTGTGAGATATTAAAGATGCGGCCACAAAATTGTTTGAGAAAGTATGATTCTTCCCTTCTAAAGCCCTCATCAAGAGGTGCTTTTCCCAGCCTTAGTACCATTAGTACTAAGTTCTTAGTTCATTATGCACTTCAGTGATTGATTTTATGATACAGATGTGATGGTTTCACATCTTTGATGGGAAAAAACCAAACCAGTTTATTGTACTCATTTTTGCAAATCCTCTCCACTTTGTGCAAGAAACAGCAAAAAGGTCACTGGATTCTAAAGTGCATGGAGGGGCATAAGAAACCCAGGAAGATAGGAAGGGACTAGGTTATGTAGGGCTTTAAAAGCCAGGAAGAGGATTTTATATTTCATCCTGAAGGTGATAGGGAAAAAGCTGGAGATAGAGATATGCTATGGTCAGACCTGTGCTTTAGGAAGATCACTTTGAGGGCTAAGTGGACTAGAGAGTAGGGAGAGACCAAGGAGGGAGACCACCCAACAAAAAGTCTGTTGTGATGATCTACATGTGAGATGATGGATGAGTGCCTGAACCAGGATGGTAGCAGTGTCATACATGGATAAAACAGTCACCAGTAATGACATCCTCTAATACCAAGGACAAGAAAACACAGCTTTTGTGTGAATAAACAAAAAAGATGCCAGTGACAAAAGCCATCATTTTTCTTATCCTTGATTGAAGTATGTGTTATAAAAGCATGTCTATGTCTACCTATATCTACTTGGCTGAAAATTTCAAGTGTACATATATCTATGAAATCATTGGACTGAACCAAATACATACACATATATTCAATCAAACACATATACACAGATGTATACACATATAAAACACAAATATATTCATACAAACACACATGTGTTTGTATCTTTGCCCATCTGTTAACAGATTTAACCATTTATCATTATTTGGATACAGATCCCAAGGGAAATGTCAGTTTCCGTATATACTACATTTGACTGGAGACATAATTAAGAATTGTTTGAGATTTCTTTTATGAGTCAACATAGAGTATATGGACATAGTCTGCCATTCCCTTTTTATGCTAAACATCAGCTAACACCAACTGAAACTCAGCATTTAAATGGTTGATACGAAAAATTACAATTGCAGTCCTTGTCATATATCTCCCCAAGCTGGGTCTTCATTCTGGTGGATAACCTCTTTTGTTTCTGCAGCCACCTTAAAGATACTGTCTGTAGTATCTCACTCTTTCTTTATAGGTTATGTCAACATGAAAATTCTGAAAGTTATGTCAATGAAACATGAAATTAATTTTGTCTGGCTTACTAGTTTTGCCAAAACAGCAGTCATGTCTTAAAAGTGGTTACTGAAAATTCAGCTGTGTTCTGTTGGTGGAAAGTTTAATTTTTCTCCTAGGATTTAGGGTTTGGTTTTTTGTTTTTGGTTTGTTTTTTTTTGCTATCACCCCCTCATACAACTGAAGGATATCAAAACCTACATTCTTTCATGGCATTTTGTGCCCAAGAGATTGGTTAGCCTATTCCCAGGTGGGAGCCTATGGTAAATTTAGCTATTTATCTGCTTGTCTCTGTTGCATAAATAGCAACTAATGCTTTTTATGGAGAGAGAAAGAAGATAGAAAGATATAGTAATAAATCAATAGAAGAGGAGTGGGAGGAGATTACAGGAATGCTTCTTGGGAGTTGGGGGTGGGGAGAAAGACTTTTAACCCACTCCAACGTTACAAGTTCTGAAGTTTCCTGAAATAGCCCTAGCCTTTGAGATCCAAATTAGTTTTATATTCAATATCAGGAAAGAGAAAAAGAGGTAGAAAGAGATAGAGACAGACAGGCAGAAACAGACAAAGGGAAGGGAAGTCAAGACAAGGCAAGACAAGGCAAGGGGAGAAAAAAGAAAAGAAAGACATTTCCTTAGCTTTTCACTTCACTAATCTTTCCAGCTGTACTAATCAAAGTGCAACAACTAATTGGAATTGGTTGAGGGAGAAGGGGTAATTTATTAGGGAAGAAGACCAGATGACAGGAGAATAAGGTTCAAGTCCCTGCATTGATACTCACTATGGGTCACTATTGGATAAGGTGGTCTTTTAGGTTCTTTCTAGTTTTAATCATCTCTGAGTCTCACCACCTATTAAGTGGTGTCTCCTCTCCTCTCCCACCATCAGAGAATGTGTTTTATGCTGTTTGATACAGGCAGTTTGTGTTATTGAACTGACATTTTCATAGTATCTTACAGTTTACAAAGTGCTTTCCTCACACAATCCTTTGAAGTAGATAGTAGAGATAAGATTATCCCTATTTCCATGTAAGGACACTAAGAGTCATGGAGGACACATGATCTGCCTAAACTAATACATTCCAGAGTCAAGATTTGAATTCAGTTTTTCTGTCTCCAACTTCTGTGCTCTTTCCACCATACCACAATTCCTTTGACTAGGGGTTTTCTTTCTGACCTAAGCTATACCCAGTTGCTAGTAGCTCAAAATGTGTAATATACTCCATTTTAACAGAGGTTTTCTAAACCTTAACCAGAAGGACTATAAAGTATGCAGGTGTTGCCCGACACTATAGCCTAGGGATATATTTGGAGGACAGACCTGACACCCTCAGACTAAGGCCATTTCTGTCTTTACTTTCATGTAAAGTCAGCACTGCAGAGAATCATGATCACAAATGAACCAATACTACCACTTTCCCTACTTGCCTCAGTGACACCAAATATTATGTTTCAAAGATTCCTATAATCTTTGAAGGGGAAGCATTCCTCTGTCAACACAGATCATAACCTCTCTGTACCTTGGTCAATGAGCCTTGAGAGCTTCTGTGCCCTGAACATCCATCATCCTACAGACTAACAACCAGTTATGAGAGTCTCCAAATTTAGCTTGGCATTGGGCATTAAGCATCTACTATATCAGACCCTAATCACAACTTGTCTGGATTGTTGCAATATCCTCCCCCCCCACCTTCTTTGGGAGGCAACTGGGGTTAAGTGATTTGCTCAGGGCCACAGGCTGAGGTCCTTCTGACTCAAGGGTTGGTTCTTTATCCACTGTGCTACATAGCTGCCCTTGCAAAAGTCTTCTAATGGGTCTTATTGGTCTCCCTGTTTGGCAGTGAAGAGAGCACCTGGTCTGGAGTCAGGAAGAGTTGAGTTCAAATTCTGTCTCAGACACTAGTCATGTGACCGTAGGGGAGTCATTTAACCTCTGTCTCAATTTCCTCATTTGTGAAATGGGGATAATAATACCACTAGAGGAGCAAATGAAATGTTTGTAAAGCACTTTAGCACAATGCCTGACATGTAACAAGTATTATTTAAATGTTGGCCTTTTTATTTCCTAATTATTTCCTCTCCTTATAGAGAGTTTCAGATCTCTCACTAGGTAGCTGGTGGAGCATGGGAACCTGGAGTCAGGAAGACTTGAGTTCAAATTTAGCCTCAGGTACTTGCTGGCTATATAACCTTAAGCACATCATTGAATCTTCGTCTATTTTCTCAAATGTGAAATGGCTATAAGAGCATCTAGTTCAAGGGATTATCATAAGGATCAAATGAGACAATACATGTAAAAAGTGTTTGGCACAATGTCTACTACGTAAATGATGTATAAATCCCCCCCACACACACACACACATACACACACACGAATCTATCCTCCACGTACTTGCCAAAGTAATTTATTTTCCTAAGTTGTAGCTCTGACCATGTCATTCTCCCCCGCCCGTCCCCCGATCTCTCTCCAGTTCCTGCCAATAAACTGCACTGGCTCCCATTACATCTTTAATCAAATAAAGAGTCCTTGGGTTTTGGCACATAAAGCTCTTCACAACTGACTTTTTCCTTCCCTTCTAGTTTTCTTAAATTCTCTTCCTCTCCATATACTCTACAATCTGTCCATACTGGGCAGTTTGCTGCTCTTCATTTCATTTACTGTCTTTGTGACTTGAATATTCTCTCCTTACTTCCTCCTTTTAGAACCCTCACCTTCCTTCAGTAAATGACTTAAATGTCACCTTTGTCCTGATCTCTGCAGCTCCTTCTCTAAGGTTGCTTTCAGTTTCTCTGCATATATCTTGCATTTACCTATTTATTTAGATGCTATCTCCCCTGATAGAAGGTAAGGTCCTTGAAGGCAGAGATTATTTTTGTCTTTCGGGGATATAGGATATGTATGTGGGAGAAGGCTGTCTATATGTATACATACACACATAAGCACACACAGAGTTTGTCTTGGAAATGTGTTGTTGGTGGTTTCTCCTTCGCTTTGGAAGAGGACAGTGGCATCAAGCAAATGATGACATGACTTGCAGTTGACTTTGTTATGGGTGAGGGAGGACTGTGCAAGGTCACCAGCCTCACTTTCTCCTCCAGAGCCATCTGGGTCCAGTGACCTGATATTCATCAGGATGACTGGAGATGACCCAGGATGCAATGGGAGACCCTGGCCCTTTTAGACTAAGGCCTCTGAAGGTACTTAGAGTGAGATAATGCCCATTCAGTGAATACACCTCTTTAAGAAGTGAGTCAAGGGATGGCCCCTTTAATTAGAAAAAGAAAAAAAAACAAACAAACTGGGAGGGGAAGACCCAAGAGAAACAGATACCATTGTCATTCACTCTAAGCCAGGAGGGTTCAAAATATAGCCATTAAGTGGAGCTTGGGCATAGACCTATTGTGGTCCAATCTGTGAGCTTCAGAGTGAACTGGATTTAAGGTTTTAGAAAGAAAGGAAAGAAGGAAGGAAGGAAGGAAGGAAGGAAGGAAGGAAGGAAGGAAGGAAGGAAGGAAGGAAATATATTTACCTTGAATGAGTGACAAGCAGAGTCTAGGACCTTCAAGACTGGATATTATTCCCTACAGTCTCCAACAGCGTTATTGGACTAAGACTAATAATTATCTGCCCCACCTCAAATATCAAGGTTCAGAACAAAAGATATGTCCTTGATTGCTTCTAAGGGGGAGGGTGGTATAAAGTTTATAATCACCACCCTTAGCCCCTTCTCACCAAAAAGCTGGTTACCCAAAGAATAATCATAAATATCAATAGTGAATAAGCCCATTTATGCAAGCAAAAGAGCAAACAGAAATGGGAGAAATCCTGTAGATTAGAATATACCAAGGAACACACAAGAGCAACAATCCTTTAGCTGGGAATGAGATAACATCTTAGCTCAAACCAGGAGAATGATCTCACTGAGCAGACCCGTCTCAGTAGTAGCTAGAATTTCAAGACTTGAAAGTCAAAGAACATGATGTCACTATCTCCCATACATATCTACAGCTCCAGTGGCTACAATTCTCCATCCAAAGTTTGAGTCATTCAAAAGTCTGTCTCTCTGTCTATCTCTGTTTCTGTCTGTCTCACTCTCTTCTGCCTCCCTAGAGATTCTCTCTCAAAGTGTATCTGCAACCAACCAACTCAAGTAAGTCTCTTTTGGCTGTGAGCAATATTCTGCCAGTCAATCAAGAGTCATGTCCCCCTCCATGTACAAAGTACAGGGCTGGTCCTCCACCAAAACAAGTCCAGACTTGGACAGATGGGGGTTATCTTTGTATTCCTCATCACTCAACACACTGCCCAGCAAATAGTAATTGCTAATACATGTTTACTGACTGACTGTGTTAGGTATTGAGAATGGAAAGGCAGACAGGAAATAGGGCCTGCACTCAAAGTATCTACAGGGGACTCAAAATACATGTGTAAATATATTCTTATATGTGTATATATTTTGTGTATATATACACATATGCTTTACATATATTATATATTTATAGTGTATATATTTAAATTTATGTACAATGTATATATTTATGGACATTGGTATATAAATATTTGTGTATGTTGATACATTTATATACATATTTATATTATATTTATGCTATGTATATCATATATATATTTATGCATGTTTATATACATTTATATGCATATGGTCAAGTGGAGGAGAGGAAGCTTGTAGCTGAGATTAGGGAGATTCAGGAAACACTTCATATAGAAGGTGTTGTTTGAATTGAGCTTTGAAGGAAACTGCATAGTCATATGCCATCCCTGGAAGAGTATTGGCATGTAAAGGATGATCCTTTATTTAAGGGAGAAATTTGTATCATTGAAAGACTAATGCAATTTTCCAGAAACAATGCAACTGATTCCCCTCTTATTCAATTCTGGGCCCTGCCCATTGTACATTTGCAGAGATTATCCCATACATACTTTCTAATGTCATTAACTCTATGGGTTGACCATTAAACTACTTCATGTCTGTGAAAAAGTTATTTTTCATTTACATTTTTTTCTAAGTCAAAGCTTAGGCCAAGATACTTTGAGCAAGTATAACCTCATTTAGTAGGTTCTGAAATGTTCTGTATTTAATTTAATCAAGGCAATTATACCTGTGAATAGGAACATTTAGATGAAATAACAATATACATTAGTTCTGGAATCAAAAGACTGTTCAAATCCCATATATGAAGTTTACTATCTCTGTGATGTTGAGTAAGTCTCTTGACCTCCCTGAGTCTTTATTTCCTCTTCTGTAAAATAATGAGGTTAGGATAGATAGATATTGATATTATTTTTTTTTTGACTTAAGATTAGTGTTTAATGGTCTTGCCAAGTATGTTTCTACATATAATCATCCACATCTTTGTGTTCCTAGGTACCTGAGCTATATCCTAGGAAACTGATTTACTTAGCAATCCCAATTATGCCACAAGCTAGGCGAGGTCCAGCATTTCCTGTCTTTTCACTCTCTGCATTTCCCCCTTTGCCCAAGTCATCAGCTTTCTCGTGGACCACCATAGTACGGCCAATGATAGACATTGGTCCTGAAAGTTGAATTAGGTGATCTTTCATAGATACTTCTGCCACACCATCTTTGCCAGCAGTCACATTGCCAAGGTCTCCAACATGCCTTTCATCATCTTTTGGTCTACCATGTTTTTTGGAATGAGGATTAAAGTGAGCACCTGCACTGGTACATCCTTGAGTGTTGTCACCAAATTCATGGACATGGAATCCATGATCTCCTTCAGCTAATCCTGTAATACTTCCCTTGATTTCCACAGGCTCCCCAGCCTGCTTCTGCTCGAAGTGGATAGTGCCTTGCACGGGGCCGTCGCCCTTCAGAACGCACACGGCCTTCAGCATATCTCACGGGCGGGCGAGCGCGTGGCCCTAGCACGTCTGAGACGGATGCCGGGAGAGAAGAAATAGACAGCCGGAGAGCGCAGGGCGACCCAAACGGCGAGGGGGAAATGCGATATTGATATTATTTATAGCAGCAAATCCATGATCTTATATAGATATTTCCTCTTGATTTTGGACTTTGTACTACTCATCTTCCACGATGCTGGCAAATGCCTTGGGTGAGTATAGGTCTCCCTGTTTTATACCTCAATATTAATAATCAGGTTTATTAAACTAAATTATCTCTGTTGTTCCATTGTGCAAGGCAGCTTGAATAATTTAGACACATGCACAGGAAGCATCTTATTGGAAGAGGCCCTTGAAAGAATATTTTTACTCTACTGTATCAAAAGCTTTTGGGCAGTTAGGTGGAGCAGTGAGTACAGTGTCGGCCCTGGAGTCAGAAGGACCTGAGTTCAGATCTGGCCTCAGACACTTAACACACACAAACAAAAACCTAGCTGTGTGACCTTGGGCAAGTTACTTAACCCCAATTGCCCTCCAAAAAGCAAAAAAAACAACAACAAAAAAAGCTTTTATATAGTCAACAACAACAACAACAAAAAAAGTAGCAATTAGGGGCAGCTAGATGGCTCAGAGGATGGAGTGCTCATTCTAGAGTCAGGAAAGCTTGAATTTAAATCCAACCTCAAAAACTTACTAGCTGTGTGACCTTGAGCAAATCACTTAAACCTCTGTTTACTTTAATCCACTGGAGAAGGAAATGGCAAACTTCTTCAGTACTATGCCAAGAAAACCCCATAAAAAGTCTTGCCCACCAGGTCATGAAGAATCAGACACAACTGAACAATAAGCAGCAGAGGCAGGATTAGAACCCATGTATTCTGATTCCAATCTAGTATCTGCTTCCTCCCCCCACCTCCCACCCACTGCAACATGATATATTAAAAAAAATTTTTTTGATTAAAAAAAACAACTTGTTCTTCCCTCCATTACTCCTTGTTTTATGATTGTGAGACTCTTTATACTCTCCCACTATTGTCTTCTATGTAATTTTACAATCTGGTTGTCCTGTCTCTTCTCTTGGTAAAGGGATTGTTTGATTACTTAGGACATTTCTAATGTATTTTGGTCTGCTAGTGGTAATTAATATGGCTTTCATTTTTTCAGAGAATGATAATAGTTTATGTCGATCTTCTTTGGTCAATTTCCCACTTTTTTGTAACATAGTTTGTTTAAATTGGTCTGATTGAATTGCCTTAGTTTCTTGTCATCTTTTCTCATGTTTGTTATTCTTATTTGTGATTTATTTTGATCACTGAGAACTGAGTGGTCTGATGATACATAGCTAATTCAGTTGCTTCATAACCAGATTATTATGTCTATCAGAAGAAAACGAATTTCCTCCTGTGTTATTCAGTGTTCAATATATCAAACATTTTCATTGTCTTTTTGAAAAACATAATTATGTTATATAGCTGTGGATTTGCTATATAGTCTACAGGCCTTTAGCCTTTCTCATTTCTTATTCCTGAACCATATTTTCCAAAATGTGTTTTCTCTGTTCTTTATTCTTCCCACCTTTGCATCAACATTACTAGGGATCAAATTAATTAAGAAGGTCTTGTCAAGCTTTTCATAGATTTTTTTTAATGTTTTTCCCCCTGAAATACATATTGATGTATTGGCTACAATTATCTTCATGGTGGTCTGTTTGTTCACTAAAAGATTTGCATCTACGATCAGCCTGAGATAACCAAGTATCCCATGAAACAATGGTTCTTGTTGCCTTTTTGCACACATTAAAACCAGCTCCGTCTACTTCTTTATCTTTCCATTCAAAGAGAACACAGGAGCCTTCCTTCTACTTATCTGTAATTACATTTTGTCTTTTGATTTCATTTGTAGTGAGAATGACAATTTATAATCTCTTCCAATGCTTAGCACATTGCTTAGAACATAATAGCTACTTGTTAAATACTTCTTGATTTACTATTGATTAGAGAAATGCAAATCAAAACAACTCTGAGGTACCAAAACCCACCAGTCAGATTGGCTAAGATGACAAAACAGGAAAATGATAAATGCTGGAGAGGATGTGGACAAATTAGAACACTAATGCATTGTTGGTGGAATTGTGAACTGATTCAACTATTCTGGAGAGCAATTTGGAAATATGTCCAAAGGGCTATAAGTAATTTCATACCATTTGACAGAGCTATATCACTTCTAGGGTTGTATCCCAAAGAGATCATAGAAGTGTGAGGAAGACCCATATATACAAAAATATTTGTAGCAGCTCTTTTTGTGGTGGCAAAGAATTTGAAATTAAGCGGGTGCCCATCAATTGGGGAATAGCTAAACAAGTTGTGGTATATGAATGTGATGGAAGATTTTTATGCTATAAGAAATGAGGAGCAGATAGATTTCATACTTACCTGGAGACGCTTATAAAAACTGATGCTGAGCGAGAAGAACAGAACCAAGAGAAATCTATACACAATTACAGACACAATGTATGTGTGATGACCAACTTTGATAGACTGAACTCTTCTCAGCAATGCAGGGCTAATAAGTTAACTCCAAAAGACTTATGATGGACAGAGATGTCTATATTCAGAGAAAGAATTAGAAAGAACAGAGTTTGAATGCAGATTGAAGCAAACTACTTGCTCTCTGTCTTTTTCTTGTTTGGTTTTGTTTCCTTTTGTTTCCCATTGTTCATTCCATCTGATACAATCCTTCTTTATAACCTGACTAATGTCTAATGTGGAAGCATTTGCAGATCCTATACTAGATTGTATGCCACCATGGGGGGGGGGAGGAGAAGGAGAAGGAGAAAATTTGAAACTCAAGGAATTGTGGAATTGAATCCTGTAAACTAAAACTAAACAAACAAATTAATAAAGACTAAAAAAAATTTAAAAATAATAGGTCTCTAAGCCATGAAAAAAAATACTTGTTGATTTGATTGGCTCCAATAGTATGTCAATTTAGTGATCCCAATAAGTTGATAGGAAGGCTAGGATACAATATTTATAGTATCAAGAATTAAGATGTTATTCATAGAAACAAAAAATAATCTGTGATTCATAGATCATAGACTTGGAACTGGGAGGGACTTTGGAAGCCATCAAATCCAACTCTCTCATTTTACATCTGAGGAAACTGAGGCACAGATAGATTAAGCAACAACCAAGGTCACAGCTACTAAATATCTACAATAGGATTTGAACACAGATCTTTCTGATATATTCCATATCTAACGACTACACAATCTAACATCCACCATGACTATGGAAACAGAAATGGGTAATTTAGGATTGAGCACTATTCTGTAGGGTTTTTTGTTTTGTTTTGTTTCTACCTGCTCCCTATGGCCAAAGAATTCATCACCAAGTCACCAGCCTACAGGTAACAAACCTTGACATATTTCACCAGGCTGGGCCTTGGAAAGCAGATTTAGTCTGTTTCCAAGACCATACTTGAAGGCTTTCCAGCATAGTAGATCCTTCCAGAATTTGCATTCTTCTTACAAAGCCATGAAGAACCTAGGGTCACCATCCTAAGGTGATGTAAGGAAAATGATCTCAATAACCACTGACTACCAATGCCTAAGATAAAACTGAGTAGATAATGATTTATCTAAGATTCATACCAAGTAAGTCAAGAAGTCTGATGATTTCATTCCTTAAGTAATATGTCTCTGATAGGGGAAGTTGTGGTAGGTGGATGGGGAAGGTATTGAAACTGATAAAACATGTGTGAGCTTGTTTAAGTGTCTAGTTGAATCCATCTTTAAGGCCATAACCTCTACTTTCTTAACTATTCATTGGTCCCTAAACACTTGGAATGTGCCTGAAGAAGAGTTCTATATAAGCACAAAATGATATTGATGGCATTGCTATTTCCATTATTACTTGGCTTAATATAATGCCTTTCATGAGTTAATAGTGTTTCATGAGCTCCTTAGCAGAGAAACCTTCAAAAGCTGCTACCAAAGATCAAGGAGGACTTTTCTAAGCAATCTCTCCAAATTTCTTTTTCAGAAGCCAGGATTTAACAGTGCTATAACAGTAAGAAAAAAGTGAAATGAAAGTTTAAAAATGAATCTATATGACAAATCTTGTAGTATAATTTTTGTGGTTAACCGAGAAACACGTTATGAGTCAAGTCTTTGGAAAGAGGTTAGTAATTAAACACAAATGCTATGACATAATCATTTACATGCAGCAGAAAGATTTTAGATTAAATCTGGCCTGACCCCACAGCTCAGCAAGTGTTATCGTGGATTCTTGAAAGTCATTCATTTATTTACATTCTAATTTGGCCCACATGTTTTATTAAAAACAAAGAAAGAAAAAAAAAACCTCACATTTCTCATAGGAACTAGTTGGACTCCAACACTGGTTAATGAGACTGGTGGATTTGGGAATAGATCTCTAGTGTGTATGGACATAGCCACTGAACAACATTTCAGCTTTAAAACACCTCATCTGAAAAAGAAAAAAGAAAGACTTGGTACTCTCCTGTCAAATGCTTTAGGGGAGTAAGTTTTCTTGAATTTTGTCAGTTCACTGTCTAGATGTAGGCAATGCCAAAAGAGCTGGTCAATTCAGTGGGGACAAAAGAGTGTGTTAAATAAGGTTTTTTTTTTTTATTTAGAGTTTTAGAGAGGGAACAAAAAAAGTTGTTAAATTGAAGTGTTTAACTTCTCAATACATTTTCTTTCCTTTTGCATTATGTAGGCATAACCTCCACAACTATTCAAAGCAGCTTGACCTAGAGAGACCAACTCTTGGAGAGAGAAGCTGTTCTCCAATCTCCATCCTTTGCACTGTAATATGAAACATGCCATACAAGCCTAAGAGAAGACCCCTTGGTTTTCCAAATGCTATTAAATTTTAGATGCTGCCTTTATTAAAAGCATGAAACAGTGGGGAATAGTGGAGATGGTCCCAGACATTCACTTTTGTTCTGAAGAGTGGTAGAATTATTAAGATAAGAGATGCTTTTAAAGAAAAAGCACATAATGAAATATAATGGTATCTGTAATTTGATTAGCTAGCTGGGTTTTTTTGAGGCTCATAAGCCATTCTGCTAGGGAACTATCTATTTATCTTCTGAAAGGAAGAGATACTGAGTCCAAGGTTCCTTCCAGTTATAATATTCTATGATTCAATGAAATACAGATTTCAAGTGAGGGTTCAAGAATAGAATCCAGGGATCACAACCTACAAATCCTCTAGTCAATGAAAAGTACCAAGTATAATACAAAAAATGGCAAGATGGAAAAGTGGTAATGAGCAGACAGGTTCAAGTGCCAGTCTTACCATTTATTCCTCACTGTGTGAGCAAGGACAAGTCAATCCCTCTTAGTTTCTTCATCAATAAAATAACAGAGTTAGATTAGAAGATCCCAAAGGTCCCTTCTAGCTATGTCTAATACATTTCTTAGACTAGATGAGTGCCACCTTGTAACAAGAAGAGGGCCACCTTCAGTTTTCTCTCAGGGTTGAAGAACATAAACCCAGAAGGAGTGGGGTCTGGGTAAGTCAGTAAGAGGGGTGAGTAGCATGCCAGTGCCAAGAGATGGAGAGTGATGGAAATATAACTTAAGAGACCAGTTCATTGCATTCTTGGAAATGCTTCTGATTTTTCATAGCATCACAGATGTTCAGAGAGCCAGAGAGGTTTAAGTCCCAGTCTTCTTTATGCTTCTTTTTATTCTTTGTTCTTCAAAATTGAAAATCTATTTCTATCAGTACTGTTGGAATTGTGAAGTAATAGCAACTGCATGAACCTCTACTGTACCTTAACCTATGGTGGCTATTATTGCTGGGGTTTTTTTCCTGTCTTTTCTCATCCTCTCAAAATTGCTTCCATTATTATTTGGACTCATACTGTACATTGCTGAATGAGTGCCAACTCAGCTGGAACTGCCATTCTCCCCATCCCCAGGTTAGGTTTGATACACTGTTGTGTTTGGAGCAGGAGTGATTCCAGAGGCAAGTTAGAAAAATAACAACTAAGTTCAGTAAGAATTTAATTACATAATGGGTGGGGGAGAGGTGAGGCAGAAAAGTAGAAACTCACTGATTATTGCAAAAGAGTCACCCCCTTTCCTTTATGCTATTTCTCCCAACTGTCATTTCCTCCAACCCACCTTCCCCACACGCCTGCCCCCCCCCCAAAATAGCCTTTCACAAGGCAATGAACATCACACTGCAGCACTCATTTTCACAGCTGACCAGAAGGCAAGCCATAACACTGTTGTTACCAGCAGCTTTTAAACCCAGTTTGTTTTACCTTTTATGAATATGACTTTATCTCTGGGAAATACAATTAGCTATTAGATTCCTGTTCACACTTCAGACAACTTCAAACAAGCAAACTAATTGTTTCGTTTGTTTTGCTAAGCATGTGGGCCTGGTTATAAGACAATAAATGAATGCATCTAAGTTTGTATTTCACAAGCATATTTGAATTTCATTTAAGCCCAGAAGGCCAAACCTAGTCACTCTTAGGATCAGGGAATAACAAAATATTTAAATAAACTAACATTTACTATTTGGAATTAAAATATAAACAGAAAGATAATTCAACACTTTTCTAATTGTTTTCTTGCCATTGATATTAAGTGTCTCTCAAGTTTCGTAGCTTAATGCATATACTCAGAATTGGTGCCAATTGCATTAACCTTTAAATCATCTAGAGAAGCAGAATCTAGTTCTGCCACAGACAGAAGTATGACAAAGGACTATTCCTTCATCTATAAAATCAGTGAACTTTCCTAGGTGGTCTTGGGATTTTAGAAGTAAAAGGAATATTTAAAGGTCATTTAACTTTAAGGTCATTTAACTTAAAGGTCATTTAACAGAAAAGGAAGTGAGGTCATGCTAAGTCCTGAGGTCACACAGCTAATAAGTACCAATCTGAAATCCATTGCAATTGTAACATTCCATGTGATTCTTTCAATCCATAATTTTGCCTAGGAAAAGCTCTGCTTAGAAATTCTTGGCAGAATACATAAACATGATGGGCATATTTTATTGTGCCTTCTCACAAAATTTAGTGTTGAATAATCTGAGGAGAGTCCATTGGAATAGCCACTTATTTCTGGCAATGGCCACAACCCACTTGTTACACTTCTACTGCTGAAGGAATTTTTGATAGGTCATGGAGTCATCTGCCATTTCTTACCCTAACAGAATGGAGCTCCAGGTTGGCAACTTAGAATTGTAATTATTCTCAAGGACACAAGAATTGCCACACAAGGCCAGACTTGTGTTCTTTTCAGATTAGTACTCTATCTTTGTCCCCGACCCCAAACAACATGATTATCCTCCTTGCCATTCTCAAAGATTGAAAATATTCTCCCCAACATCCTAAGCCCATTAACAACATTATTATGATACATACATACATATATATATATATATATATATATATATAAGGTAATAATATATAGCACCCCTGCAGGCTCATTCCCCCAAAACCTATTTGCACTGATAGATTAAGTCCTCAGAAAGGGAATGACTGCTTTTTCCCTAAAGATTTTGGGGGTAACCCTGCAGGGTTGTGACTTCTAATGCTATCATTTAAGATTTCCTACCCAATGTACTCCCCAATATCAAACAGTTAATGTAACTAGCTTTTATAGCAACATATTTACTGAGACAACACAAGGTCAGAAGTTACAAAAATGTCTTCCAAATTGGGTGCTGTACTCTCCCCTTGTATACACAAAGTCTTTGGGTAGAGAGTGCTCATGTTTAAAGTACTAAAGTAATTCAGTCACATGTAGAGTTAATATGTGTGATGGAGGAACACCTCATGATTTCTGACCCTGGAAAACATTTTCTTCCTTTGTGCAGTGCTCATATAGTTTGCTTCTAGATATGGTGTCATTGATGGATGAGTGGCTCCCTTGTTCATCTGGCCTGGGTTCTGTAGGCGCAGCCACACTGGCATACCCAGGATGGCTGCTAGCACAGGTTCTTAGATTTGCTTTACTAGGAAAGGTAGCTGTTTAAGGGGTCAACAATTTTTTAAATCACATTTACTAGTTCAGGGGAAAAGTTAGCACCCTGAACTTCAGAGAAAATACAAATAGAGAAATAAAGACCAACAGACAGGGCTCTGACTGCTTGAATCAAAGCAATATTGCTATATACTTTATATACATCCTTGGACTGAGAGAGCCTTTATACCTGAGTAGTCAGGGAGCTCGGAACATATGGCCACTTAGAATCTTGACTAGGGAATCACAAGATCCTTTTCATATGTGAACCCCCAAAGCAAACTACCTATTCAGATTATATATACACTTCTCAGAGCCAGAAGGCATAACAATCCTAGAGACTCAGTGCCTAATTAGAAATTAGCAAAAGGTAAGAAAACCTTACTACAAGCAAGCCTCCATTAAGCAAGCTTCCTCTAAGTAAGGTTTCTTTAACAGGGCTCCACATGTGGCCTATTAATGGACAGGGAAGATCTTAAATCCTATTAACCTTACAGGTCCTTACAGAATGTGGCATCTCAGCTGAAGTGCCAATCTACAGCTGGTATGTGTCAAGCAGGCCATTCAACTGCTTTTTAGGTCCCTCACAACAGGAAGCTGATAGGACCTCTCTGATGGCTCTACCTTTACTTGACTCATTGGTTACCTGGGCATTCCCCTATCAGGAGATAAGCAATTGTCAGACTTGCGGTGAGGAATAATTGAATTCAAGTCCTGCCTCATCCACTAGCTGTATGACCCCGAGGAAGTTACTTAAACTCTCTGTCTCAATTTCTTTATTTGCAAAATGGCAAATAGCACCTCCCTCACGGGCTTGTTGTGAAAATCAAGTAAGATAGAATTTTTAAACCAATTTGTAAAGCTTAAGGCTCTCCATATACATCAACTACCATTATCATCATTAATATTATTGCTATAAATATTAATTATTATTATTACTCAGTTAGCTAAGATAATAAAAGAATCATGAAAGAAACAGAAACACCATGTAATTAGAGATTTATGGAAGCCAGCAGAAAAAAGGGACTCCATAGTCAGAGTTAAATGGGATACTGTAGAGAAAATACTTAATAAACTTTTGATAGATAAGGGGACTAGACCTCATTTCAATAATTGGGAAACTCACAGGTAGGAAAAGTCCTTCTGCTAACACAGATCAGTGACTTCTCTACAGTTTACAGTCTTAGAAAATTACCTAGAGCATTGAGAGGTTCAATGATTTGTTCAAAGTCATATAGCGACCATCTGTATAAGGCCTTCTTGGTTCTAAGGTCAACTCTTTGCTCCACCCTGCCATACTGTTTCTCATAAAGTTCTTAACACTATATAAATGTTATTATGCCATGCTTCTCATAAATGTTTGAAAATAAATAAAAGCCATCATTATTATTGTCATCAATCAATGCTTTCCCATACTGTGACAGCAGTCAGACTTTAAGGCCTCATAACTGACATGACTTGCTGGTGATTTGGTGCAGCTGTTTGTGTCTACTTTGATGGCACAGCAAGTAAGTTATTGTTGAACTAAATATATTGGGTTCAATTTTTGAGATGCTCTAAGGGCAATATGATCCAGGCAGCATTTTTGCCAGAGGTGTTGGAATAACATCCCCCATTTTCAGTTTCTGTGACTTGGTGTATTTCAATTATCCACACCTCCACCACCCCCAGTTTAGTTTGAGTTCCAGGGAGCAGGGAAATGTCAGTACACTGTTGAGAGAACAGGGATCTCACAAAAGTCTACCTTTAATATGTGTCTGTCCATGTATCCTAGGAGGAAATCAGGGAGCTGACCTCAACTGAATGATTCCTTCATCAGCAGAAACTCATCACTATGTGATCAGTCATCACTGATGAACTTTGGCTCCATACCAGGGCAAGTTCACTCTTGCCTAAGAGGTAGCCCAACAACTACTGTTATTTTGCTCCTGTGTTAATATCAGAAGAGAGCAATAATAGAGACTACTCAGCCACTGCACAACAGCTGGCCCTAATCTGGTCGGATAGTCTCCTTGAAATCCTTGGTCCCTACAATAACTCTGCTTTCCTGGATAGTAGTCTTTCATCAATTAAATTCCCTATTTGAACATAAACATGCTTTTCTGCGTCTTGTTAATATTGTTAGGTATTTAAGAACAGGGTCCTCTTCATGGTTTTGGGGAAAATGTATTCATTAATATTTATCTTGTAACTCCTCATTCAAGAACTTTAAGGAATCCAATGGTATTCCTCAACTAGGAGTGGTCAGTGCCTTCATTATATTTTCGAAGATTGGCACCCTACTTTTAAATTTGCTTGTACCTAAATCTTTTCTGGTTCCTCATTTCTCCCTGACATTTTGCCAGTATCTGTCGATGCTTTTGTAATATTTGTTACTAATTCCCAGAACCCCCAACAGTTCATATCATGCACCCAGGGATGGATGAAACCAGCTGGATTGGGGGCTTGATTGAACATATTGAACTGTTTTTTGGATTGTGTTTGGGGTTCAAGGAAACCCAAAACATATTTCCCAAAGAACTCTTTCTTTCCCTCAATTTAAAAATCATGTCTATTTTAAGGGAAATTTAATCCATATGTTACTAAATTCCTTACACTTACCTCATCAAAAATTTGGTTTTGTAAGAGTTATTTGATGTGCAACAAGCCTTGGGAATTATTTTATGAGATTTTTTTTTAGAAAACTTTTTGCTTGGAAACAGGAAGTCAAATTTTGCTAGGTGTAGATTGACTCAAGTACACACATTGCCAAGTGTAAATTTACTAATATGCCCAAAGGCCTGAATTTTATTCAGAATTTAGGTTTGGTAAAGTTCAAGTGTATTCTGAACTTGGAAAAATTATAATGTGATGATATTCATGATTGAAAAAATGTACATTCATAATTCATTTTTACCTCAAGATTTGGAAGAAAAAAGGTCACACCTAGACAAAAGTAATATAAGATTTTAAAGACCAAGAAATGTCCTCTTATTTATTTCTTAATCCTACTTAAGAATCCATTCAAATCACTCATCTAATATTCCAAATGATGCTCCAAATATATACCATATTTCTCATTATAGAACATTTACTTGTATAATTTATGAGATTCCCAATCCTTTTCTCCTCCTATCTGCTACCCCCATCCAATAAAAACAAGAAAACATAAAATATATACTTATGATCCTTTTAGACATTTAGATTCCCTCAGAGATACCTTTGGAATAGTTCAAAACCATGGTTAAACTGATATTTTTTTTAATAACTATTTATTTGGCTAATGTTTATGTGAACAGACATAGGTGGATTTGATCACATGTAAAAATCAAATACAAAATCTAAAGAAGTAAACAGTATACATGTAAAATTATAAAATAGATCACAAATGAACATTATGGTACATTGTATGTAAATTGGCAAAAAGATGCAATTGCTTCTCACTATATTCTTCTCAAGAGTTCATTCTGAGTACTGCCTAATTCCTGTTAGGTGTTTGATGCATATCTGATGATGTTCTCATACTATCAACTTCTTCATCAGGTTAACATACCTTGGAATGATTTTTTTTTAATTAGACAACACAATTTCATTAGTTGGGTCCCATTTTCCAAAGGTCCCCACTATAAGCTGGTTGTACAATAGTCTACAGCCTTCCTTATTCAGATGCTGATAGAGTATCTCAATTTTACCAGCTTTAGCCAATTAGGATGCAGAATATCTATTTTTAAAGGGCATGATAATATCTTTGATAATGGTGGTACATTTGATCTTGGACTTAAATAGGCAATACATTTAATAGGTAATATAGATTAGAAACTCCCAGCTTATTCTTCCTTCATTCATGGGAGGGTACCATACATGCAGACCTTGAAAAAGAAAAACTACATCTTTGTGCCTGTTATAGTTTCTCCGCTCTATCCAGGGAATGGGCTAAGCTGTATCTACTAAGGTTCATAACATGATCCTTGACATGTGATTGCTTGAAAATCAGTGACAGACTTCCAAATTACAATTACAAACTAAAATTATGCCAGCATAGTCCACAAGAAGATACAAATTCCTTGTCTGTTATAGTATCTTAGCTAGATGGTAGGGAAAAGATCTGATTAGATGAATAATAACTAAAGTACAAATGACTGAAAGCTTTCACTGTATTTAAATATTCCTATTATTGGCCACAGACTAGTAAGAATTCAATACAAGAAGCATTTACTAAGCATGTTCTTTGTACAGAGCATATTCTAGAGACTCTGAGACTCTGGAAGAGATTCAAACCTTGGAGAAGACATAGCTCCTGCCATCAAAGAGTTTATAATCTAATGATAATGACTACATCACATTTTAAATTTTATTAAGCTCTTCCCTCATGATCCAGTGAAATAGGAGGTGCAAGCAATACCCCCTCCATTTCATGAATGAAGAAACTGAGTTTGAGAGATTAAGTTGTTTTTCCAAGGTCACATAAGTAGAAAATGTTAGAGCCAGGTCTCAAACCCAGGACTTTTCTTCTCCCTAGTCTCACATTCTTTCCATGATGTCATGTGGCTTTTTAAAAGCACCATATTAACCCAACTAAACTTCTCAGTGGTTAAATATTAGGCAATGCATGGGATGCTTTAGTTTGGTTTTAGAGTGAGAAAAGAGCCTTGCCTTAAATCCATCTACTGATTTAATTTAACTACATGCAAAAGCAACTAGGTGGCACAGTGGACAAGAATGCCAGGCCTGGAATCAAGAAGACTTGAGTTCAAATCTGGCCTCAGACACTTACTAGCTGTATGATCCTGAACAAGTCACTTAATTTCTTTTTGCCTCAGTTTCCCCATTTATAAAATAGGGATAAAAATATCACCTACCTCCCAAGTTATTGTGAAGATCCAATGAAATAATAGTAAGCACGTATGTATGCATTATTATTATTATGTAAACATCACCCGAGGAGAAGTAGAAAGAGCCTATGAAGTCCCCAGCCACCTCCTCTTACAGAAGTAAGAGCAGGGGGAAGTCAGCCCCTACTTCATTTGTCTTTCTTCCACCAGCTTTCTATGAGCGACCTATAATGACCAGGTTGCACCTGTAGCCTTCCAATCCCAATAACTGAGGCCACTTAACCCCAACTGGCAGTTGATATAGACACTAGCTAGCATCAAGCCAGCCCCTCGATGAGAAAATATATTGACTACTAGAACTATAGCAACCAAGGCCCCACCTTATTCCTTTTATGAGACCCTCCACCTTTTTCCTACTTCCAGTAACTTGCTTACTGCCTTGTCCTCCTGTGCCAAATTACTACCCTGTTTTCCTGACTGTGTGTTCCTAATTCCTCCAAGACTAAGTGTCTGCTGTGGTCTCCCCAGACCTCCAAGCACCTGGAACCTCTCTTACCAATACCATTCACTAAGACTGAGTCCTCCATACATTCTTCCTTAGACTACCTAATGCCCATTGGCTGCTTGCTTAGACTCTGAACTGTTGCCATTCTTCTTTGATAATGTACTTTGTTCAAAAGTCCATAGTTCCTTTTATTGCCCCCTTTTAGGACTGGGGTTCTTATCTTGGAATGCATGGGGTGGGGTTCCATGGATAGATTTCAAGGGATCCATGAACTTGGATGGAAGAAAAATATTCAGCACTCAACATTCAGTTATTTCAGTCATGTCAAAAAACACATCTTTATTATCAGTTGCCTCTAAATGAAATTTAGCATTTAATTCACTTATTTAGAACTATGATTCTGAGAAGGGGGTCCATATGCTTAACTAAACTGAAAAAGGGATCCATGACACAGAAAAAAGGTTAAAAACCTCTATTCTAGGACCTTCTCTGATTCATTTCAATTTGTCAAATACTTATCAAGCATTGAATCTGTGTAAGGTACTGTACTAGGCTTTGGAAATACAAAAACAAGAATGAAACAGTCCCTATCTTTAAGATGCTTACATTCTACTGATTGCTGTTCCCAACTAGTAAGTTTGGCTTCTGGTTCTCAACAACCTTTTGTCAAGGATATCTTGCCTTTGACTGAGCCTTAACTCTGATAGAACATGAAGCATGGGCTAGCCTAATTGAACTTTCAGCAATCAGTAAAGTATTTTAACAACTGGTACAGGACTGAGAAGCATAGGTAAATGTGCATGAGTGACTCAGGATCCACTCATACCTGGGAGTATATATTTAAGAGATCTTAAGCCAGCTTTGTATTACTTTCTGGGCTCCACTAGTCCATCCTTTTCAAGAATGCAATGTGGTATGCCAGAGTAGGGAATAATATCATCATAGGATCATAGAGTTAGAGCTGAATGAGACCTTAGGGGCTATTGAGCCCAGTCCTCTCTTTTACAAACAAGGGAACTGAATGGTGGTCGTGGTTGTCCTTTGTTTTGAAAGAGGACCAAAATGACATCACTATGTCAGAGTCAAGTTACAGTGTGTCCAACTGTGACTGATCAGACTATTGCAAGCTCAAATGCTCTACCATAGGTCAGGCTCAAATAGTCCATGTGAACCTTTGGGGTGGATTCACTAAATCTGAGCATTTCACATTTCTTTTGAGCTACTTCAATTTTGCTTTGCTTGTAGAGCACAGCATCTTCTCTGATGAGGGCACACTATACTGGGTGGTCCTGTGCTAGTGTCTCCCATGTCATATGATCAATTCCAAAGTTCTGAAGAGAGACCTCCAGAGTGTCCTTGTACCACTTCTCCTGACCACCATGTAAATGCTTGCCCTGTGTGAGTTCTCCATTAAACAGTCTTTTTGGCAAGTGTACATTTTGCATTCAAACAAGGTAAGTGAACTAATCAACAGTATTCAAAACTTCTCCATTTGCTGTAACCTAAAGTTTCACATATGATTGGCATGGTGTTGGCTGATGGAGCACCTGTCTTTTCTTGGTATTAATTGTTAGGTCAAAATTAGCACAAGCAGCAGAGAACTGATCCAAACTTTGTTGCATCTCAGCTTCAAAAGCTGCATTGAGTACACAATCATCTGCAAACAAAAAACCATGCACCAACACTCCCTCCACTTTAGTCTTTTCTTGTTGTCTTTTCAAGTTGATGAACTTCCCATCAATGTGGTAGCTGACCCTGATGCCATGTTTATCCTCATTGAAGGCATTTGACAGCATGGCCTAAAATATCACACTAAAAATCATGGGAGCAAGCACACAGCCTTGTTTCACTCCATTGGTGACTGAGAAATGTGAAAGCATCATCTATTATCCAGAACTTGGGCAAGCATGCCATTAGGAAATTGACATATAATACTTAATGAACTTCTCTAGGCAACCAAATTTTTACATAATTTCCCATAATCCCTCATGATTGACAGTACCAAAGACCTTGCCTAAATCTACAAATATTGTGTACAGACCTCTGTGCTGCTCCTGGCATTTCTCCTGGAGTTGTCAGGCAGTAAACCACATTGGCTGTTTCTCAGCCCTTTCTGAAGCCAGCCTGGCTCCCAGCAGATAACCATCTTAAAAGTGAAGGATCAAGGAGGATTCTGGCAAGAATTTTACCAGTAATGACTAAGAGAAAGACTCTCCTCTCCTTCCCTCCCTCCCCATGATTGTCACAGGACAATCTATTTCATTTATCTTTATAGGGATGGACAATGGAGGTATCCTTGAACTCTTGGGGGATAACTTCTTTTTGCTATATAATCTGGAAAATTTCAGTCAGCTTTTGTATGAGCAATGTATCCTCCACCTTGTAAATCTCACCTGGAGTGGAATCAGCACCAGGTGCTTTGCCATGCAAAAGGAGCCTAATGGCTTTAAAACCTCTTCAGTTGGAAATTTGTCTAGAGAGGGATTGACTTCAACCTGAGATAAACAATCAATGGCTTCAGCATCGATTGATGATGATCTGTTGAGAAAACTGTGGGAAGTGTTCAGCCCATCTCTCTAGGATCATGTTCTTATCACTAATCAATGGCTCCATCAGCACTGAGTAGTTGAGATGCACCTTAAGTCTTTGACCCATAAATAGCCTTCAGGGCATAATAAAAGAACTTTAGATTGTTACTACGAGCATGAAACTGAATTTCATCTGCTTTTCCACTGAGTCAAGAATCTTGCATCTCTCTAAAATTCAATTATGCTTTACTTTTGATGGAATTAAATACTGCCTTGTTAGATATGGATGAACTATCCTGCTGGTAAATCCTGTGGAGTTCTCATTTTTCACTTAGCAGCTTCTGAATTTTCCCATCATTTTCATCACACCAGTCTTGATGTTTGTGAGTGTTCTGACCCAGATGAGCAAATTCAGTCTTGCCCACTAAATCTTCTGGTAGTCATTTTGTTTTGGGGCTGCCACTTTTGTTGAATGTGAATATTTAGCTTGGAGAGGATAAGTCTATGGTCAGTCCATACAGCACTCTGCACCCCACATTGCCTCTATCACTCTCACATCCTGTTCTTCTTATAATCACATAGTCTATTAAATGGTATTGTTTGCTGTGGGGTTACACCCATGAAGTTTTATTGCATTTAGATAAACAGAAGACAATGCTGGTCAAGAGAAACTAATGAGATGCACAAGTAAGTGACCATTAGTAAGTGACCAATAGTAAGTGACCATTGCTGTTGCTGTTTCCAACTTTATTCCTTTCAAGGACTTGTTGACATATCTGGTGGTCTAAGCCTATTCTAGCATTAAAGTCACCCTGAGTTGTCCTCTTTTGGCACATTGTTGATAAGCATCTCCAGGTCTTCATAACATTTTTCTTTGACCTTGTCAGGATTTATCATGGTGGGAGTATAGGTGCTGATGATGATAGCACGACATTTTCCTTCAAGTGTCAATTGTATTATCATGAGCCTGTTATTCACTCCTTTTGGTAAGCATACAAGCTTGTTGTCTAGATTAGTTTTGATTGCAAAACCTACACCACCTTCATGGGACTCCCCTTCACTGTGGCCACTTCAGAAAAATATGTATCTAACTCCAACTTCAGTAAACTGGCCTTCATTTACCAGTCTTCTTTCACTCAAGGCCGCTATTCAGATGTGATTCCTGCTGAGAATTTTGGCTGACTCCTGATAGCCCTTCCTTATTCTGTCCCCTACACGTAGTCACTTGATCCTTGAGTTTTGGGGTTCTTCAAAAGGTTTGATGTATCTCAGGGGAAAAAGTCCAAGCCCCTCTTAATTATCAAGGGCTCTTTCGGGATGATTCAGATAACTTTCTTAGAAACAGCTTAAAGGGCTGGAATTTTATACATATATACATATTCCAGTCAGCAATGCTTCCATGTGTTTTAGCATTTTGTTTTCAGCAATGTCAATGGAAACCTTCAATGAGGATGAAAACACTGATGATAAATTATTTAACTTGAAAAGGTGATAAGCCAATACTAAAATGAAGGGAGAATTGGTGCAGGACTTTTTGTTTGCAGATAATTGTGCACTCAATGTACACTCTGAACCTGAGATGCAAGGGTATTTGTACCCAAATGGTGGTAGAGTCTTCTGAGCTCATATTGGTCTGATTAGTCAAACTCAGACACACTATACATTGACCCCATTTTGGCCTGTTCATGTATGAAGGACCACAACCAATATCCTTAGTTAGAAATTATTTTGTTTAGAACGAATTCCTCCCTTAATCCATCCTCCTAATTCCTCTTTTCTCCTTTCCTCCTTTCTCCTTTTTTCCCCTATTTCCCTTTTGAGCAAAATATATTTCTGTACTCAACTCTGTATGTGTCATTACATTCTTCCCTCTTTTCACCTGCCTAGATGGGAATAAGATTCAAGCCTCAGCTCTCCCCTCTCTACCTTGTTTGTATCGATGTCTACTTGTACATCTGATTATGAAAGATACATTTCCCTAATTTTCATTTCACTTAACCCACTCCCCTAGTGCCCTCTTGTCCTCTTTCAATTCCTCTCATAAATACAATCATCAACACATAACAGGACCACCCTCAGGTATTGTCTAATATGACTTCCATAATTCCTAATTATGATAGGGTTCAGAGGGAACATAGGTATTATATTCCCATATTTAAATGTATGCAGTTCATCCTTGTTTATTCCCTTACGATTTGTAGTGTTTGCCTTTTTATATTTCTATTAACATCACTGTTTGGCATTCAAAGTTTCTGTGAAGCTATGTTTTTTTCATCAGGAATGCTTGGAAGTATCTTATTTTGTTAAAGGTACTATTTTCCCCCCTCATTATACTAAATTTGTCTGGGTAAGTTATTCTTGGTTATAAACCAATATCATTTGCCTTCTGGGAACATAATATTTAAAACTTTCTCCTCCTTTATTATGATGGCTGCTAAATCATGTGTGATCGTGACTGTGGCTTCCTGGTATTTGAATTCCTTTATTCTGACTGTATGCACCATTTTCTCTTTGACCTGAGAGCTCTGATTTTGGCTATATATACACTGAAATTTTTCAGGAAGGGACTGGTGTATTCTTTTTATTCCCACTTTGCCCCTTGGTTTTAAAAGATCTAGGCAGTTTTCTTTTAAGATTTCTTGAAATATGATGCATAGGCTTTTTTGCCATGGCTTTTAGGTAATTTATTGATTCTTAAAGAATTTTTCCTTGATTTATTTTCTAGATAAGTTATTTTTGCTTGGAGACACCTTCTATTTCCTTCTACTTAAAAAAGCGTTTTAACTTTGTTCTACAATTTTTTATTGTCTCATGAAGACATTGGTTTCTATTTGGTCCATCCAGAGAGGTTTTTGCTTGGGCAAGGTTTCGTGCCTCTTATGCCAAGCTATTAATTCCCTTTCCAATTCTTTGTTCCATAGCTCTCATTCTTTTTAGAATATTTTCCTCTAGCATTTTCATTTCATAAATAAAAACATTTTAAAACTTTTTTTAAACTCTTGCTTCATCTCTTCCAGGGATTCCAGTTGAGTTTGTGCCCAAGTTGTGTTTTACTTTGAGGCTTTGATTATAGATATTTTAAAGTTATTCCCTTCTTCTGGGTTTGTGTCTTGAGTGTTCCTGTCACCAGAACACCTTTTTATGAAGAGATTCTTTTTTTCTGTTTTCTTATTCTTCCAGTCTCCTTTCTAACTTCAGACTTTGTTAGGGCTAGGCTCTGTCCACTTCTGTAGGGAAGGTCCTGTTGATGCTTTCTTGGGGTACTAAGTGTTGTTTTGTTCCAGGAGCTTAGGGTCATTTCTGGTTGGGGACTTGGAAGTTTTCAATGTTCCCAAAGTGGTCTAATTAAGATCTGAGCTCCACAAGTTGTTGACCTGAGTTTGGGTCTGAGAAGCAGTTAGACTATTCTTTGACCTAGCTGCTGTTAGTCATTTGGTAAGCTCTGCTGGTTCAGAGTGACAGCACTAAGGATTTCACTTGGGTTTGGACAGAAGTTGGAACCAAGACTCCAGAATGCTCCTGCATCTAAGCCATACCCCTGCTGCTTGCTTCTAAATTTTCTCCTTGCAGGGTATATAAGGGCCAACAGCCATTCATTACCCAGAATAGCACACCCCTTAGACAAGTTTCCTCCTTAGTCCACACTAGATCTGTGACTCTGCACTTGGTAGTGGGTAACAAAACTTTCAGATGGTACCAATGCCCAGCATGGAGTAAGATCTCCTGTTGCCTTGGTCCATGGACTCTCTATGGGCACTAAAGTACTCCATGTGGCCACTTATGGTCATACCCCTTCCTCAGTTTCCAGAGCTCTCTGTTTGCCTTCCTATGACAACCTGAGCCTACTTCTTACAGTATACGCAACATTCCTTGACTTGTATCAATAAATGTGGAAGCTCAAGCCCTTCTCCTTACTTCAGAGCAGGCATAGTCATCTTCTGACTTCTTTCTATTACCTCATTAAATAGTGAGATAAAGTCTTTTATTTCAGAACTCAATGTGCATACAAAATATTTGAGTAGTTGATATCTTGATTTCTTCCTTTGTATTAAATAAAGTAAGAAGGGAAGGAGGAAAGGGAATAAGTGTTTACATAATGCCTACTGTGTGACAAACATTGTGCTAAGCCCTTCATTTGGTCCTCACAACAACCTTACAAGGTAGGTGCTATTATTATCTTCATTTTATAGTTGAGGAGGCTGGGGTAAAGGTGACCCTTATTCAAGGTCACACAGCTAGTAAATATCTGAGAATGGATTTAAACTCAGTTCTTTTTGAATACAAGCCTGGAATTTTATTCACTATGCCACCTGGATGCCTAGGTCTCTGGGTAGAGGAATTTCATCAGCCCCTCTTACATACCATTGTTTTTGTTTGTTTGTTTTAACAAATGGTACCTCCTTTTCTAGGGCATTTCTTTATTCTCAATCTTAGAGTATTCAGTGAGTGTGGGAGGTCTACTAAAGCCATTTCAGATCCCACTGAAAACAGTAGTGGTGGAGCCAATGGCAGCAATGGCTGAGTCCAGTGAAGAGACCACACATGAAGAGTCACCTGATTCCAGGTCTGCACTCTATCTTCTCTGCCCTCTAGCAACCCAGTAAGCTCAGAGCCTGCTCTGCACTTGTACTATCTTCCTCACAGGCTTGTTGTCAGTCAAGAAGCATTTCTTGTGAAGAAAGTGTTTTGAAACCTTAAAGTGTGTTAGAAATGTGAGGATTAGTCACTATAATAATAATTGTATATTTGTAGCAGATGATGTGGTTTCCCAGTTCTCAACAATCTTTGCTTACTTTGGTGTTAAGTGAACTCTTTTCACTAATTCTCTAGGGATGATCAGTTAACTAAACTGCTGGCCAGTCATTAGATCTACCTACCCAGCTACATGGAAAGCACGTGGAAAGTGGTAGAGGTGGAGGAAACAGGACATGCACTACTTTTTCTGGAACAGTTATTTTTATGGACACTTGGCCTGGACAATATTAACAACTTTGATAAACAAGAAGAGCATTTTGGAAAAGGTACCATGGCACTATTTTATAGAATGGCAGAGCTGGACTTAAAAAAAAATCTGACAGAAATATTGTTTTGGCTACATTAGCTACATGATAATTTGCCAGTTGCTTGACTTCTGTGAGTCTCATTTTCTTCATCTATAAAATGGGGATAATAATGTCTGTAGTTCATAGGGTTGTTTTGAGGATCAAATGAGATAATGTAAGTAAAGCACTTTCTAGACCATAAAATTCTATATCAATGTCCATCCATCATTGCCTAACTGGCATATGGATCTATTTATGGCTAAAGATTCTTTCCTTCCTCCCTTCCTTCCTTCCTTCCTTCCTTCCTTCCTTCCTTCCTTCCTTCCTTCCTTCCTCTCTCCCTCCCTCCCTCCTTCCCTCCTTCCTTCCCTCCCTCCCTCCTTCCCTCCCTCCCTCCTTCCCTTCCTTCCTTCCTTCCTTCCTTCCTTCCTTCCTTCCTTCCTTCCTTCCTTCCTTCCTTCCTTCTTTCATTCTTTCCTTTCTTCTATCTCCTGTTGGCTAGGGCTGTCTAAATGAAAAACCCTAGGAAGTTCCTGAGAGAATCACACTGTCCCAGTTCTTTCCTTTAAATACCATCCTATACAAGTAAATGGAAAGGTACAGAATAGCAGGGTGGAGGTGAGGGACAGAAATCTCTCTTATTATCATTTTGCCTGGATATTTCTATATTTGGTTCTGTGACTTGTCACTGAACCCACAAAATGAATGTCTTACGAGATTGGACATTTTTTGCCCAATGAGAATGCATATTTCCAGTCAGTGTGGTGGGAGTGGGCATAAAGGGTCAGATAAGGAGAAGAAGGTGCACATGTGTCCTCAGAGCTACTGAAGACTCAATTTTATACTTGGAAAACATGCTATTGTACAGATCCAGTATTATTACTGTGAACATCATTATAAGGAATATCCCACTGCAATTAAAATGTTTCCAAGCCCCAACTGATGGTCTACTTATTTTAAGTGATATTTGATACAACGAAATTCCAGTACAGTGAATTAGCCCAGAAGCTTCTATGATGTTTATTGCAACAGAATTTGACCTATGTTCTTCTACTGTCTGTTGCAATTATATTTCCTGTTTCCTGTATAATATTAACAACAGGATAATTGAGTATTTCCTGGCACCTCTGACTTTTTAAGAAACCTCTACTCATTAGATCTACCCTAGTTATTTCCAAGTCCAATTTTCTACACTCTCCATTTTTTATTCCTTGCACTTGGGTCGATTAAAGAACACACAGTGGTCCCCAAAGTGATATGGCCCGAGCTTGCCTTATTGTAGGTTCTGGGATATGCCGAACTAGTGAGTAATGTCTGGGAGTGATTTGGCTGCCTTCCTCTTACTCAAGGACAATTTCACGTTCTCACAAGCTCTCAGAATGTTTTCCCTTCAGGAACAATGTCTGACACTGGAATTTCCTAAACCTGCTGTTCTGTGGTGAGACAAATGTCTTCCCAAATAGGAAAAAGGGAAGCCAATTTTGCCCCTTGTTTTTCTGACTGGTTCTTTGTGCTTTGACCTTGTGTTTCCTAGACTTCTTCATTTCCCCCAAAAGACTCAGCAAAGGGGATGAAAAATTTGGCATTTTATGGAAATAGTTAACGTGTGCCAATTTCACTTCTTATACAATTTGATGGCCAAAGAATAAAAATTGCAAGTCACCCAAAGGCCAATGGAAAGACCCACAGTGGGTATAAATAGACTGTAGCATATAAACAATGCTAGATCAAGAGGAAAAAACCATAAGAGATCTTATCAAAGAGATGTATGACCAACAAAGAAAATGGGGACCAGTAATGTGGTGAGAGTGAAGAAGCAGAGAGAGCCCTTGTGCTGTATTAGTACTGATGTAAAAAGATACCCCTTTACCGCCTACCCCCATCCCTTCAGATTGATTTGTGGAGGATTTAAGGCAGGACATGGACAAAAATCACTCACAGGATGGCAAGGCATAGATGGGCTATGGTCTGTATCTTTCACATAAATACTTATGTCAGTGAGATCCTAGACCCATTGAATGATTGAAGCAGTGATGGTGAATCCGATCTCATGCTCTGACAACTGGTGACTTTCTCATTGACCTTCCTTGCCTCTAAAATCCTATGATACTTCACTGCTTGCATCTTACAAGGCATTCTAATATATACACACATATAGTATGTACTTGCTATGTGTATATAATATTTATAACATAATATTATATATCTATATTATTGTATCTTTTATATATCATATGCATATTATAGCAAGGATGTATATATATATATATATATATATATATATATATATATATATATATCTTTAAGATTTACAAAAGATTTTATAAATGTTACCTCATTTGATTTTCACATTTTCACAACATCCCTGGGAGGTAGGTGCTATTGTTTTATCCATTTTATAGATGGGGAAATTGAGGTTCTTAGAAGATGAGAGAGCAGTCCAAGGTCATACCAGATAGTTAATTTGGTAGGAAAGATTTGAACTTAGGTCTTCCTGACTGTTCCAGTGTATTTCCTCCCCCACCGCCATCTCTCTCTCTCTCTCTCATATATAATATATATATATATATATACACACACACATATACATACACATATATGTATGTATACACACACATATATATATATATATAAACACTATATATAATATTATATATAGATGTGTATATGTCTACGTATGTATGCTTGAAGATTATTGCATAGTAGTCCTGGCCTTGAAGTTAAGAAGACCAAGTTCAAATTCTGCCTCAGTCATCTATCAGTTATATTATATTGGGGAACTCACAATCTCTTTTCTTCATCTGAAAAATAACTGTGCCTCAATTTCTTTATCTCCTCAGCCTGAGGAGTTTGGTTTCAGTGGCTCCAAGATCTTTTCCAGCTATAAGTAAGATCTAGCAATTTACTCTATCAGACTGAGACCCAATTATTTCCTAGATAGATTAAGTTTGATGTGAAGATTTAGAAATAATTTTTGTTGAGTTGATAATTGAACCCAAGGGAACCAATGAGATCAGCAAGCTAAACATCATAAAGAATAGCTGTAATTATGGGGGAAAGAACAGTAGTTAAAATCCAGAAAAATCACAGGAGTCAAAAGCCAGGAGAGCAATCCATAGTAATCCTTACACCTCAACTGTCTTTATGTGTATGGTCAAAGTTTAAGCAATGAGTAGAAAGATCTAGAGACTCTAATGAAAGAGGCAATATTGACCACATAGTCAAACAACAAAGTTGACTTGGGTTACTGATTGGTGAGATTTCTCCATATCTAGCTTTATACAGACCCCAATAGCTGCTCTCTGGCCACCTTCATGTCAAAGTATTAAGGTACCCTTTCTCATCCCCACCCATTTCCCACTGTTAGCTCTTAGTATGGTAATTGTCAACCATGTTAATCAATTGCCCTATGGCTCCACTCACCATCCCTATGACTTCCCAGAACAAAATGCCCATCTCTGGCCTCCATTTCCCTATAGATGTTGTCTTCTTCTATTAGAATGTAAGTTCCTTTGGAGGAAGGACTGTTACTTATTGTATCCCCATCTAAATCTTAACAGAGCTTCTAGAACAAAATAAATAATAAACATTTTTTCATTCATTCTTGCATCTATTTGTAGTTATCACTGAGACTTAAGTGTAATAAAATTCTTGACTACGATGTAACATCTTATTTAAAAGAAGCAATAAAGTTAAGGGGAAGGGGAGAAAGTTGTATTGCATATTAAGAATATATAGCAGGGCAGCTAGGCAGTGCAATGAATAGAGCACCAGTCCTGGAGTCAGGAGGACCTGAGTTCAAATCCAGCCTCAGACACTTAACACTTACTAGCCATGTGACCTTGGGCAAGCCACTTAACCCCAATTGCCCTCCATTCCCCCCTTCAAGAAGCTAAAAAAAAAAAAGAATATATAGTGATATAAGGAAATCCAAGTACTGGAGGGAAAAGTATGAGGGAAAGCTCTTTGATGAAAATCAATGGATATAGAAAGAAGAACAATTTTGTCACTAGCATATGCTACAGCCTGCCTAGACAGAAAAAAAGAAAATTAATGAGCTCAGGAAATATATCATAAGCCTGGCACAGAGTCATAATACAGCAGTGGTAGGAACCCACTTATCCATAAAATGGCTAGATCTCTTTCTCTGTTATTAGAACAGCTAAAAATTTCTTGATTTACCTCAATGATAAATTTCATCCATCCTTCAAAAGGTAAAGGAACCAGAAAAGAGAAATATGACTCTGGATTTGATTATTACTAATAAAGAGGTACTAGTAGCTCCAGTGAAAATGAGGTAACCTTGGGGTGAAAACCACTCTCTTGTAGAGTTTGTAATCTAGGAGTAAAAATCAGGACATAGTCTTACATGCACTCTAGATTTTAGGAGAGATTGCAAAAAGTGTGGAGGAAGGGTAGACAGGATACCATTGACAAAAATTCAGTAAGGGAAGTCAGGCTAGGAGATATAGAAAACTATCAGGAATTAAATTGTGAAGACACAAAGGTAAATTATTCCAATGAGGAAGAAAAGCAAGAGTTATCTGAGAGGGAAACTGTGGATACACATGGAACTCATGAACCTACTTAGATTTATAAAATATATTGGTTGTTATTCACTTGTTTCAGTCATGTCCAGCTCTTCATGACCCCAGTTAGGATTTTCTTGGTAAAGATACTAGAATGGTTTACCTTTTCCTTCGACAGTTCATCTGACAGATGGGAAAACTCAAATAAAAAGTGTTAAGTGACTTGCCCAGGGTCACACAACTAGTAAGTATTTGAGACCAGATTTTAACTCAGGTCTTCCTGACTCCAAGCCTGGTATACCTCCCAACTATCCTCTAAAATATATTTACCAAAGATGAAATTAAGGACAAATAAGACAGGATAAATATAAAATTATGATACAGTCCTGTAAAAATAGTGTCAGTAGTGTTAAATCTCACATATTAGCAAAAGTTGGCAAGGGAGGCTAAAAAACAGGTTTTTGGTTTTAGTTATATTGTGGGGGGAGAAGAGTGTCAGAAGTGGGGTAAGGCTGCTCATTGAGGTTTGTGGGATGATGATAATTGGCAATAGACAGGAGGCAGAGTTGCTCAATTCCCATTTTAGTTCTATTTACTTTTTCAATAATGGTGCTTACAGCAGAAATGAAAATATAAATGGCCAACAAGAAGTTTTCTATCCAGTATAAGCAAGGAAATAGAGATCTTGTTTGTCCTTGATTAATTCAGATCACTGAGCCTAGCTAATGTATATCTTCAGATAATTTTTTTTAATGGCAGCTATTATTTCTGAGCAATATCTCATGGTATTCTTTTGGAAAATGTGCAGAGATGAAGACTAAATTATAGTACAATTTGATGGATTCCAAATTGATTGAATGACTAGACTCAAATAATAATATTATAACTTGGCTGAAAGTTCCTATTAGTGTTTGATTGGTTGGTGTTGTCTTTTGTTCTTGAAGTGGACCAAAATGACATCACTATGTTAGAGTCAAGTTTCAGTGTGTCCAACTGTGGCTGATCAGACCAATATGGGCTCAAATTCTCTACCACAGGTTGGGCACAAATAGTCCATGTGAACATTTGGGATGAATACTCAAAACTTGCACATCCTGTGTTTCCTTTGAGCTGTTTCAATTCTGCTTTGCTCATAGAGCACAATACCTTCTCTGATGTAGGCATGCCATGCTGAGTGGTCCTATGCCAGTGTCTCCCATGGCACATAGTCAATTCCAAAGTTCTGAAGAGAGACCTTGAGAGTATCCTTGTGTCACTTTTTCTGACCACCATGTGAACACTTCCCCTGTCCGAGTTATCCAGAAAACATTCTTTTTGCAAGTGTATGTTTTGCATTGAAATAATGTGGCCAGACCATCAGAGTTGCCCTCCATGAAGCAGAGTTTGAATGCTTGCCAGGTTAGTTCAAGTAAGGACTTCAGTGTCTGGTACCTTATCTTGCCGGTGATCTTCAGAATTTTCCTAAGACAATTTAAGTGGAAGTGATTCAGTCTCCTGCCAGGACACTGGTATACTGTCTAGGTTTCACAGGCATACAACAATGAAGTTGGCCCAATGACTCTGTAGACCTTCAGTTTGGTAGTCAGTCTAATACCTCTTCTCTTTCATACTTTCCTTTGGAGCCTCCCAAACACTGAGATAGCTCTGGAAATCCATGTGTCAACCTCATTATCAATGTGTATTCCCTGGAAAGTTTACTACCAAAGTGAGTATCCTCAGCATTCAAAACTTCTCCATTTGCTGTTATCGGTGGTTCCACATATGAGGGGTGTGGTGGTGGATGATGGAGCACCTGAGTTTTCTTGGTGTTAATTGTTAGGCCAAAATTAGCACAAGCAGCAGAGAATTGATCCATACTTGTTGCATCTCAGCTTCAGAGGCTGTACTGAGTGCACAATCATCCACAAACAGAAAATCATGCAACAACACTCCCTCTATTCAAGTCTTGGCTTGTAGCCTTTTCAAGTTGATGAACTTCCCATCAGTGTGATAGCTGACCCTGACGATGCCATGTTCATCCTCATTGAAGGCATTTGACAACAGGGCTAAAAACATCACACTAAAAATCATGGGAGCAAGCACAAAGCCTTGTTTCACTCCATTGGTGATCGGGAAGGCACGAAAGCATTGCATATTATCTATAACCTGGGCAAGCATGCCATGATAGAATTGATGTACAATAGTGATGAACTTTGGGCAACCAAATTTTGACATAATTTTCCATAAGCCCTCATGACTAACAGTTTCAAAGGCCTTGCTCAGATCTACAAACAGTGTGGACAGACCTCTGTTCTGCTCTTGGAATTTCTCCTGGAGTTGTCAGGCAGCAAACAGCATATTGACTGTTTCTCAGCCATTTCTGAAGTCACACTGGCTCTCGGGTAGATGACCATCTTCCAGGTGAAGGATCAGCTTATCAAGGAGGACTCTGGCAAGAATCTTGCCAGCAATGACTAAGACAGAGACCCCACTGTGGCTGTCACAGGACAATCTATTTGCTTCCAATTAGTGTACCCTAGAAATTGATGTTTAGTCCTGTATCATTGCCTTAGGTAAAGTCACAGAAGGTAATATTCAAAATTTTAGTTTAACAGAATGGAAAGGATACCTAATGGACAAAGTCAGGATCCAAAAAAGAAGTTTTGACAGGTTAGAGCATTTAGGTTGACTGATAAGACAGAACCAAAGGATGAAAAGAACTTCACAAAAGAAGTATAGAATTACAGAGGCATGGTGAAACAGAAAAAAGATTTGGGGGCTTTAATGGACTATAAGTCCAAGATGGGTTAATAGTATGATGTGACTACAAAAACAAACAAACAAACAAAAACAAGGGTGACTAGATGGTGCCGTGTATGTTGTACTCCAGGTATAACAAACAACAAACAACCACCCTGGAGTTAGCAGGACCTGAGTTCAAATCCAGCCTCAGACACTTACTAGCTGTGTGACCCAATTTCTTCCCCCCCCCAAAAATGTCTAAAGTAATCTTGGGCTGCATTGAGAAATGCAGAAATAGAAAATGATGCAAGGAAGGAAATGCTAATCCCACTATAATCTGATCTCATCAGGCTACATCTACAGTATCCTGTTCAAATCTTGGCATTACAGTTTAAGGACATTGACAGGCTGGGGAAGAAAATCCACCAACCAGAATGGTGAAGGGCTCTGAGGCTTTGTGACCTATCACTTGAAGGACCTGGGAACCTTTAGCCTGGAGAAGAGATGACTCAGAGTATATATAATAGCTATTCTCAAATATTTGAAAAACTTTCATGTGGGAAAGGGATTAGACCTTTCTCTAGAGGCAAATTTATGATTGCTATTGATCAATCAACTGACATTTATTAGGCACCTATAATGTTCCAGCCTTTGTCCCCAAGGAGCTTCATTCCATTGGGGAGATATAACAAGTCCATATGCAGAATGTAGGCTCAGGGAAAGGGGTTGGACTTATGGTATAGGAAACTTTGCGGTGAGGAATTACTAAATAACAATGTAGCTCACCATCTTCTCCATAACTTAAAAGTTGTTTAGAGCACTGAGGGGTTAAGCAAATTGCCCAGTAGTGCAGCCTGTATGTGTCAGAGACAGGGCATGAAGCCAAATATTCCTCACCAAGGCTAACTCTCCCTTTCTCTGTTATACCAGGTTGCCTTTCCTAAAGAAAATATACAAAATAAATACACAATGATAATGGAAGAATCAGGAGAGGCCTTTTGATGGATATGGCACTTGAGTTGAACTTGGAAGGTAACTAATCAAATCTAATCTGATAAACATTTATTGAATGCCTACTGAGCACAAGTACTTGTGCTAAGTGCTGAGAATACAATAATAAAGAGAGAGTTCCTGCCCTCACAGAACTTACAATCTAAAGAGGGAGGCAACACACAAAAGCAGGCAGGAAGGAGGAAGAGAAGGGGGGCACTAGAAGGTACCAAGGAACTTGACATGGGAGCATCTTGTTCAGTGGAGTTGAACCAGGCAAAACAACTGAGGCAAAGGGGAGTCAACTGAGAATGAAGTTTCTGTCCTCTACAAAGAAAGGCATCGGGTGTTTGGTACTTTCCCCTCCAGCCCTCCAATCAGAAGGGTCTGAAGGAGGTGGTGTCACTTAAAGGTTTGATTTAGTACCGTAGTAATGAGATCAGAGATGAGTTTATCCTGGGCCAGCTTGCTCCTGGGAGTTGAAACTAGGTGGAGCAGTAGATGTGATTTGGAATGACTAAAAGTTTCAAGAAGTAGAAATGAGGAAGGAGAGCATTCCAGGCATGAGGGAATAGATGCAGAGAAGCCAGTAATGTAAAATCTTTTATGGATAAAATCAAATAGGTAAGTATGACTTCAGTAGAGAGTGTATGAGGGAGAATAGTAGGCAATAGAAAGGTAGGCTGATAGCCACTGGGGCTTCCAGAATGTAAGTGCCATGGAAGCTCTGTGGAGAACTATCTGGAGGGGAGAAAGACTTGAAGAAGGGGATCCAATCAGTACCTTATTACAATAATATAGGTGAGAAGAGAAGAGGACCTGGATTAGGGTGGTTGTACTAAATAGAGAAAAGAGGAAAGATGCAAGAGATATTGAGGAGATGGAACCAACAAGACTTGACAACTGATTGGATATGGAAAGTGAAAGACTGAAGAATCAGTTCTAAATTGTAGAGCCAGGTAAAGGAAAAACTTGTGGTACCTTTGCCAGATATAGGGAAATTAGGAGCAAGAGTGAATTTAGGGGAGAAAATGTATTATTTAGGGGTCACATTGAGTATAAGGTACCTATCAGGATAGATGTCAGAAAACAGTTGGAAATATGAAATGAGCTGAAGAGAAAGATGAAGGCTAAATATGTATATTTGGGAGCTACCTACATAGGATGGTAGTTAAATTCATGGAAGCTGTTGAGATAACCAAGAGAAAGATTATAAAGAGAGAGAGGAGGAGAAGGTTCAGGGAAACACTTTAGGGGAAACAACATAGGAGGCAGTTCGTGGATGATGACCCTTCCAAGGGAACCAGAAATAACAGCCTCACAGACAGAGAGATCGTGATGGAGCAAAGCCATGAAAATACAAAAAAGAGAAAGTATTCAGGAGGAGGTGTTCTACAGTGTCGAGTATTATTGGGAAATAAATAATTATAACTAATGTTTCTATATCATTGTCAGGCACTGTGCTCAGGGCTTTACAGTTATCTTGGTTCAGAAGTCAGTTGAGATTTGTCCTGTTCTGAAATCTCTTCAGCCAGCTACTGTGAACAGCCACTAACTGATGCTTCCCTCTCCACTTATGATAAGATTGAGGGATTAAAACTTGTCCAAAAACTTAAAGAGGGACTATTTGTGCTAATTGGAATGGCAGGCTTTGTAGCTATTGTATATGGATTATGCAGATTGAAGAGCAGAGGGAATACTAAAATATCTGTTCCCCTTATGAGTGTGGGAAGCCCAAGACTTTGTAGTAGGATCAATGATTGTCGGTATGTTGTACTCCATGCATTGGGAATACTGGGCAAAACCCAAATTTTAGCAAGAAAGATACTAGCTAGATAATTCTCACTGAGATAATTATTTTTATGTTTAAAAATAAATCATTTAGGGATATGTGGTTCTAAAAAGTGGCATGTCAGACACAACCATAATCTTTTTATTTTTTTAATTTTTCCTTTTTTTTTTCGGAGGGCAACTAGGGTTAAGTGGCTTGTCCAGGGTCACAGGGTAGTTTTTGGGTTAAGTTTCTGAGCCCGGATTTAAACTCAGGTCCTCCTGAGTCCAGGGTCAGTGCTCTATTCACTGCACTACCTAGCCACCCCTAAACATAATCTTTTTAAAAATGGTTTGCTTTTTTTTTTAATGGGGGGGGGTGTAGTAAGTAAAGAAGTTTTTATCAAAGTTTTACTGTTTCCCAAGTGATTCAAGACATACTGATTGGTATCCAAGAGTTCATCAGGGGAGCTGAGTTAGTACAAAATGAACCAGTTATTGAAGTTTACTTAAGTGATCAATTATATTCATATTCCATACTCAGAAGTAATGAATAAAAAATTAGAGGTCTAAGACTCAAGTAGTTCCTATTAGTTTAAGATGGGGCATATTTGGGGATTTAATATGGGAAGCTGCTTTAAGACAATTCAGGGGGCAGCTAAGTGGCACAGTGAATAGAGCACCTCCAAAAAGCAAAAAAAAAAAGAATTCAGGAGGACTCTCGTTCTCCTTATAATGGTGGAAACGTCAATGTCTAGGGCTGCCTGGCCAAAACAGGAAAACATGAAACAAAAATATTATAACAATATTATAAGTAAAACTATCATAGCAATGCTATAAACAAAAATATTATAGCAATACTACCTCCCTACCTTTCCAATAGATGATTTGTTTGTCATTAAGATGAGTTGTTAAGCAGACTACCTTACAGTAGCTTTTATTATGAAGTTGGTAAAACATGAGAATAACATAACAAATGGTATGGATTATAGATATATTTTTGCTGTGACTATATTGAAATTGTTTTAAAGGGCCATCTGTTATAGAAATATGTATTTGAAGTGTTTGCTCAGAGCACTTTTAAAATGTGTGCAATATTTTTGTTTACTCTGTAAGAGCCATGTGCAACTAAAAAATATATTATCATGCTTTAGAGTGGATAGTTTATCACATTATGAGCAGACTAATGCTTGAGCACTGTCATTGCACGGATGTTGGCTTATTTAAGTAATGCTTTGTTACATTTGTGGAATTCTTTAAGATGATTTTGCATTCTTTGATAACATGATAAGATAATATTAAATGAACAAATAAAAATTATCTAATTTAATCTTCACAACAACCCTGCAAAATAGATATTATTCTTATTTTACAAATGAGGAAACTGAGGCAAAGAGAGATTTAAGAAGCTTGTTGAGGGTCACATAGCTATTAAGTGTCTAAGGTCAAATTTGAACTCAGCTCTTCTCAAATACAAGCCAGGCACTGTATCCAAAGATGCCCCTAGAAGAGAAGAAAAATTAAACTAAGAAAAATCTATTGTATTTAGTTATAAAGAGATCGCTGGTTACCTTAGACAGAAAAGTGTCTGTTGAATTGGTTAGTTGAGCAGACTGAAAAGGACTGAGAAGTGAGTGGGAGATGAGAAAGTAGAAGCAATGCAATGACTGTAAACCACTTTTTCCCCCTTAGGAGTTTAAGAACAAAAAGAAGGAAAAACATAGACTAATGGTTTGAAGAGATGGTAGAGTAAGTAAAGGGTTTTTTTATGAGGTAAGACAGGTCTGGATATGTTTGTAAGCAAGAGGGAAAGAGCCAGCAGATAAGGAGAAGCTGAAAATTAGGAAGGAAGAAGTGATAATAAAAGATACAAGCTTCTAGAGGTAATGTATAGGAAGGGATGGGATCAGAGGGGCAAGTGGAGAGGTTAGTGTTAGCAAGAATTGTCTCATCTTCTAAGACTGGGGTAAAGAAGAGGACAAAGAATGATGTTGAAGTAATTTGAAACCTGGAACTGAGAAGATGGAACTCTTAAGAGCTGACCTCATTTTTTGTTGTGGAAATATGAAGTCTATCAGGAAAACTTTGTAATAATCAGAAAGATCCCAAAATAGAATAGACTGCCTTAGAAGATGGTGGGTTCCCCTTTATTGAAAGTTTTTTAGTAGAGGTTGAATGACCACTTATCAGGTATATTATGGAAGAACTCTTTTCGTGTATAGGAACTGGATTAGATGACTACTGAAATACCTTCCAACTCTAAAATTCTGTGCTTCAATGATTCTCCCTGCTCCCCAGCAGGACAGAATAAGTATATTCCCTCTTTCACTTATCAATGCTTCATATATTCCAAGTCAGCTATTCTTCTTCTTTCTGTCTTCCAAATCTTTTGTATACCAATGTAAGCATTTGACATTCTAATTTTTTAACCATCCTAGTCATTTCCCTCTATCTAGTCAATGTCATGTAGTCTAAAATTTGGCAATCCAGAATGAATACAATGGTCTCATATGTAGTCAAAGGAGTACAAAGTACAGTGGGGCTACTACTTTATACTTTCAATACATTATCATGTTCAAATAAAGCATAAGGTTTCATTAGCTTTTGCAGCACACATAACAAACTAATGACTTTTACTAAGCTTGCAATCAAGGAAAAGTTGTTGGTTTTTTCACATAAATTGCTTTCTAGCCACATCTTTATATTGTATTATGTATACACTTGACTTTTTAAAACTAATTATAGGAAGACCTGCCAGTGGGAGTTCCCTTTCTCTCCTCCTCTGAAAGTCCAGATGTCATATTATTCCATAAAGGAAAGATATTTGCATATGGTGGACACTTTTTAAAAAGTTTGAGTAGTAAATAAATAAAATAGAATGAATAGGAATAGTTATGATAGAAGAAAGAGTCAAATAATTTATATCATTAGGATGGAGGTGGCATATTACAGAAATAGACAAATCCAGAGGAGTTAATTTTGAAGTGTTTGTCATTCCCTCTCTTAATCTCTTTTGTCATTTCACTCCTTCCTCTTCTATCTACAAGCACAAAGTGCCTTTGTTACTGCTCAGGATTTCCTACTGATATATCCAGCAAGTTTTTTCCACCCCAGTAAAGTTTGATGCACTCAATACATCTTTTCCCATTAAAACTTAGCTGTCCTCAAGACCTTCCTAGATAGAAAAGCTAAGTGATTTGCCCAGGGTCACACAGTTGTGAAACGTCTGAAGTTAGATTTGAATTAGCATCTTCTTGACTCCAAGCCAAGCACTCTAGCCACTGTGCCATCAAAGTGACATAACACCAAACCACCCTGTTACTGACGGAGTGGGGAACCTGCGGCCTTGAGGCCACAGGTGACCTTCTAGGTCCTTGGGTGTGGCCTTTTGATTGAGTTCAAGTTTTACAGAGCAAATTCTTTTATTAAGGGTATTTGTTCTATGAAGTTTGTATTCAGTCAAAGGGCCACACTTGAGGACCTATCGAGCCACATGTGGCCTCAAGGCTGCAGGTTCCCCACACCTACAGTAACTTTTATAATTTGAGGGATGACAAAAAAAAAATCAACTTCCTCTTGACTCTTCTAACCCACCTGCCTACTTGGGAAATTCTGAGACCTAAATCATGGTACTTAAGTAGGCAGGGTGTTTTTGTTTTTGTTTTTTTTAATATGATACAATCAATAAAGGTATATATGAGGAGAGAACAAATAGGCTCTTCACAACAGTATTCTACAACAGACTACATTTTCATAATCACAAAATTGCTACTTTCAATTAGTGGTCTCTCCCTTTATCTCTTAAATTGAAGAAAAGAAAGGAAAATGAAATTTAAAGTGTAATTATACTACTTTTGATCTAGGCAAAGCCACTTAGAGCCCTAGTAATTTTTTAAAGTTTTCTTTTTACAGTTATTCCTTCCACCTCATAGGACTTAGGAGTTAGCACACCCAAGATGTGATCTAAAAAATCTGTGTAGGCTGTAACCTTGAGCAATTTACTTAACCCCAATTGCTTTAAAAAAAAATTTTTTTTTTAAATTTAAAAATCTGTGTAAAATATTTTGACCCTCCTGTTGTACCAGAAAAGAAGTCTGACATTTTTCTTTTTCTTTTATGGGGTATTTACCATACTTTATTGTAAAATTTGGGTTGATATTATACAATACATATATTTTGTGCATTTCTGTGTTTCTAAACTTTTTCTGTGTAGTCTGCTGGCCTTTACTTATTATCTTTGGCTTCTGCAAAACTCTCCCCAAATTCCCATTTTTTTTTCTGAACTGTAATGTATAAAAGCCATGATAGGGAAAGTCACTGTGTGGAAGGGATATCTGTGAATGACTGAGCAAAAGAGAGTGGGGCAGAGCCAAGATGGCAGAGTAGAAACAGCTCATCCAAGCCACTCTGCCCCCAGATTCCCCCCAAACTATGTAAAAGGGGACTCTGAACAACTTCTGGAGCCCCAGCACCCACAGAATGACACAGAGAAGCTAACCTCCCGCTGAGGACAGCCCAGCAGCCCTGCAGGAAGGATCAGCACAGCTCTCTGGGAGCCAGCAGTGCGCAGTGCGGGGAGCTGAACCTAGCCGAGCCAAGCCTAGCCCAGGTCCCCATGAGCCGAGGTTTTAGCCCCAGGGCGGCAAGGCCAGCAGCCAGCTGGAGAGACCCAAGAACACCAGCAGCTGTGGTGACTCCAGAATTATCAACATAGACATGCCTAGGACAAAGTGAGAGGTTAGTGCCCTATAGACTTTGGGACCAGTATTTGGGGAATGCATAGGCTTCTTCCCCTGGGAGCTAGAAGCCACTGAGGAGACAAGCCATTTTGTAGTTTTCAGAGGCAGCTCCAGCTCCTTGCCTACGAACTGTAGGGAGATCCAGTGATCAGTCTTGGGGGGTAATTGCTCTTGCTTTAACTTCCCTGGATCTGGATTGTGATCTGGGGTGGAAGTTGTGGGTGGGTTTACAGCTTGCCAGAAACGGAAGTTGCCCTCCCACACGTTCGGGATGAAAATTCCCCTATCTGTCGCAAAGCCATAGTGTGGCAACAAGCCCAAAAGTCAAGTAATTAAGTGGCAACATGCCAAGGCAAAGGAAACAGAAAAATGCAACCCTAGACTCCTATTTGGGGGTCATAGAGTGGGAAAAGGACTGTGAGGTCAGAAGTCCTGCTCCAAAAGCCCCAGGGGAAAACATGAGCGTGTTGCAGGCCATAGAGGACCTTAAGAAGGACTTTAAAAACCAAATAAGAGAAGTGGAGGAAAAATTGGGAAGAGAAATGAGAAGGATGCAAGAAAAGTATGAAATGAGAGTCAACAGCCTGACTGAGGAAAACAACACCTTAAAAAATAGACTAACTCAAATGACAAAGGAGGCTCAAAAGGGCAATGAGGAGAAGAATGCCTTAAAAAGTCGAATTTGGGGGCGGCTAGGTGGCACAGTGAGTAAGAGTGCCGGTCTCAGAGTTGGGATGACCTGGGATCGAAACCGGCCTGAGAAAATGAGCACACACACATAAGTAATGACTAGCCGTGTAACCTTGAGCAAGTTACTTAACCCCAATTTCTTAAAAAAAAAAAAAAAAAAAAAAAAAAGTTGAATTTGCCAGATGGAAAAAGAATCTCAAAAGCTCACTGAGGAGATTCATTCCTTCAGAGTTAGACTGGAGCAAATGGAAGCTAATGACTTTATGAGAAATCAAGATGCTGTTAAGCAGATCCAAACAAACGAAAGATTAGAAGGCAATGTGAAATATCTCATGGAAAAACCACTGACCTGGAAAATAGATCCAGGAGAGACAATTTAAAAATTATTGGACTACCTGAAAGCCATGATCAAAGAAAGAACCTAGAAATCACCCTTCAAGAAATTCTCAAGGAAAACTGCCCTGATGTTTTAGATCCAGAGGGCAAAATAGAGGTTGAAAGAATCCACCGATCACCTCCTGAAAAAGATCCCAAAAAGAAAACTCCCAGGAATATTATAGCCAGGTTCCAGAATCCCCAGATCAAGGAGAAAATACCACAAGCAGCCAGGAAGAAACAATTTCAATATTGTGGAAACACAATCAGAATAGCACAGGACCTGGCAGCTTCTACACTGAGGGATCGAAGGGCATGGAATATGATATTCCAGAGGGCAAAAGAACTGGGAATGAACCCAAGGGTCACCTACCCAGCAAAACTGAGTATTTTGTTTCAGGGGAAAATATGGTCATTCAGTGGAATAGAGGACTTTCAAGCATTCTTGAGGAAAAAACCAGAATTGAATAGAAAATTTGACATACAGACACAAGAAGCAAGAGATGCCTGAGAAGGTAATCAGGGAAAAGAAATCAAAAGGAACCTATCAAAGTTGAACTGTTTACATTCCTATATGGAAAAACAATAACAGTGACTGATGAAATCTTTCTCACTATGAAAATAATGGAAGAAGGGTGTGTGGTCATATGAATACATACGTGAATGTGTGTGTATATGGTTACAGTTATATATGGATAGAGGGCATAGGTTGAATTTGTTGGGAAGGGAGGATACTTAAGGGATGAAATTATGAGGTGAGAGAGGAAAGTGGCAAGAGGAGATGGGGAGAGACAGGGTAGGGTAAACTATCTCATGTAGAAGAAGCAAGGGGAAGTGGCTGCAAGGGATGGGGAGAATAGGAAGGCAAAAAGGCAAAACCACATTCACATTGAATTTGGTTCAGGGAGAAAATGACATACATACTAAATGGGATATCTCAACCTGCAGCAGAATAGAGGCAAGGGGGATGAGAGGAGGGATGATGGATGGGAGGGTATCCTTGGGGGGAGGGGAGGTTGGAAGTACCCACTATAGAAGAAGGACAGGATCATGTAGGGAATGGACCAGGTCGGGGGTGGGATGAGTGGGAGGGAATTATAAGCAGCCTTGTGCAATATATCTACTATGATAATGTTTTGCATAGATAGACATGTACAACATCTACTGAATTACTTATCTTCCCAGAGGGAATGGGTGACAAGGGAGGAAGGAAATGGATCTGAAATTCGAGGTCTTAAGATTAAATGTTTCAAATATATATAAATACTATTATTAATACTCTTTTGCTTGTAATTGGGAGATAAGATGTGCAGGCATTGGGACATAAAGATTCACCTTCCTCTAATGGAAAAGTCAAAGGGGGTATGGGAGAAGATATGGGAAAGAGCAGATTGGAGGAAGCGATATCTTGTGGGACTGCTATTCTGGGAGGGTGGGTAGGGGAAAAACAGGGGGGGAAATGATTGTAACTCAAAATCTGGCAGAAATGAATGATGTAAAACAGAAGTTAATAAAGCATTTGTTTCAAAAAAAAGAGAGTGAGACTAATTCTCTAATTATGTTCCTTAAATTTGAGAGCAGGGGCTGTTTTTTACCTTTCTTTATATCCTCAGCACTTAGCACAGTGTGCCCATCACATAGCAGGTCTTTTTTTTTTTTTTTTTTGCTTTTTGGAGTCATTTTTTTTTTTTTTGCTTTTTGGAGGGCAATTGGGGTTAAGTAACTTGCCCAAGATCCACATGGCTAGGTTTTTTTTTGTTTGTGTGTGTTAAGTGTCTGAGGCTGGATCTGAACTCAGGTCCTTCTGACTCCAGGGCCCGCACTCTACTCACTGTGCCACCTAGCCGCCCAGCAGGTACTATTCTGATATCTACAAAGAGAGAAAGAGAGAGAGATGGGGGGAAGTTAAGAAAGGAGAAATGGAGGAAGGTTTATTGACTGTTGACCTGACTACCACATTAGATGTTTTATAACTATTTACTATCAAATAAAATTTTAAGGTAATAACCTTAGCAACTGAAGGAAATTGAATGAAAGTCTGTAAATCCATAGGAAGGACTGTTTTTTTTTTTAATATGATGAAATCTGGGGTGGCTAGGTGGCACAGTAAATAGAGCATTGGCCCTGGAGTCAGGAGGACCTGAATTCAAATCTGACCTTAGACACTTAACACTTAGTAGCCATGTGACCTTGGGAAAGTCACTTAACCCCAATTGCCCTGCCTTCCCCCTCCAAAAAAAGCAAAATAAATAAATATGAATAAATCAATAAAGGTATGCATGAGGAGAAAACAACCAGGCTTTCACAATGATGTCCTGCAATGGACAACGTTTTCACAATTACAAAATTGACTGAAAAGTGCAAAGAATACATGATGTCCCATTGATTGCTACTTATTGACACTAAAAGCACATTTTATTCAGTAGAGTAAATTGTGACTGTCCTCCAACAAGGTATATCCCATGTGTATGACCAAATCATTCATGATTACTTGAAAGATATCATGAAAGAGGCAAATTTGACATCCCGTGATGTGTGGTGAGAAAAGAGAGACAGAGGACAGTGGAAGATAAACTTTACTTTAAAACAAGTTCTTTCTCTGGACTTGCCTTTTTCAAGCACATAGTTCAACCAGAAGAGGGATTCCCTCTGCAGAGCAATGTTCCAGGGCTTGGCACAATCAGCACAACGTCATTCACAAACTGAGGCACTGGGGACCTTGGATTCTACAGGGAGTCACTCTTGTGTCTAATGTCTATGCTGTACATTCTCCATGACAGTGAGCAACACCTTTGGCAAATCTTCCTCTCCCTGTTTTATGCCTCACTTGATATTAATAATCAGAGGGTTGTCAAATCAAGTTATCTCTGTTGTTACATTTTTCAAGGAATCATTTATGATTTTGACATGTGCATGGGATTTGTCTTGTTGGCAGATAGTCTTTATGGCAGTTGTACTCTACAAAAATCAAATATCCTTTTATAGGTAAGAAATAATTAACACAAAATTCTTCAGTTTTCTTATACACACAGGAAAAATATGGCTGAAGAAAGCCCATTGAATAGGATGATAGGTAGTTTGTTGGACCCACAGAGCACATATGAATAGATATGCCTTGAGCACATATTGGACATAGAGAAAGAGCCAGGTCCAGAATTAAGAAAGAAAAAGAGTAAACTGAATTGTCTTTGGGAAATTGCATAGTTCCTTTATTGACTCCAACCTTATTCCTAAAACAAACATGCATCTTCCTCTGCTGATGTGTGACTATGAGTCATGGAACACTACAATATGTGAAAAAACTGAAGTTGACATTTATCCAATGGGCAATGGAGAGGAAGATAGGCATTAATAGACTGAACAATGTCACAGATAAGGAACTTCATTGGAGAAGCAGCCTAAAAGGATGTCATCAGAAAAAAAATATATATTATTAAGAAAAAAAATAAATGAGATAATAATGTAATGAGAGTGTAGGGCAGCTGATGGATAGCTCATATGTCATCCTGGTAACCATATAATGTGAAAAGGACAAGAAGAAAGCCACAGGCACATATATGATCTAGGCCTCTTACGTTGAATTAATGGGAGGGCATGAGGGCACAGAACAGGCAGGGATGGATGTGTTGCAATTGGAATCATTAGAAGGAGGACATCCTCTGATAAAAAAAAAAAATCACAGATCCATTAGAATATTAGAGAATAAAAATACTAGAAGTGGTAAATTATTGGTACTATCAGGTGTAGCAAAAACTACCGAGAGGTATAGGGGAAAAGCACTGGATTTGAAGTCAGAAGAGCTGGCTCTGAGTCATGGCTTGGCCATTACTCTGCCATTTACATTTTATAAGTCACTGAAACTGAGCCATAATTTCCTCATTTATAAAATGGTAATCCTAATACTTGCAACTATCTCTCTCACAGGATTTGCCATCTAAGCTTTAAGCGCAGGGTAGACAATCCAAAGAGGATACCAGTAGTCCAAGATACTACAAGTTCAAGAAGGTCACTTTCTAGGACTTGGGTCAATTCTTTCTTTATGCATTATTTATAGAAAAGAATATACAATATCTATTTTAAAAGTAAAAGTAATACGTGAATGAGAAAAAATGGAAGTTTGGAATCTCCCCCAGTGAGATAAGTACATTGATGAAATAACAGATCTATCAACGTATTATACTATGATGCCATATAATTATTCAAATAAAAATGAGAGGAAAAATTGTAAAATCAGACCTTCATTATAGTTGTATTTATTATATATAATTGCATTTATTATATAAACTTTCAAAGACATATACACATATATATCACCATGCATATGGTATGTGTATGTATACAGTGTGTATATATCTAAACATTCAGATAGATTAATACCACAGGTATATAGAATGTACATGAATATGTGTTTGTACATTTGTGTGTGTATATCCATATTCAGGTTAACTTTTATCAAAAGTTCCTGGATATATTTCCTATGATTTTAAAGGGCTTTGCTTTGATGAACATCATTTCTTCCTACCTGAGCCACATGACTAAACTACTTGCTGTTAAAATATCAGTAATGTGGTAATCAATTGGGACATTCAATTCATTCTGACTATGCTTGTACATTGGGCAGACATAACTTAAATGTTCTTGAAAGGAGGAAACCAATGCTTTTAAGAATTAAGGGCTAAATTCCACTACTAGGTTTATACACAGCTCCCATTGATTCAAGGTATTTAGGAAATGTTAGTCAGGATCTCACAGGTTTGCAAATCCTGTCCTTTTCTATTTTAGATTCATTTGGCCAACCCTCCCCCAATATCAACCCAAAACCCATGGATCACAAGAAAAATAAGCTTAAAACATGGAGAAGGGGAATTTAAGTTTTGCTTTTTAAGACATAGCTTCATTGATAAGAAATACTGAGAAAAGATAAATACATACTTAGCCTTTTCCTTGGAATGCCTCCATGGAAAGTGGAGAATTTAGGCAATCATCTAGAAAATTCTAGTTAAAAATCACTTTGATATGTAATCTGACAATTTTAAGCAGAGGAACAGCAATGCTCAGTCACCAAGATTTGTGCTTTCCAAACAGAGGGCCTGGTACTCCTAGTGGGCCATAGTACATGGCATAATCTCCAATAACCAATCAGATGATAGAAAGACTGGTCATATCCCACACTTTGCAAGACAGTCAATTGCAGGGAATTTTGCCAACACATCTTTATCTTCCAGCCCCTTTTACCATTATTTTCCAATAATCTCCAACTCAGACCCTTCTTACACCTGACCTGCTATGAATGTCCATGCTCTTAATTTCTCTTCTTTTGTTCCAAGGCTAACTATTGGCAACTGAAGTATGTTTACCAGCAGTGAATTGTGTAGGTAAAATTCTTCCCACCTCTGGCATACACACATTCTGTTCCCTAGGTCCCATGGCATCCATTCCTGAGTACATTCTGGGGCAGTGACCAATCAACAAAGGCCTCATCCACCCCTCTTTTTGTTTGCAGTGAGATAGAGTGAGTTACACAGGACAAATAGGCATGGATGATGGTTCAACTTTATCTCAGACCTCATTAGACTATCTTTCTCTTGAAACCTTCCCTCTTCTGAAATTCTCTATTTTTTCCAAGAGTACCACCATCCTTCTAGTTACCTAGGTTTTGACTTCACATAGCTCCACACCCCTCACTCCACATAGCCCAAGGATTCTTAATCTGAGAACCTGAACTTGTTCTCTTTTAAAATATTTTGACAATATTTCAATATAATTGATTTATTTTCTAATGCTATATATTTTATTTTATGCATTTAAAAGCCTTTTATTCTGAGAAGGGACCTATAGGCTTTATAGTAGTCTGCCAAAGGGGTCCATGACTCCCAAAACATTAAAAACCTTTGCTATCAGCCCTTATGTCTTATCAATTCTTCTTCCATACCATTTCTCCTGTCCATAGTCTTCTTTCCACATACACCTTGACTACTCTCATCGAGACCCTGATCACCTTTCACTTGGACTACTATAATAGCCTCCTAATTAGTTTCCCTGCCTCAAGTCTACTTACTCTGTTCCACTCTCCTCAAAATTCCCAAACTGATATCCCTAGGGTGCAGATCTGGTCACGTCCCTCAATAAATTCTAGTGGATTGCTATTGACTCTAAGATCAAATAGGATTTTGCTATCACATCCTTTTAAAATATATATTTTGTGTAAGTTTTATAATGTACATAATTATTAGTACAGTGGTACTTTAGGAATTTAGGTAATTTAGGAATAAGAAATATAGCTGAGGGGCGGCTAGGTGGCACAGTGAGTAAGAGCGCCGACCTCGGAGTTGGGATGACCCGAGATCAAATCCAGCCTCAGAAAATGAGCACCCACACATAAATAATGACTAGCCGTGTAACCTTGAGCAAGTTACTTAACCCCAATTGCTTTAAAAAAAAAAAGAAATATAGCTGGGTGACTCTGGGCAAGTCACTTCACTCTGCCTCAGTTTCCTCATTTGTAAAATGAGCTGGAGAAAGAGATGGCAAACCACTCCAGTATCTTTGCCAAATGGGGTCACGAAGAGTTGGACACAACTGAAAATGGATGAGCAACAAAAATATCAGTTGGTAGAGGGCAGGGCGTGGAGTCAGACTTGAATTCAAATCCAGGCTCAGACATTTACTAGCTATGTGACCCATAGCCCTGTTTGCCTCAGTTTCCTCATCTGTCAAATGATCTGGAGAAGGCAATGGCAAACCACTCCAGTTATCTTTGCCAAGAAAATCCCAAATGGGGTCACAAAGAGTGAGACAAGACTAAAAATAAATTATTAACAACAACATCTAACTGAGAATACATGCTCTTTTTTATTTATAGGAGCATATAATAAAAAAAAAATTAGAGATCACTGACTGATCAGGGATCATGGATATGATTTGCTTGTGTAGTAAAAAAAAAAAAAAAGTATTGGCTCCTGAAAGACCAAATTTCCTTCTAAAGGCACTCGCTGGGAGGCGCTGCTTCTTTACATTATTTAGAACCAACCTGTCTACCTTTTCCTAACCTTTGTTAAGCCAGATTTACAAAGTAATGTACTCTACATGTCAGGAAGAAGAAGATAACCTAGAACAAAGATTGCTGACACTGGTACATTGACTTTTGAATTGGCTGTTTCCAACCAGTTATCTGTTGAAACACTTTATCCTTTTATGAGGGTGAATCCAGAGTGCACTGAGTAATGTACAATAAAATTAGTTTGGGGGTAGGGAGGAGGGAGAAGAGAAGAACCAAGTTTAAAAAGAAAGTGTGGCTAGATAAGCCCAGTAAAAAATAAGCCTCAATGACTTCATTGTGAAGTAATGACTTACCAAATAACTGCATTGTAGTTTTATCTTTCCAAACATGATTGTGTTAATGCTCTAAAATTAAATCTCTTGTGAAAGTTATCTGGAATTTCTCAACAAGTTTTTAAAGCGGTTTTATTTTTTCATCAGAGGTCATGCCTCAAGAATTTGTAGGAATTCCGCCTGGAAAGTCATAATCAGTGGAAACTGGCAGTCAAAGCTAATTTACATTACTCTTCCAGATAAAAATTCCTTCCGTCTTAGACCTGCATTTCAAAAAAGATTATTATCACTCTGGAGAGAATACATCAGTGAAAAAAGAGGAGGAATGACCTCAGGGATCCACTGCATCTGGGTAGCTATGCGTTTGATTCTTTTTCAGTCTCAGTTAAAAAAATAAAAATCCTTTCCCTTTGAAATACTTCAGTGATACTGGGAGGCAGAAAGCAGAGGTCCAGCTTAAGAAGAACCATCAAAGAGAGCCATCTTCATTTGCCAGCCTCTGCTGGGCTCCGTGACTGCCTAGAGTGTATGCACATGAAGGGATGATGGCATCATGGGAAGGAGGTGTGCTCTAAGTGTATTTTAAGGCTTTAACTTAATATGGTAGCAGTGTGTCCTGATGCCCTTGACACTGTGGTGGGTTATTACCTGTTACCTTCGTCCCCCATCCTATCCTTTAAACATCTCTGTCCACCCAAAAAGGCTAGTGATGTTCAGAGAATTCAGGCAATATTTGTTCCCCAATGTGGGGAGTAATAGTAATAGTAATAGTAATAGTAATAGTAATAGTAATAGGGACTGGATATGGATAGTTTAGGGATAATGATGGATGCTGGAGTTCTCAGAAGAAACTCATTCTAGCAATTTGCCTTCTCCAAGAAAGTTGGCTAGAGCACTGAGGAGTCTAAGGAATTGCCCAAGGCCACACAGAAGGTACATAGCACAGACTTGAACCCAGATCAGCTTGGTTTGGAGGCCAGCTTTCTGTCTGCTTACCACGATGCCTCTCAATAGACAATTCACAATTCTTTAAAAATGTTTATCTGGGAGTTGGTTAGGTGGCACAATGAATAGAGCACTGGCCCTGGAATTAGAAGGACCTGAGTTCAAATCCGGCCTCAGACATTTAACACAAAAACTAGCCATGTGACCTTGGGCAAGTCACTTAACCCCAACTGCCCTCCAAAAAAAAAAAAAGAATAGAATTGATTTGTTTTACCTCAGTGATTCTGGCCAAAGAAGCAGCATAAGGTAGAATTTCCAGCAATCAAAAGTAAGGCAGGTCTTTCAGTCAGAAGAACCCCGGGTGCAATTCTTTATCTGAGCATCCTATGTGACCTGGACTCCCAACCTCAGCAATATCTACTCCTCCTCACCCTGACTCACCCCACAAATCCAGTCTTCCATCTCTCATAAACAGTATCTGCTCTTAGTTCACACAGTCACCATCATGTCAATACACAATCTCATCACTTCGCACCTGGGCTCTGGCTATAGCCTTCTGCTTGGTTTCTCTAGCTCCCTATTCTCTGCAGTATCAAATAGAAAATTCTTTGTCTGGCATTTAAATCCCTTCAGGAGCCCTGACCTCTTCCTCCTTTCCAGTCTTATACCTTACTCTTGTCTTTGATCTGCCCTATTTGTTGTTCTTTATTCCATGTCCCAACTCCAAGCCTTTTCAGTCAGTAATGCAAAGCTCTTATGAACATAGGAAACATTCTATTTACTAGAAATTCAATCATCCTTATTGAAATTTTTCAACAAGTTTTTTAAACTTAAATCTACTAGTGTCATGCATGTATTTCTTCCACAATTCCAAAAAATCATATATTTGGTGCAAGACCATTGATAATCCTATGTGGTTTTCAGTGGGTAGGTAATTCTTTAACAGTGGAAACAGAAGACAGATTTGCTTCCAATCGTGAGCTCATTCCTAAGGTCACCACTGAAAGCTGAAAGAGAGGTTGGGTCCAAAATAAACAACTGCTTGAACTATAAAGCATTTCTCTCAGAGGGTGCCCAGCTTTGTATGAAAGAATTCCACCTCAATCATGGACAGGGATCTCTGACTTTTTCAGTCTATTAGAGGGCATTTCCAGTGTCTGTCTCTTGTCCATTGACCCTTTCTCCACCCCATATCCATTTCTTAAAGATCTGGGTTTGAGTCAGACCCATGAATTCTTAATCCTCCTGGATTTTTGTACTTCTGATACTCTGGAGGGGTGGAAAAGTCTAGTTCTAAACTATCTGTAGGGGAAAAAAAAGTTGCTAACTCAGTTGGCTAGAAAAGTCAGCAAGTAAGCCAAAAAGTTTAATTTGTTGTAACCTATGATTTCTCAGTAAATATTAACTAATGGTTGAAGTATGCATGGATTTACTTTCCTAGGCTCTACAAATCTTTAAAATAATAATTTCATCAAAAGGTAAAATCAAAGTGGCACTTTTTGTGGTTGATAAAGGCAGGGAAGCTAGTCAACTTCTCCCGTTTGATTCAAAGCTACCCTTTTGGGGTGTGACTTTTTTTCAATTCACAACATCATAACCTTTATATATTTATCTAGCTGATTTATAGTTCCCTCTACAGGTGCTTCAGGGACCCCAAATACCCTGGCTGGCTGGGAACCTATAGCCTTTCTTGTCATCAGCTCAAGCAAACTAAGTACTGTGTTGAACTACATGCCATTTTCACCTTCTGCCTCAGTCATGTCTGCCACTGATGCCAAGGCCATCATCAGTAGTGAAGACTCAACCATTTACTCAGATATGGATCTCCAAGGATGCTGCAAAGGATTATGGCATGAAGAAGAAACTGCATGAAGGAGTTATACTAGATGACCTTGAAGGTTGCTTGCATCTCTAAATCTGTGAGCCTAAGAACCCATGTTCCATTGACAATCCACTCCAGTAGAAAATCCACTTCCTAGCCAAGGCAACTGGTCCCATATGGAAACCACTATGTTCAGGGGCTAGATTCTCAAAGGTTATCCCCTCTTTATGATTTTTCCATTCATAGCCCTTCTGCACTTTATCCTGCTCTTCTCCTTCCATCCAGAAAGCAGATGGAATTCATTAACCTATGCCTCAATCTTCACTCCTCACTGTCAGTTTCTAAATTCAATAGCATAATCATCAAGATATGCTTTGGGAAAATCTATTCCCTTCCATGATCCTGCTTTCTCCTCTCACTTCACTGTATTTATTTATTTCTTCCCTAAATGCCAGACTCCACCATCTCTGTCTCTCCTATTGGTGAAGGACCTTGCCTCAGGGCTATCATTTGGAAGAGACTCTTGTTTAAATTATCACCTTCTGCTCCAGATCTTTCATCCATATACATATGGGTCAAATCCTGTTAAAAACAAACTCCAAGGACCTGAGCACATTTCTTTTATGAACTGAAATACTGTTGTAGTGAATGTTGCTTAAAAGCCAAAAAACTAGGCCTTGGGATTCTTTCATTTTTTTTTTCCATGTAGACTTTATGATATCTTTAGGACAAGTTAATTTTATCCACAATTTTCTGTGAAGGGAGGAAACAGAGTTTAGGGTACTATGTTAGTATTATGAATTAGACTACACCTGGTTTTTTTGTTTTTGTTTTTTAACTGGCTACTCATCATGGGTATAATAAGGACATAATAATAATAAATAACACCAATCTTGCATGAACCAGGGCAAGACTCATATCTGAAGCTCTGGTCCATAAACATTTCTTCCCTTCTTTGATATTTTTTTTTTTGCTAGATCTATATAGAACTCAAAATGTTTTCTCTTATATTTTCTCATATATCTTCATAGAGGAATTATATATGTATGCATGCATACACATTGTATATTTGTGTGTATGTATGTATGTATGTATGTGTGTGTGTGTGTGTATATATACAGATATGTATGTATACATATATCCAGAAAAGTTGCACAGTGTCTCCTGGAGCAGGAATTTTATACAGACACACATAAACATGCATATACATACATACATATATATGTACACATATATGTGATTATATTTATGCATACATATATTTATACACATTCATTAGGAATCATAAGGTTTTAAAATCAAAAGGGTTCTTTGATAGCATCTAGTATAACATTCTTGTTTTACAAGGGATGAACTGATTGATGCACAGAGAATTGAAGTGCTTAGCACAGTGACCAGTACATAGTAGGCACTTAATAAGTGTTTATTGGATTGGATTCTATTGGATTGTTGGAAGTGATTTGTCTAAACTCACACATGGAGATGGAAATCACACATGTAGATAGAAAAGGCTAGGATTAAAATCCATGCCCATTGTTCTTTCATCTAGTCATCATGATTATTTATCACCAATTGATTTAATGACCTAAGAGTAGAACTGGAATTATAAAATTATAGATTTAGGTCTAGAAGAGTCCTTAAGAAGCCTTCTAATCTAGTTCAGTCCCCTCATTTTACAGATAAGGAAATAGAGTCTCCTGGAAGTCCAGTGACCTCTCCAAGGTCACCCATTTCCATACCTTCCCCCTTGTCTCTTGTGATTTTGGACCAGACATTTTACTTCTCTTGACTCAAGCTTTGTATTTTAAATGAGATTAGACTCTTAAGACCCTTTCTAACTTTACATCTATGATTGTAAATTCTTCTGAATACCTATTTATTCATTTGAAATTCAAATGTATTGATTATGATTATATCCTTGTCACACTATATATGGAATCCACAAAGGTACCTAGAATACCTATTATATGCTTGGGTTTGTGTAATTGGGTGAGCTATAATTAGTGGCTAATCACTTGATGAATACCACGTAGGAAAGACATTATACAAAGACATTGTTTTGTGCTTGGTAATCAGCCTTCTAAAGACAAGTTCTGCCTGGCCCTAGGCCATAGGAAACAAGATGTTTTATTTCAGTATGAATTTCCTAGTTTGATATTTAAATAAATAACATAAAATGTGACAGATGAGAAAAACAATGAGCACAATGAAATGATTGCGCTGGGAATGACAAATCCAGCAGGGGGAAGGGCGACAACATGGGGAAGGAATATATTTTTGATTGTGAGATGTTCTGAAATTAGAATTTTGTGTTTTAGTTACTAACATGTTAAGGATGGTTCAGGGGAAAGAGGCTTCCCTCTAATTCCTTTTCCCCTTTAATATCATTTCAGATTTAAACCTTTGTTTAGGAGAAACAATCCTGCCCATTCCCACTGTCCCTTCCAGTCTCATTTTTTATTTCTTAGCTCTGCTAGTGTCCATCTGAGTTCAAAAGTGATAAAAATTATTTGGAGAACAGCTGTTCTGCTTTCTGAGGGTGCCTGTACAAGGAGCTGTCCCACCCCATGAGGTAATTAATAGCTAATGCTCCTTGAAAGCTGTGGCCCTGAAGCTCTTGAGTTTAGGTCTGGACCAAAGTATCCTCACAGCTAGAATGTGAGGATTCCCTCTGGCCCAGGTCACAGTAGTGGCCTCTTTCTCTACATTCCCCCACCACCACTGCATTAGGGGCTTTTAACAGGTGTGATGATGCATAACTTCCTTTAGCAACTGCTGGTTCCAAGAAGTTCAAAAGGAAGTTGTTGATGTTTAAGGGGAAGGAATCAGTGCTATAATCATGATAAATGGCAGCAAGAGAAATTATAGAGGTGAGCAAGTGGAAGTGTTTTGGCTGCAAAGCAAAGAATAATTTCATGGGAATGGATTTCTGAGAGGTCACGACTTAATTCCCACAGCTTCTAGGCTGCCTGTTTCTTATTTTGAATGGCTTACCCAAAAAAAAGAAAGAAATTCAAATCATTTATCAAATGAACTAGAATGTCTTTCTCAATGCTTAAATGGATCTTAGAAGAATAGACACGTGGAATGAACTTATGTGGACCAGAGGCACCTCCAGGATACTCAAAGGACAGTTTAACTTTGCTGTGCATCCCATAATGAGCTGACCATCAGCCAGATGAGAAAAGTGGAACTGAGCACCGTTCTTCTTTTCTTTTTTTTCCCTGACACCCAACACCTCATGATTGAATGGAATTGTTCATAATGCACTGAAAGGAAAAACTCAGCTAATCAGAGTTTTTGTTGTGTTTCAGTCATTTCTGACTCTTCCTGATGTCATTTGGGGTTTTCGTGGCAAAGATACTGATGTGGTTTGCCATTTTCTTCTCCAATTCATTTTACAGATAACGAAACCAATGGTTAAATGACTTGCCTAGGAACACACAGCTTGTAAGTATTTGAGAACACATTTGAACTCAGGTCTTCCTGATACTCCAGGCCCTGTGCTCTACCCACTGAGCCACCTAGCTGCCAACCAGAGTAGTGGTGATCAATTCACTCAGCTAGAGTCAGCCCTTCTCTCTTTGTATACATACACTGGCTTGATTTCTTCCTGGCCACCCAATCTTCTTGTATTTAGCTTCCCCATATGGATTTGTATTTAATCTCTTCATGTTCATTCTTTATATACTTCCACATGTACTCATCCTCCTCTTCAGAATTTTTAAGTTCCTTTCCAGTTGGGGAAGTTCATTGCTTGTATTTGTATCCCCCATGCTTAGCACAAGATCTGACATATTATAGACATTTACTAAATATTTTTATTGATTAATTGATAACTTCCTGACATGGAAAGAGAAACAAGTACAAGAAGGTAGAAAAAGGACAGTTTTAGCAGCAACCACAGTCAGTATACTTTGTTTATTTCCATGTGATTCAAGTACCCTTTGTATAAGGATGTAAGAATAGTTCTCTCTACAGATACTCCAGAATACCATGTGCAGATTTATATAGATCCTCCTTTTCTGCTCTTCTCTCCTCTGTCTTGCCCTCCATCACCCTCACCTCCTTCATACTCACTATGACAGTTTTCCAAAATGTAATGCAAACATCCCACTTAGGAATGAAGTATAATAGTGTCTCTAAAGAATGGGGCATAGTCGAGGTAAGAAATCAAAAGCCAAAAATAAATTGGAAATTAAGGGGATGCCATCAACTGGGGAATGGCTAAACAAGTTGTGGTATATGGATGTAATGGAATACTATTGTGCTATAAGAAATGAGGAGCAGATGGACTTCATATTTACCTGGAGAGGCTTATACACACTAATGCTGAGTGAGAAGAGCAGAACCAGGAGAAATTTGTACACAATTACAGAAACAACATATGTGTGATGAACAACTTTGATAGACTGGACTCTTCTCAGCAAAGCAAGGTTATAAGACAACTGCAAAAGACTCATGATGGGAGGAGATGTCTACATTCAGAGAAAGAACTAGAAAGAACAGAGTCTGAAAGCAGACTAAAGCAAACTACATGCTCTCTTTCTTTTTTTTCCTTTGGTTTTGTTTCCTCTTTCCCATTGTTCATTCCATCAGTTACAATCCTCTTTTACAACCTGACTAATATCTAATGTGAAAGTATTTGCAGATCCTATACTTGATTGCATGCTGCCATGGGGCAGGTGGGGGAGGGGAGGAAGAAGAGAGGGAGGAGGAGAAAATTTGAAACTCAAGGGATTGTGGAACTGAATCTTGTAAACTAAAAGTAAAGAAACAAATTAATAAAGACCAAAAAAAAAGAAATAAAAAGCCAAAAAAATTATATATGTGTGTGTGTGTGTGTGTATTTAGTGCAATTCCTATACAAATATATTCACTACTTTTTCAATGAAAACAAAATTCAAATCAAAATAGAAGAGACACATCGCAAAATTACCCCCAATTGATAATAAATACGATGTAGCCATTATTTAATAATATGTGTGCCAAAGAAATCAAATTTAAATCAGAGTTTGTGGGGTTCCAACAAAGGAGTGATCTGACACCATGAATGTCAGTTGGTACAGGTTCATGATACAGAAGATGTGTGCAGCATTCAAACAGAAAGTATATCATTTTAAAGTTAAATAATCCCTGTGAGGAAGTTCACATAACTGTTGTATTTCTTAACAATTTTATTGTTGTACTATGTAATAAAATATTATATCATAATGTGATACCTCCCAAAACTGAAATGCTTATAAAATTGAAAAAAATAACTTTAAATTTAATCATCACAAGTGCTTTTTCAATTTTTAAAGTGTAGATCCATTTGTGATGGATAAATACATAGCTTAAAAAGAAAAGGCCACTTCAGTTAGTATAAGCAAAGACAGTAAGATTTTAAGTACCAGAAAACTGGAATCAAAAGTAAGAAATACAAATGAGCCACTATATTTACCATTGGGATTCAGAAATATAATCTGATGGATAAGGTCATTGGGTTTTCTTTTTATGAGGATTTTAGCTACAAATAGCATGAAACCCAAGAAATCGAAATATCATGAAGTATAAATGCAGAATGACAAAATGAGAATTTTTCCCAAGAAAATCAGATGCAAAATTTACTAAAACAAACAAACAAACAGATTTTTCCAGGACTGGGTGCATGACATCAAAAGGATTGTTACGTTGTGTAAGAATACTTACAAAATCACTAAATGTAAAATACACACACACACACACACACAGAAACATTGGTACAATCTCCAACTATTAATGTGGTCAACAGGATGCTTAGGAGAATCAGATGCATAAATAATTTGAATAGCTTTACTTACATTGGGAAGAAAAATTGCCCTCATATTTGAAGACCTTTGTGATCAATTAATTGAAAAAAACAAAATTCTCACTATAGGTGGATCAAGCAAAAAATAAAGATCTTCATTTAATTAAATTTGGATGACCTTTTTATTTTAATGTTTACTTTCTCTACCTGCCAGTCATCCAATTTTGCAACCTTGGTGTCACATTAGACTTTCACTCCACATATTTAATAATGTGTCAAATCTTATAATTCTGTTTTCTACAACATCTCTTACAATTCTTCTTTCCACCCTTTAGCCAATACTTGAGTTCAGGCCCTCATCTTTTGCCTGAAGTATTGAAGCAGCCTCCTAATTGATCTGTTTGTCTCAAGTCCACCCTACACACAGCTATGAAAGTGATATTTTTAAAATATAGTAAGTCATGTTATGCCCCATACTCCAATGGTTCCCTATCACCTGTAGGATGATATACAAATTTCTTCATTCATATTTTAAAGCTCTTTATAACTTTCCCTTTTCTAACTTTCTAGTCTTTTTAAACTCTACTCCCTTCCACCATGTGGTCCAATTATACTGGCCTACTTTGCTGTTTCTTATACAGCATCTTCACACAATGTTTTATCTACCATCTCCACATCTTTACAATGTCTATTATTAATGCTTGGAATACTCTATCCCATAAATTGGCCTTTAGAATCCATGGCTTCCTTTAAGACTCATCTCAAGCATCACCTTAGTGACCAGTACCTTCCCCTCTAAAATACCCTTCCATTTACTCTGTATTTTGTGTTTAACAATTTATATGCACATTATCGCCCCCATTAGAATGCATACTCCTTGAACATAGGGACTATTTTTGCTTTTTTTTTTCTGTTTTCCTTTTTTTTGGTCTTTATTAATTTGTTTGTTTACTTTTAGTTTACAAGATTCAATTCCATAATTCCTTGAGTTTCAAATTTTCTCTCCCTCCCTTCCTCCCCCCACCCCCACCATGAGGCATACAATCAAGTATAGGATCTGCAAATACTTTCACATTAGACATTAGTCAGTTATAAAGACAGATTATATCAGATGGAATGAAAAATGGGAAAGAGGAAACAAAATCAAACAAGAAAAAGAAAAAGAGCAGGTAGTTTGCTTCAATCTGGATTCAAACTCAGTTCTTTCTCTCTAGTTCTTTCTCTAGAGATGTAGACATCTCTCTCCATCATGAGTCTTTCAGGATTGACTTACATCACTGCATTGCTGAGAAGAGTCCCGTCTATCAAAGTTGGTCATCACACATATGTTATGTCTGTAATTATGCACAAATTTCTCCTGGTTCTACTCTTCTCACTCTATTTTTGCTTTTTCTTTGCATCCGCAGAACTTAGCACAGTACCTTGTATATAGTGAACTTTTTGATTGATTGACAGAGGGATTGATGGATGGAAATGTCTCAGTAAGTGAAATATTGAATATAATTGGAAATATTTTTAATGGAAAAGATACAATGTGGGAGAATTGTATTGAATCCAACATTGATGCGACTAAACTGATATCAAGGTATAAGGCATGCCTACTAACACTAGTTTTTTTAAAAATGCATTTCATATTGCATCTTCCAAAAATAATAATTTATGTTGAGAGATAGGAGTGGCTACAAATAATTTTTCAAGATGTTTAAAGAGTAATCTACTTTGTAAAAACAATCCATTAAAAGAAAGATTCACTGCAAAATTGTGTGACAATATGGGGTCATAGCACAAGGTACTTCTATGTTATTATGTAACATGATGATTTTCTCATAAGCACTTTAAAAGGTGTTTAAACAAAAAATTACCAATTTCCTTAATTAACATAATAGAGAAAATTATAAATAAACCGAAGTGAAAATAATTAAGCACATCATTTAATAAGAAAAATTTCTTCCTGAAAATACATATTCAGTGGATAGAGTTTTAAAAACTGAGTACTCTATAAATCAATGTAAAATCCTTAGGTATTTACCTTGATTCAGAAAATATTTATGAAAAAGTTGATAATACATTTATAAAATCATATTTTGTATATCTCCATACTAAACATTTTTAAATGCTTGTCTTGAAAATGAATAAATAAATAGAAGAAAACAAATACCTATTTAATAACTTAACTGATGTACTGAAGCAATTCTCACTTTATTTTAAAGCCCTAGATGTTTTAAAATAACAATGAAGAAGTAACCCATTTGCTGTGAATAAATATATTACATTTATTCTTGTTCCATCTGAAAAAAGAGTAGTTAACAGATTTCTGTTGTGATAGTATATAGGAAAAATAACATTTGAAAGAAGGAAAGAGAGAAGAAAAGAAAGAATAGAAGACAGAAAGAAGAGAGAAGGAAGGAAAGAAGAGTAAGGAAGGAAGAGAGGGAGGAAGGAAGGATGGGGGGAAAAGCCTGCCATGGGTAATTATCTAATTGGAAGTTCCAGGTAGGAACTCACCAGTAGCAAAAGGAAACTGAAGGGGGGGGGGCGGAGCCAAGATGGCGGAGTAGAAACAGCTCATCCAAGCCACTCTGCCCCCAGATTCCCCCCAAACGATGTAAAAGGGGACTCTGAACAACTTCTGGAGACCCAGCACCCACAGAACGACACAGAGAAGCTAAACTCCTGCTGAGGACAGCCCAGCAGCCCTGCAGGAAGGACCAGCGCAGTGGTCTGGGACCTGGCAGCGTGCAGCGCAGAGCACAGGAGCCGAGTCTAGCCCAGGTCCGCATGAGCCGAGGTTTTAGCCCCAGGGCGGCAGGGCCAGCAGCCAGCTGGAGGAACCCCAGAACACCAGGAGCTGTGGCGACTCCAGAATTATCAACATAGACTTGCCTAGGACAAAGTAAGAGGTTAGTGTCCTATGGACTTTGGGACTGGTATTAGGGAATGCGTCGGCTCCCTCCCCTGGGGGCTAGAAGCCACTGAGGACAAACGCCATTTTGTAGTTTTCAGAGGCAGCTCCAGCTCCCAGCCTGCAAATTTGTAGGGAGATCCAGCGATCAGTCTTGGGGGGTAATCGCTCTTGCTTTAACCTCCCTGGATCTGGATTGTGATCTAGGGTGGAAGTTGTGGGTGGGTTTACAGCTTGCCAGAAACGGAAGTTGCCCCCCACACGTTCGGGACGAAAATTCCTCTATCTGGCCTTAAAGCCATAGTGTGGCAACAAGCCCAAAAGTCAAGTAATTAAGTGGCAACATGCCAAGGCAAAGGAAACAGAAAAATACAACCCTAGACTCCTATTTTGGGGGCATAGAGCAGGAAAAGGACTGTGAGTTCAGAAGTCCTGCTCCAAAAGCCCCAGGGGAAAACATGAGCGTGTTGCAGGCCATAGAGGACCTTAAGAAGGACTTTAAAAATCAAATAAGAGAAGTGGAGGAAAATTGGAAAGAGAAATGAGAAGGATGCAGGAAAAGTATGAAATGAGGGTCAACAGCCTGACTGAGGAAAACAACACCTTAAAAAATAGACTAACTCAAATGGCAAAGGAGGCCCAAAAGGGCAATGAGGAGAAGAATGCCTTAAAAAGTCGAATTTGCCAGATGGAAAAAGAATCTCAAAAGTTCACTGAGGAGATTCATTCCTTCAGAGTTAGACTGGAGCAAATGGAAGCTAATGACTTTATGAGAAATCAAGATGCTGTTAAGCAGATCCAAACAAATGAAAGATTAGAAGGCAATGTGAAATATCTCATGGGAAAAACCACTGACCTGGAAAATAGATCCAGGAGAGACAATTTAAAAATTATTGGACTATGGGGGTGGCTAGGTGGCGCAGTGAGTAAGAGCACCGGCCTCGGGTTGGGATGACCCGAGATCAAATCCGGCCTCAGAAAATGAGCACACATAAATAATGACCGTGTAACCTTGAGCAAGTTACTTAACCCCAATTGCTTAAAAAAAATTATTGGACTACCTGAAAGCCATGATCAAAGAAAGAACCTAGAAATCACCCTTCAAGAAATTCTCAAGGAAAACTGCCCTGATGTTTTAGATCCAGAGGGCAAAATAGAGGTTGAAAGAATCCACCGATCACCTCCTGAAAAAGATCCCAAAAAGAAAACTCCCAGGAATATTATAGCCAGGTTCCAGAATCCCCAGATCAAGGAGAAAATACTACAAGCAGCCAGGAAGAAACAATTTCAATATTGTGGAAACACAATCAGAATAGCACAGGACCTGGCAGCTTCTACACTGAGGGATCAAGGGCATGGAATATGATATTCCAGAGGGCAAAAGAGCTGGGAATGAACCCAAGGGTCACCTACCCAGCAAAACTGAGTATTTTGTTTCAGGGGAAAATATGGTCATTCAGTGGAATAGAGGACTTTCAAGCATTCTTGAGGAAAAAACCAGAATTGAATAGAAAATTTGACATCCATACACAAGAAGGAAGAGATGCCTGAGAAGGTAATCAGGGAAAAGAAATCAAAAGGAACTTATCAAAGTTGAACTATTTACATTCCTATATGGAAAAGCAATAACTGTGACTGATGTTATCTTTCTCACTATGAAAATAATGGAAGAAGGGGGTGTGGTCATATGAATACATATGTGAATGTGTGTGTATATGGTTACAGTTATATATGGATAGAGGGCATAAGTTGAATTTGTTGGGAAGGGAGAATATTCAAGGGATGAAATTATGAGGTGAGAGAGGAAAGTGGCAAGAGGAGATGGGGAGATACAGGGTAGTGCAAACTATCCCATGCAGAAGAAGCAAGGGGAAGTGGTTGCAAAAGACGGGGAGAATAAGGAAGGCTAAAAGGGCAAAACCACATTCACATTGAATTTGGTTCAGGGAGAAAATGACATACAAACTAAATGGGATATCTCAACCTGCAGCAGGATAGGGGGAAGGGGGATGAGAGGAGGGATGATGGATGGGAGGGCATCCTTGGGGGGAGGGGAGGTTGGAAGTACCCACTATAGAAGAGGGACAGGATCATGTAGGGAATGGACCAGGTGGGGGTGGGATGAGTGGGAGGGAATTATAAGCAGCCTTTTACAATATATCTACTATGATAATGTTTTGCATAGCTAGACATGTACAACATATACTGAATTACTTATCTCCCAAGAGGGAATCGGTGACAAGGGAGGAAGGAAATGGATCTGAAATTTGAGGTCGTAACATTAAATGTTTCAGATATATATATATATATAAATACTATTATTAATACTCTTTTTCTTGTAATAGGGAGATAAGATGTGCAGGCAAAGACTCACCTTCCTCTAATGGAAAAGTCGATGGGGGTATGGGAGAAGGTATGGGAGAGAGCAGATTGGAGGAAGCGATATCTTGTGGGATTACTATTCTGGGAGGTTGGGTAGGGGAATAACAGGGGGAAAATGATTGTAACTCAAAATCTGGCGGAAATGAATGATGTAAAACAGAAGTTAATAAAGCATTTGTTTAAAAAAAAAGGGAAACTGAAGGCACAGAGGCATTGCCAATAAGAGATAGCTGCTGAGATGGAGGTAGAGGTGGAGAAATAATTCAGGGAGTCAGGGGCTATGAGTACTTCCTCAAATTAAGGTTCTGACCATGAACTCACTAACCAAAGGAGAAGGCTGCAGTTATAAAACAAAATGCAGTGGCAAAAGGATTCTTCAAGTTAGAAAATAACTTGACCTGACCACTCCACTACTGTGCTCCCTCCCAGCACTTCTGTGTTCAATTTGCACCATATCATTTCACACCTTATGGTATGTATTGGTTTCCATACCACTTTCTACCTCCTACTAACGTCTCAGGTCATTAGAGAAAGAATTATATATTTTTCCCTTTGATAGTCCCCCATCCTCCTCCCCCAATATACATAGGACAATATTCTCCATGTAGGATACAACATATTTATTAATTGACTATCTGACAATCTCTCCCAGAAAGCAGAGTCACAAATTAGGCAGAATGGAGAAAGGAGAGGTGTTGCTTACTAGCTGTGTGACTTTATGCAAGTGTTACAGTGAATAGAGCACCAGCCCTGGAGTCAGGAGGACCTGAGTTCAAATCCAACTTCAGTCTCTTAACACAAAATTAGCCATGTGACCTTGGGCAAGTCACTTATCTCCATTTGTCCTACCCCACCCCTCCAAAAACAAGTGATTTATTCTCTATGCACATCGGTTTCCTCATATGTAAAATGAAAAGGTTAAACTAAGTAATCTCTAACAGTTTATGACCCTCTAAGTTTGCTTACTCAACACAGATAGTGTTGAGTACAGACAGAATACAGATAGAATATAGATAATTTAGAGAGCTAAACGATGCATTTGGCACCTGGCACTTACTAACTCTATAAAAACTATTCAAGAATTGTAAGAAGGAAAAGAATAGTTAATTCTGTAGTCTTCATCCTAGGCTCAAGTCTGCCAGAAAATTTTTAAAATTAATTTATCATTATTACAATCCCAGCATTATTCTTGTTGGAATTAGAATGATGCCTATTTATTCTAATATATTGGGATATATTTTATTAGTCAGCTTCCTATCTACCCACCTAAAAATGACTTTTCTATATACATTTTAGCTTCTCTGAAAGTTTCCATTATGTCTGAGTCCAATCTAATTCCAATTTCTTGAATAGTTTTCTGGTTCAGAAGGCATTTTAAAAGCTAGGCCTGGGACTGGAGTTTTTGTGTAGACTCCTAGGTCCCAAAACACTGTCTGAATCAGTCAAGCAACTTTATGCCCTCAGACATCTCTCTCTTAACATTAGACATTTTGATGCAACATTTATAGGATTCTTGATCCAGGAAAATTTCACAATATGATTAAGCATAGTCACAAAATGCAGAGTAAGGTAAAATTTAGTAATTTGCTTTACCGCTCCAGAACAATAGTCATTTCTATCTTGGAGCTAAAGCCACTTTGTCCCTGGATAATTACCCCATAAATTAATAAATGAAATAATCAAGAGACCTCTTCTCCATTAGGTTATGAGTTCCTTCACGGCAGAGCCTTTTGTTTTTTGCCTTCTTTGTATCCTTAGTACCTGACACACTGTTGGAACTTAATAAATGAGGTTGACTGACTGACTCTACTCAATACCCTCATCACTTCAGAAGAAAGGGAAAGCAATGTTCTTAATTAGACATGATATATTTCTCATTCTAAATCTGTTTACCTCTCTTCAAAAATTATAAATTTTTATATTATAGTACATTATAGTATATTATATATAGTATATAAAGTATATTATAGTACAAGAACTCTAATATGGAGTCACTTACACAAAATGGTCCTATTGACCACAGACATATAAACTGTGACAGCTTGTACTTTTCCACCATCTTGATTCATTTTGACCCTATGTCAAACATGTAAATAATCTGGGTTCCTGATTGGACAAGGCTCATGGCCAACTCTAGCAGCTATACAACAATACCCATTTCTAGGATTCCTGATTAAGGATTCAGATCCTCACCCAATTTCTGCTCCAGATTAGAAACTCCCTGATCCAAATCTGGTATTGATAAGGGACCCAGAGAATTTCCCCATCACATCTGGGTCTGATTAGGAGTGTCCTCTCCCATATCTGGAACTGATTACCTATTCTTGACCAAGTTCATTTTTAGGTATAAGACTTCCCTGTTCAGATTCCCCTCTGAGCATGTACTCTTACTGAAATTTTGCCACTGTACAATCTCATGTGAACAATTCTAACTGTGAGGTTGGATCTCTTGTGTTGCCATACATCATATATGGTTGTTGGTTTTTTTTTCTGCTTGATAAGACTCATAGTAATAAAGCTCATGTTTGCTTCTCAAGTATCAGTTTTCTGCAAATCCTTGAACCTGGGTCTTTGCTCTAACTTAATCCTTGAGGCCCAATAGAGCACACCCTTAATTAATTTTCTGGGGTCTTAAACTTCTTTCTTTACCTTTTATATATTTTAAAGAAAGGAGGAGAGGGTGAAGCCTAAGAGAAAGAGTGGAAAGGACAACATTGTTTCCTGATTGAGGATGGTTAAATTTTCCTTCCTTCAGGTAAGCCTGGAAGTAGATCCAGACTGAAAAAATATTCATTTGCAGTTGAACTGAAGACAAGATTTTCATATGCTTCAATATAATATACAGTGAGTTGTGACCTACAGGAATCATAACATTACTCTTTCATCTCTGAAGTCTCAGACTCTGTTTATGTAGACACAGCAGTTATATTAGTACTGTATTTTAAGAAACCCAACTGAGCCACAAAGAGAAGGTGGAATACATCCTGATCTTGGTTAATTATACTGAAAAGTGGCATGCTTCAAGGGTACTTAGCTGGGGCATTTAAGGAGAAGCAGAGCAATTACTGCTGACAGCAAATTACAGCACTGCTTTGGGTCAGCACTGGATAATCATTGAGAACTGTCCTGAGAAAGCCTTCCAAGATCAGGGAAGAATGTGGCTGCTCTGTGTGGGTCTTCCAAGGAATGTCCTCTTACGTGGGCATTCACTATGTTCTTTCCCAGGACACTGACTCATGGAAAGGAAACTGAGGTGGCAAATGTGGTGTGCCTATGTCTCTCTCCCCAGGCATCTTGTGTGCTGTGGTTGTACTTGGTACCCTCCTCATAGTAGGGATCAATTTCCCAGAAGGATGAGTCTGTAATGACAATGACTCAGTTACAGCCCAGGTTGCTCGATTTATTTAGGAAAGGGGGACCTAGGAGTATGTTCAAAAATTCCAGTACCAGCCTAAGACATTCATATTGCCTTCTGAATCACAGAAATGCTCAAGAAATGATTGAGCTCATAACTAAAACTATCAGAGAATCAAAAACCTTTATAGAGAAACCATTTTTTAAAAAAAGTTGGGTGGATGGATAGAAGAGGTGTTTTCCTTAACAAATCAGACCAGTTCTTTTTGAAATTATTTTTGCAGAGTTTTGCACTTGCTGATTTCTTCAATACTTAAGTATTAAATTTGCTATATTACTGAATCCTGTACAAGTATTGATATTGAGGCAAGTGTGAGAAATATGAACTTTATATCACTAAAATGCTTGTGCCTAGGCTATAAGTGTTCTTATTTTTCCACTGCTCTTAGACAGACTGCTTGTCTGATTGTGAGATCCTTATGGAAGTTGGGTCTATGAAGATAAAGTTTGCCTGCTGGCTTCCCTAAGTTATTTCCCCAAATATTTAATGCTTATTCATAGAAGGCCCATCCTTATTCTCTTTCATTTCTACTTTATATTAGTAAGTAAATACGGAATTTATTTAGGGGGAATTTCAAAATCTTTTGGTATAGGGACCCAGAGAAATTAGCCTCAAAGGGGATCAACTATGGTACCAGGAAGAATGTTGATGTGTCCTGCCAGTGAGAAAAATTAACACACACTTAGTTCAGAAGAGAAGAAATACATATGGAGTACATAATGATTTAATGTAATACATCTGATTTACAACATACCTCTCTTGTCACTCTATGAAGCAGATAGTTGAGGCGTTATGCCTGTTTTACCTTAGAGATGTATTTTATCTTAAATGATTTGCCTATAGTCCCACAGCTTGTAATGGAGAGCTGTGACTCCACTGGGGTTTTCTAGAACCAAGTTAAGTGTTCTTCCCACTATGCCCTATAATATCTTCTCAGATTGAGAAGTGATTGGATCTCAACTGAATTGGCAACGACCTCACCGTGCTACAGAAGAGGGCTAGAGTGGTCTGGGAAGATTGTGTAGTGCTTAGCATAATACCTAGCACATAGTAGGTGCTATATAAATTATAGATATTATTATTAAACATCCTCTGGGCTAAATATTGACTCAGAAAACCACAAATTAATATTATATGCATTGTATTTTTATTTATTTTATTAAATCTTTGTCAATTACATTTTAATTTGATCGGACCATATTGAGGAATTTTACTTCCAGGCGATGAGTTTTACCCCTCTTAGATGTGATTAGTGAAGATTTGATCTGTAGATTTAACTCACTGATATCCTATGCACCCGCAATTTCAGAGGTGTGTGGATGGGGGAGTCACTCGTCTGGGCGTTAGGTGTGTGTACAAACACACACACACACACACAAACACACCACACACACACACACCACACATGTGTGTATATGTATGTATATATGTGTGTATGTATATATGTATGTATGCAGAAAGGATAGAGGACTTTAAATTTCTTTTTTTTCACCCCTCTGGTTTGGATTTGTGATTCATCTAGGTATAAAGAAAACATACTTAAAGAAAACATATAATTTCCTAAGGATCGAGATAAATGTTGCTAAAAGAGAAAAGATAGAAAAAGAAAATAACCATATTAATTATATGTTAAACAATATGTGTAATATATTATATGTATTATATACTATATATTATGTAATTATATATATATATTAATCATGCTAATTTTTTGGTATAGGGAACTCCCTACACCAAGGCAGATCAGCTACTGTTTTACAACTTAGAGCCTGATGATAACTAACATTTATAAAGTGCTTTGAAGTTTACAAATGGCTTCACCTATCTGATCTTGCTTGACCCTTACATACTCTTTGAGATAGGTGCTAATACTATCTCCTAATGAGGAAGCTGAGACTGAGAGAAGTTACATAACTTTTCCAGGGTCTTGTATCTAGCAAATGTGGAAGGTACAATCTAAGCTCAGATCTCCCTGACTCCAAGTTTAATGCTCTCTTCAACTATCTTATCTAAAAGAGGGGTAAAACTCATCACCTGGAAGTAAAATTCCTCAACATAGTCCAACCAAACTAAAATGTAATTGGCAAAGATTTAATAAAATAAATGAAAATACAACATATAGAATATTAATTTGTGGTTTTCTAGTGGATCTGTTTAATAAAAATAAGTATTTGTATAGCACCTACTATATGCCAAGTCTTATGCCAACTAAGCACCTTGCAATGGTGATTTCATGTTACCCTCACAACCACCAATATTAGCAATGCAATATTCACAATGCCTATGGCAATTATAAATAGGCTTATGTGGTTATTAATCACAAAATATACCAGGATTTCTATATGGGGGATAAAGCTAGAACATTTATTAAAATACCAAATAACTGTCCCCAAACCAGAAAGTCAAAGCCATTAGAGTAGTTATGAAATTGGCACCTGTATTTAACATAGTAAACAACCACATTCTCAAGCCTTCAAAACAGAACAGGCTACCTCAGGCAAAGGTCCTTCTCTCCCCACTCACAGCAACTGCTCAGCGTCTAGGAAGCATGCTCCCAACAGCTCTGGCCCCCCCGCAGTTCCAGTCCCTGACAGTCCCCAACAAGAGTCCTTGGCAGAAATTCTGGCTGGCTCAAAAAGGGGTTTGTGCCTCCACCTCTACCTCAGCCGCCACCGCTGCTGCTGCTGCTGCTGCTGCCAGTCACACAGGAACTCTAGCTTTTTTTTTTCAGCTTCCCCTTGCCCCACCCCTTCCTGCTATGTCAGCAAGTCCAATGGGGCATGGAAGATCTTTAAGTCCCATAACCCTTACACTGCCCTAGGAGGTAGGTGCTACTATTACACATTTTACAGATGAGAAACAGAAGCAAACAGAAGTGAAGTTACCCGAGATTGCACAACTACTTAGTGTCTGAGGCTAAATTTGAACTCGGGTCCTCCTGACTGTAGGGGTAGCTAGGTGGTGCAATGGATAGGGGTGCTGGGCCTGGACCAAATATAAACGTTTCAAAAGCAGAGATTTTTTTTACATAGAATCAAATATAATTAAATATCTTGGTATCAGTGGCACTTATAAAAGGATAAAGGATATGCAATGCCGAGAATTGTAACTTGGGATAGGTGCTGTCATGTTACAGATAGCGAGGAATACAAGAGTCAGACAATCTGGACAGCCTACTAAATGGCAGAGATAGCATCTTGCCAACCAAGGTCTGTATAGTTGAAGCTATGATTTTTTCAGTAGAATGTATGACTTTGAGAGTTGGACTATAAGGAAAACTGAGCTCCACAGAAGCAACACTTTTGAATTGTGATGCTAGAGAAGACTTTTGAGAGTCCCTTGAACAGCAAGGAGATCAAATTGGTCAATACTTAAAGAAATTAATTCTGATTACTCATTGGAAGACAAATATTGAAGCTGAAGCTTAAATACTATGGCTATATAACAAGAAGTTGGAGCTCATTGGAAAAGACCCTGATGCTGGAAAGACTGAAAGCAAAAGAAGGGGATGGCAGAGGACGAGATGGATAGATAACGTCATGGAAAGAATGGACATGAGCTTGTACAGACTTCAGGAGATGGTCAAGGAAAGAAAGGCCTGGCATGCCATGGTCCATGGGGTCACAAAGAGTCGGCCAGGCTTGAATGATTGAACAACAATAAGAGTCAGGAAAACCTAGCTTCTAATCATTTCCCACCTGACAGCTCTTCTAGACCCCCCTGATCTATAGCAATTCATCATCCTGCATGATGATATCAACTTTGAAATTCACACCTGCTCAGTACCCAGTACCCTTGCTCATAGGACCCTCCCTCCCTTTTATTGGAGAGACTGGCTGATTTGAGGAGGGCTCTCAGGACAGTTACCATCATTTCCCACCCCTGGCTGAAGGATTGCATTAGACTTTTCCCCAATCTCTCCTCAGGTTCTTTGTATGTATTTTCCTCTCCCATTGGATTGTGAGCTCCTAGAGGTTAGTGACTATCTTTTATCTTTCTTTGTTTCCCCAGAGCTTAGTGTGGTGCCTGGTGCCAAGTAGGTGCTTGAAAAATATTTATTGACTAATCTCTATACCAGACACTAATCTTGTAACCCTGGACAAGCACATAACCTTTCTCAAACTCCATTTTCTTATCTGCACAAACAGGATAATAACACTTATATCCCCAGGTTGTTATTAGGATCAAAAGAAATAATAATTCATTTTAACCTTCACTTATTAACCTGTGTCCATAAGTATGTTCTAAATCTAATTCACACTAAATCTTTTAACATTTTGCAGGAAAGATATAGTATTGGGCTAACTTTGATTAATATTTCTACACCACTTCCAGATTTAGAAAGCAGTTTACTTTTCCTACCTCATTTAATCCTCACAACAACCTCTGGAAGGTAGGTATTTTTATTATCCCCATATTACAGATGAGGAAACAGGATGAGAGATGTTAAAAAGGTTGTTAAGGGTTACAAAACCAGGATTTGAACTCAGGACTATCTGGCTCAAAGTTCTCTGCTGTGTTCCTTATACCACCTAGCTGCCTTAATCTGAGTTCTTAGGCAATTCTGAAGAATGAAATATTATTCAGAAATACATACAAATAAAGTACTTCTAGACTGTAAGCCTCAAGCCCCATGAGAACAGAAGATACCTTAGTTATCTTTCGAATTCCTTCAAAACCTAGCATAGTGCATTGTACATATCAGGCAGTGATCAAATTGATTGGATAAATGAACATAAACTTTAATTAAAATTTAGAAGAAAATATTCCTGTAGGTCAATTTGACAGTTCACTTTGTCCTTTATTTTTTTTCAGAACATATGTGTTCTACCATTTCCCCAACCAATGGCTTTGCAAATCACTTACCCTCTCACTCCCTTCCATCCCACCCCTGGCCATGGAATGCACTCTGTTTAAAAGCTGCATACCAAAAGGCTGAGAAGCTACTCACCAGGCCTTGTTTTGGGTAGCTTCCCCACCTCTTTACATAATGATATCCATCTGCTGCCCTGAGACAGGTGAGACTCCCCACTGGCATTCCTACAGATTAAATTGCCAAGCAAATGAAGCCTTGAAAGCTGTAAGTCAGGAAAGACTTCCCTAGAGCAGAGAAGGCACACTTTCTCCAGAAGAACCCAGCAGGATATCATCACATCCAGGGTGAGTTGTTTCCTTATAAAATGGTTCAATAAAGTCAAATGCACTAACTCAAAATGCCCTTCCCTTCTGCCTTTTATTTAAGAACCATTATTTCTTGGGGGTAAGAGAAAGTGAAGGTCACAAACCCAAAACCAATGGATTAACTTTTTTCTCCCCCTCAGTAGTTGGCTAGGGATTAGTTAGTGTCCAAATGAATTTAGCCCAATGGTTTTGCCTGGTGTGATATTTGTGGTCTTCTACTAGTGTATTTTTTCCCTAGACTAAACATATACTGTATTCCAACATGTGGTGATGAAGAATTTGTTAAAATGCTTCCAATAACTGTGAAAAACAAATAAAAATAATGATATTCCCCCCCCCCAACCTCCTGCCCACCATCTGCTCCATACACACACCCACACCCACACCCACACCCCCCCCCCACACACACACACACGTGCGCGCGCACCCTGTCTGAACATCTGTATATGGGATAGGCAGTGTCTTAGTTTGTGAGAAGGGTACAAATAGTGTTCTTATCCCCTGATAAAAAGCTATTTTCCAAATCAAATGAGCTATGTTATGAAGTGAATAGGACCAAATTTCTTTTGACCATGTTTCTTCATAACACAGTGGGGATAATGAAAAACTCCCTTTAAAACAATAAATTTTTTGAATGGGTTTATGGTGGCTTCCTGGTGGGAGTCAGCTGATACAATCTGTCTACATGATGCCAAAACATCCAGTCCACGTTGCCAAGGTAGGGAGGCGGGGAGAGACGGTGTAGGGTCAGTGAATCAGTCAGTCCAGATGTTTGAGGTCACTGCCCAATTCCTTCTGATTTTCAATCTTAGAGTTCCAAAAATTGGGTATGCAATTGAAATGGGGGCATGCCTATACTTCTCCCAGCTTCTTCATTTTTCAGTGATGATTTCAAGAAAAGTTCCTCGAGATGGGGAAGGAGGTGCTCTTTCTTACATCACAGTTGTCATTCTGATTCTGAAAGACTCCATCAGAAGGAAGAGTAAATTACTTTCCTGTGGAAAAATCTCTTCTGGGCTTCAGGGTTCACTTTATAATCAAAAATGTGTTTATAATAGGCCAGCAATGCTACAATTAAATAAATATCCTTTAAAGAATCGTTCAACTTGTCAAACCTGGCTTGTTAAATGAGGCTGGAGCCATTATCCTTGTAACAAACTTGATCTTAACCTTGGATAACAAACTGCAGTTTTATAGGTCTTCCAATGACCTCATTGTTATAACAAACGAGTACATCAAGTTTCCTTATCCATCAGGAAAGTCCTACACTCTGTGTGTCAGATGACTCAAAAAACACACAAACTTCTCCCTGTGTTGAAAGATCACCAGGGTTCTGGATTTTCTCCATCTAGCATCTCTCTCAGCTACATGTCAAAGCAATATCTTTTCAGTGCTCTTAGCTAACCTGGTAAAGGACAGAAATGGGGTGACTGCCTGCCATTTCATTTAGCTTATCTTGGGCATCACCCCCTGCCACCAAGAAATGAAAGTCATTCTTCCCTTTCTCAACAGGATTTAGCTAATGGCATTCGGTTCTATCATATGGAGAATTCAATGTACCATCCTCTCCTTGAAAAATTCTTTTTCCTTCTACTATCCCATGCAAATGGCTGCCTCAGAACACATCCTAAATCAAGCAAAGAATGTTTTAATGGAAGACAAAGCATTCAATTCTTCTGATTAGGTAGCTGCTGAGAGAGAGGAGGAAAAAAAATACATAAATCCATCTGTCCTTTCTAGGGTTAGACTGGAAAAATGGAAGTTGATTAAGAGCTGATTCAACCCTGCCTTATCAGACTGACTCAATTACACATCTTATAAGTGTTCCATGCCTAATGGAAGGAAGCAGAAAGGCTGAGTGCATGATCTTATTCTTTCCTTCTCCAATCAGTAAATCAATCAGATATCTGTTGAATTCACTGTGTTTAGCCTGAGACATTGATGAGGAACATGAAGATAAAAGGGAATGACCAGATTTGAGTCCTGCGCTAAAGTAGCTCATAGGAAGTACAGACCTATAAGGCATTCTGATAAATCTGCAAGACAGGCTGAGCCACAATCATACAGAGGAGAATTAGTGATATGTTATAATACAAAGAGTACTGGATTAGCAGTCTTAAGTCTGGGTCTAACAAAACAATCCTTTCATACCTGGCTAATCGATTCCTTACCCCATTAACCTAAGTGGCTATTCCAAATCTTTTCATCCCTTCTCAAACCTTTTGTGGCTTCCTCTCCCTCCACCCTTTCAGCTAAGAATTTTGCTTCATATTCCATGTTGGGGAGTGGGGGGGGGGGGAGAGAATTAAGGCCATTCATTGAGGCCTCCCTTTCTCCCCGCCTCATTTCATATCATCCAAGTATTTTCTGCTATATTTTCATCTTTACCATGTGTCACATGAAGAGGTGGCTCTTCTCCTTCCAAGGCAAAGCTGTCTATGTGAACAAATGTTGCCATTCCATTCTGTCTTTTCCAATAAGCCTATCACTCTATCATTTCCATACTGTTATTTACCTTCAGTCCCTATCCACTAGTGCCCACAAACATACCCACATCTCCTCCATCCCCCCCACCAAAACCCTGACTTGATCTCTGCATCAAGTCTCTATCAGTCTCTATCTCTCCTGTATTTTATGGCTAACCTTCTTGAGAAGGCCAAGTACAATCAATGTTTCTCATTCTTCTCTTAATTCTCTATGGTCTGGCTTCTGACATTATCATTCAACTGAAACTTTGTTTTGATCTTCATCCTTCTTGACCTTTCCAAAGCCTTTGACACTATCAATTATGCCCTATCCTCCTCTCCTTGATACTCTCTTCTCTTAGGTTATAATTACACTCATATCTCCTGGCTCCTATCTGTCTGATGATATCTTCTCAACCTCCTTTCCTGGATCTTTAACCAGGTCATGTGTACTAATCATGGGTATTCCCCAAATCTCCATTTTGGACCCTTTTCTCCCTCTGTACTATTTTTCTTAAGGATCTCTTCAACTCCCATGGATTTATATCATCTCCATGTGCATGATTCTCAGATATGTATGTCTAGCCCTAACCTCTGTTAACTTCCAATCTTACATTTCTAACTTGCCCATTGGACTAACTACCTCCTAGACAACTTAAACTCAACATGTCCAATACTGAGTCCATTATCTTTCCCTCAAACCGATGCTTTTTTCTGAACTTCTCTATTACCATAGAGGGTTCCACCATCCTCTCCAGTCATCCAGGCTTATAACCTAGGTGTTGTCCTCAACTCTTACTCTCTTTCACCCTCTATGCACAATCTGTTGCCAAGTTCTAGTGATTCTACCTTTGTAATGTATTTCTAACATCTCTTTTTTAATTTCCCCTTCTCTCTGACATTGTCACCACCCTGGTTCAGGCTCTAATCACCTTGGGCCTGGACTATTGCAATATCCTATTGGTTGGTCTTCCTGAATCAAGTTTCTCCATACTCCAAGCCATTTCCCACTCAATTGTCAAATCTGTCTTCAAAAAGTATAAGTCTCACCTTGATACCCCCAATTTAATAAACACTAGTAGCTTCCTATAACCTTCAGATTCAAATGTAAAATCTTCTCTTTGGCTTTTTATAGTCCTTCATATGCTGGTCTCTTTCTACATTTTCAGTTTGCTTCTTGTGTCTGGATGTCAAATTTTCTATTCAATTCTGGTTTTTTCCTCAAGAATGCTTGAAAGTCCTCTATTCCACTGAATGACCATATTTTCCCCTGAAACAAGATACTCAGTTTTGCTGGGTAGGTGACCCTTGGGTTCATTCCCAGCTCTTTTGGCCTCTGGAATATCATATTCCATGCCCTTCTATCCCTCAATGTAGAAGCTGCCAGGTCCTGTGCTATTCTGATTGTGTTTCCACAATATTGAAATTGTTTCTTCCTGGCTGCTTATAGTATTTTCTCTTTGATCTGGGGATTCTGGAACCTGGCTATAATATTCCTGGGAGTTTTCTTTTTGGGATCTTTTTTCAGGAGGTGATCAGTGGATTCTTTCAACCTCTATTTTGCCCTCTGGGTCTAAAACATCAGGGCAATTTTCCTTGAGAATTTCTTGAAGGGTGATTTCTAGGTTCTTTCTTTGATCATGGCTTTCAGATAGTCCAATAATTTTTAAATTGTCTCTCCTGGATCTATTTTCCAGGTCAGTGGTTTTCCCCATGAAATATTTCACATTGCCTTCTATTCTTTCATTTGTTTCCATCTGCTTAACAGCATCTTGATTTCTCATAAAGTCACTAGCTTCCATTTGCTCCAGTCTAACTCTGAAGGAATGAATCTCCTCAGTGAGCTTTTGAGATTCTTTTTCCACCTGGAAAAATTGGCTTTTTAAGGCATTCTTCTCCTCATTGCCCTTTTAGGCCTCCTTTGCCATTTGAGTTAGTCTATTTTTTAAGGTGTTGTTTTCCTCAGTCAGGCTGTTGACCCTTATTTCATACTTTTCCTGCATCCTTCTCATTTCTCTTCCCAATTTTTCCTCCACTTCTTTTATTTGAATTTTAAAGTCCTTCTTAAGGTCCTCTATGGCCTGTAACCCACGCATATTTTCCTTTGGGGCTTTTGGAGCAGGATTTCTGACCTCACAGTCCTCTTCCTGTTCTATGCTTCGATCCTCTTTGCCCCGAAAATAGGAGTCTAATGTTGCATTTTTCTGTTTATTTTGTTTCCTTTGCTTTGGCATGTTGCCACTTAATTACTTGACTTTTGGGCTTGTTGCCCCAGTAGGACTCTGCCACCAGATAGGGGAACTTTTGTCCTGAATGTGTGGGGGGACAACTTCTGTTTTTGGCAAGCTGGATACCCACCCCACGACCTCCACCCCAGATCACAATCCAGATCCAGGGAGGTTAAAGCAAGAGCAATTAACCCCCAAGACTGATCGCTGGATCTCCCTACAGTTCGCAGGCCAGGAGCTGGAGCTGCCTCTGAAAACTACAAAATGGCTTGTCTCCTCAGCGGCTTCTGGCCCCCAGGGGAGGAAGCCAACGCATTCCCCAAATATTGGTCCCAAAGTCTATAGGGCACTAACCTCTCACTTTGTCCTAGGCATGTGTGTGTTGATAATTCTGGGATCACCACAGCTGCTGGTGTTCTGGGTTCCCTCCAGCCAGCTGCTGGCCTGGCCGCCCTGGGCCTAAAACCTGCAGCTCATGCTGACCTGGACTCGGCTCTCCCCATGCTGCGCACTGTGCTGCCGGCTCCCGGAGCGCTGTGCTGGTCCTTCCTGCAGGGCTGCTGGGCTGTCCTCAGTGGGAGGTTAGCTTCTCTGTGTCGTTCTGTGGGTGCTGGGGCTCCAGAAATTGTTCAGATTCCCCTTTTACATAGTTTGGAGGTGATCTAGGGGGAGAGTGCCTTGGCATGCTGTTGGACTCCACCATCTTGGCTCTGCCCCCTGGGCAAGCCATTTTTTACTCTGTGGGTCTATGTTTTCCTCATCTATAAAATATAGATAGCAATATTTGCTCAAGGTTGTTGTGAAGATGAAACTCAACTCAACAAGTTCAAATTCAGGACCCCTTATGTATAAGGCTCTGTGATGGAAAAGAAGATAATGGATATGAAGGCCTTTCACAAAATATCATGATAACTTGTCATTTTACTAAGTTACAAGAGTGAGTGACTAGATTTGGATAGCATGGGGTACAGAACTCAGACTAAATCTTCCCACTTGATGAGGCATTTGCCTGAAGCCATAGGCCTTTCATTATCCTAGGCTCAAATCTCTGTTACTCTAAACCTAGCCTAGCCCTCCACTGTCCAGCTACTTCCTATCCTGGATTCTATCAAAATATCCATACCCAAATCTGTTATGCTTAAACTGGCCTAGCCCTCCATTATCTGTCATCTCCTTGTCCAGCTATTTCCCTCCCTTAATCTCATTACTGGCGTCTGACCTCAGTCCCCTCAAGATCCTCCTTCGATTCCTCCTCAAGACCCTCCACAAACCCCTCCTCTAGACCACCCCTAAATCCTCCCACAGTCTTTCTGTATATAAGATCCATCCTGCCTCCATGAAGTGGCCAAGAATTCAATCTAGTACAGACTCACTCTGTGTCAGATTATTCTGGCTGGCTTGTCAATACAAGCTTCACATATACTTAGGCTCCTTAAGAGTCTACCCATTAAGGCAAATCTTTAATAAACTTTGCTTTACTTTGGCTGATCGACTTGAGTAGAATTTATTTGACAGGACCTGATGTGTTGATATTTTGGGGTATTGAGCACCCTAAACCTTAAAGCTCAACAGATATAGGGGGTAATATTTTACCATTTGATTCTTTCTGAATTTCTACAGCACCTTTATGGATGGAAAACAAAACACTGAATCATTTCCTTGAAGATGGTGTAATGAGAGAAGCCTAGAAGATAGGCTAGCAGGGTGAAAAAAACAAAACAAAAAATCAGCTGATGAAAAAAAAAAATCAGTCTCCAGAAATATTGGCCAATCTGCAAAATGTCTTCAGGATCTTTCTACAGTGACCTATGCCATGTCCCTGACCTGAGGAAGAATAATAGCTTCTGTTACACAGAAGATTCTTAAAAGTTTACAAAGTGTTTGACAAGCATTATTATCTCATGTTCTTAGCAGGAATATTTATTTGATAAATGTGCTTCCTTCCCTCCCCCTCTCCCCATTCATTCATTCATTCATTTATTCAAGTAAGCACTAAAAGAATGATCTCTATTTTCAATATGAGCAAACTAAGGTTTAAAAAATTAGGTGATTTGCCCAACTAGCCTCACACATACTAGGGGCCCTGGGCAGGTCATTTAATCTCTCATGGCTCTAAGCAAGGCTCTAAGACTGTACATAGCAGAGAATGTGCTGATATATATTGGGTAAAGGAAGTTTCCTCATTTGGGAGCTCTCTACCAAAGATATCACAAGTTCTGGGTCTGTTTGTCTTGTTCTCATTCTCTCTCTGTCTCTGTCTCTCTGTCTTTCTCTGTTTCTGTCTCTCTCTCTTTCACTAGCTAGTCAACTTCAAAAGCAGAATTTTGAAGCCAAAGATAAAGTCAGATTGCTTCTCAGAGGTCACCCCATTCAACTGGGCCCTTTGCTGAAATTTCCTCTTCACCATCCCATCAAGTAGTCATGCAGCCTTGACCTGAAAGGCTTTAGAGAGTGAGAACCCCCTATCTATCTCCCAAGGCAGCCAATTCTACTTTTGGACTGTTGTTGTGGTTAGGAAGTTTTTCCTTACATTGAGCCAGAATCAATTTCTTTCCAACTCTCAGCCCACATCTCTCCTGACTCCAAGCCCAGCACTTTCCCCACTGTCATGCTGCCTACTACTAGTGCTAGAAGTCCCACATTATTTCAACTGTCATTTCTCCATAGACTGTTTTCTTTTTAGTCCTATGATTTCATTAATTGGCAAGGCAGTGGTGAATAACAACAGAAATAATAAATATTTGATGATGTACAAAATGCTTTATGTAAAGCAGTTTATTTGATCCTTACAATAATCTTATAAAGTAAGTCTTAAAATATTATGCCTATTTATTTATTTATGTATGAAGAAATATAAGCTTAAAAAAAGAGTAATTGAAACACCCAAGGTTTTAACTTGTCATTGCTGCTAGGTGGTGCCATTGATGAGGTATGGGCTCTGGGAGCTCCCTTGAGCTTTCCTTGAGTCCTTGAGGTACAGGCTCTGGGAACCTCCCTTGGACTCTTGATTAAATCATCCCATTTGATGAGGTATTTGCATGAGGCAATAAGCCTTACATTGTGGCTTAGCCCAAGCCTCTGTTACTAGACTTTCCACCCTATCTGATCCACCCTTGAACTGGCCTAGCCCACCATTCTTTGTGGTCTCCAGGTGGCCTCCAGCACCTTGACCTCATTAACTCCTCCTGAAGACCCTCCCCAAACTCTTCCTTTAGACCACCCCTAGATTCTTCCCACAGCCTTCTGTATATAAGACCCTGTCTTGTCTTCATGTTTGTGATTGCGCCATGGAAGAGGCAGAGCTGAATGCCATGTAGGAGAATGCCATAGAATAGTGAGAGTGCAATAGAATGACCTAGCACAGACTTACTGTGTCTAATGCAAGCGAACTTTTAATAAATTTTACTTTTCTTTGGCTGAGAAGACTTGAGTGGGATTCATTCAGCAGGACCCAGTGTGTTGGTATTTTAGGGTCTCTAGAGCAACCCTAACCCTCTTAGTGGGTAACTCTCTTCAGATAGAGTGTTATAGGTAGAGCCAGGGAGATCTGAATTCAAGTCCTACACAGAAACTTACTAGTTGTATGACCCTTGGCAAGTCACAAATTCTGAGCCTCACTCCTCATCTGTACAAAGGGGGCAATAGCACCTACTTTTCAGTCTTATAACTATCAAATGAGAGAGCATAAATGCTTTGCAAACCTTAAAATGCTATAAATTGTAGCTTTTCTTATCATAGCATATTATAATCATATCATAGATCAGACTAGAAGGGAGATCCAACTCCAGTATTTTGCTTCTAAAGGAAATGAGGTCCAGTACTGTTAAGTAGTTTATTTAGTCAACAAACATTTATGAAGTGCTTCCTTTTTATCTGGCACTGTGTTGAGAATATAAATTACAATAAAGACAGTTGCTGCCCTTAAGGAGCTTACATTCTAACAAGAAGAAGACAATCAGTGTAAGGAAGTAGAAGGGGGCGGAAGGGAGGGCTGTCAGTAGCAGCCTAATGAGAAATGAAGAGACAGCTGGCCTGGGCACCCTCCTTAAATGGAAGTTGGAAGAGAAGCTCCCCAGTCAGGGTGAGGATTGAAAGAGTACTTCCAAGGTATGGTGTTAGTGAACTTTAAGGATGATGTGGTTTGTGGGGCATGATGGAAAAGTCTGGAGGCACCCTGGTTGGTACTAAAAAGTTCATTTAAGGCCATTCAGGAGTAAGTAGGGAAGCTGGAACTTGTGAAACCAGATATTCTGGCTTCATGTCCTCAAGTCCTTTAGACTTCCCAAATTACAGTTTCCCAGTGCTAAGGATGTAGGTAAACTGTCAGGAACAAATCATTTTATCTACTAGATTTGGGGATCATGGGTATCAATAAAATAAGTCAATTGAACTGCAAGAGGAGTGGGCCAGACAGATGGGATGTTTGGTAATCTCAATCAGGTGGAAGAGGAGAGATCCCCAAAGATGATATAGGATCAGAGATATCAAACACAGACCCCTGTGACTTACAACATACCAGGGTGTGGCCTGAACCAGATTAAAATGTAATTGGGAAATGTTTAACAAAATAAATGAAAATATAATAAAAGAAAATTATATTACATTTTAAAATGAAGTCAATATATGGCCTGCAGGGATTGTTATGTACAATTTATCGGTCTCCTATTTCAATTTGCAGAGTTCTCCCTGCCAGTTACTTGTTTTTTTCAGTCCAATCTGTTTTCAGCAAGTAAAGCTGAAATATGGTGTTTCCAACTGGGGGTCCCACTTCAATTAATGTAAATCATGAAAGGTCCAGAAAGTTTGATTCAATCAATCATTCTGGAGTGAACTAGCTGTGAACCAATCCACAATCAAATTGAGAGGATTAAAGTACTGTCATCTTTGGATAAAGAATGTATTCCTGACCTTCCCAATCTTTCTCTGCAATGCCTCAGAAATCTCTTTACTTTGGAAGCCTAATTTACCCTAAAAACTCACTGTACCCCTAGATTTCACACATCGACTGTACCCTCTACCCTTATAGCCTCTTATTGGCTATTGTTTCTGAATCATTTCCATCAGTCATGTCTGACTCTTCATGACCCTATTTGGGGTCTTCTTGGCAAAGGTTCTGGAATGGTCTTCCATTCCCTTCTCCAGCTCATTTTACAGATGAGCAACTGAGGCAAAGAGGGTTATGTGCCTTTCCCAGGTTCTCACAGCTAGGAAATGTCTTGAGGCTGGATTTGAAATGATGATGATGTTTTTCTGATTCCAAGTCTGGTGCTTTATCCCCTGAGTAATCTAGCTTTCCTTTCTTAACAGCTAGTTCCTCTCAGAACCTCTATTTTAAGGAAGCTAAGGCCAAATATGTCTTTTATTCCTCTCCAGAACACATTCCTGACTCTCTTGGAGTTTCTCTCCAAAGTCCCTGGATTGGGTACCTTGATCTCTGCCCTTCCCTCCCCCCCTTTTTTTTTCAGCTCCCTTTTATGGGTCTTTCTCCCCCCCCCACCCCTTAGGAATGTAGACTTCTTAAGGGCAGGGTGTGTTTTTCTTTAGGCCTGGATTAGTATCACCATTGTTTAACACAATGTTTGGCATATGGTTGATTGCTAATGTCTATTGGTTCAAATATAAATTGAATGTAAGCGAGGCAGAGTTGCATGAAGTGGTTGGTTGTCCTTAAGAACTTAATAAATACTTGTTGACTCGATAAAGACAGAGGATGCCACCCAGGAAACATTTTGTGATTGGCTAAAAGAATCAGGCCTATGAATAAATAACAACAGTGTTAGGTCCAGCCAAGCTTCTGAGAGGGAATTGTTTATGAGGAGAAGAGAGTTTTTCTTTCTTTATTCCTCCTTCACCTCCCTGGAAATCATGGGAATTCAGGAGCTCCTCAGGTCGCCTCAGTAGTCTCACTAGTGACCTAAATCAGTAGCAAAGTCCCTCAGGGCTGGTAGTAATACCTACAGGAGTTGGGAACTGGCCAAGAAGCAACTTTGAGATGAATGTGCTGAGGTAATAACCTTGTAAGCACTGCATGGTCTGGAGAGATTATAAAATGGGAACAGATCATTCCATCCTGTAGAGAAGCCAGTGCCCTGGGAGGGGGCAACCTAGCAGAGTGATTTATCTATCACTTGTGTCACAGCCAGAAGAGAACTTCATGAGGACTCCAAAAAAGGAGAAAAAGACCTCTGTAACAGGGAGCCATGAGTTTACACTCTGGCCTCTTATGTTCTTCACTCATATGCCTCATCACAGTCGTACTTCAAATTCACTCCTCTCCTGGATCCAGGTTGTATTTGTCCCAGGTTTGGTGATGACATTTTTCAGCAAATGACCTTCCTATACCACAATAGTAAATGCCTTTGCTCAAAGTTGATTAAGACTACTGAATGAAAATTAATGGAAAGTATACTGGCTTTAAGTATATCTACTTAAGCTATCTAAGGCTCATCAGTAACAGGTCTAGAAATGCAGCCCCTTAGGGGTTACCTCTAGATCCCTGAAGTAGCCAAGTAGCCAACCATCCTGGGGGACCCAGTTCTGCCAGTGTGAGTGTAAGTCTCTAGAATTAGCCACCCCAGAGGAAGGTAAACCACAACAAAGACAAACAATAACCATTACTCCTCCTATTCAAATTTGTATGATGCTTTTCAAGTTTGCAAAGCACTTTGCATGGGAGATGTCTTCCAGCTGAGTTTGTATCACAAACCCAGGAGGTAAGTGCTATTACTATCAGCATTTTAGAGATAAAGATCTTTATGGATAAATCTTTTAATCCCCCTGACTGAACTGGTGTTCTTGACTTTGCCTTAATGATAATAGTAAAATAATAGCCAGTATTCACATAGGATTTTAAGGTTTGCAAATTGATTTACAAATATATCTCATTTTCTCCTCACAACAACCCTGGGTGGTGGTATTATTACCGCATTTTACAGACGAAGAAATTGAGGTTAAGAGACTTGCCCAGGGTCATGCAGCTAGTAAGTGTCTGAGACTAGATTTGAATTCAGATTTTTATGAGTACAGATACAGTACTTTATCCCCTGGGCCACCTGGATGCCCAAAATTACCTTGGCCATTTGATTTTCCTCTCTCATGGTACTGACCTTCTTTCCTATTTGTTGCATTTATAAAGAGTAAGGGCCCTGCCTTTTACAAGAAAGACTTTATTTGTCTGAGTGTCTTTCAGGGTGTCTGCCCTAAGATGCTAGTGTCTCTCTCTCCATGTCTGAATGACCCTGTCTCTGTCTCTCCTTCTTCTCCTCTTCATCTCTCTCTCTCTCTCTGATTCTTCCTTCTCCCTCCCTCCAGTGTCTGCTTCCTTTTACACACACACACACACACACACACACACACACACACACACACACACACACACACACACTGCTCTATGTGATCAAGAAAACTCTTCAGCCATGCTCCATTTAAGGTAACACCAAGATCTATGATGACTCAGTACATTTTTTCAGCTCTAGGTGAAGGGAGCTGTTAAAATGTAGCATAATGTCCTCATCACAGATCTCTCAACAGAGAAGTTATAGAGTAAAGGAGCGTGAAGCTTGTAAAGCTAATTGTTCCAACTGGGGATTAAGTCGAATCAAGGGCAGGTTGCCTTTGCCATGGGTATTCTGGTCACTGTCCTGTAGCAATAGAAAAAGCTTCATTTCCAAGGTACTAATGGCCTTCACAGATGTTCAGCTCAGAAGCCTCAGGTCCCTGCCACCAGGGTCCTTCAGAGAGCACAGTCACCCATCACAGTCCATTGTTCCCAGGGAGTCAGTTTGCTCAGCACGAGGGCATACATCATTAGGCTGATTTCTTAAGTCGCTCTTGTAACTTGGCACTGAATTGGATATAAGCCAGACAATGCTAAGCAGATGGTGAAGAGGAATAGTTGGGTCAGGACATCTCCATTTCAATAGCTCAACTCTTGTAATGCTCTATAATGAAGGCTGGCATGTTCTACATGTGCTCTGTAGGCGTTTTCTCTCCCCAGCTCCCACTCCTGACTCCTGCTGGAAACTGAGCTGTCTAGGCATCATACAAAAGTGAAGTTATGCAAGATTTCTCATCTAATATGCAATGTGAGCCTCACTCAAAGCAAAATCAATCTTTATTTGTCATTTGCCCTGGAGGCCCAGAAGACTGTATCATTACATGTAAGCAAATATGCTAATTTACACATATGCTCCCCAGGGAGGAGAAAGTGTGCCACTTGCCCTAACTTAGAGGTGACCTTCCAGAGTTTTCCATTAAGACACTAGTAAGGTTGTTTTTTGGGGTTTTTTTTGTCAGGTTTTGGGAGATTTTTTGGTCAATTTATCCTCTGGCTGACTTGAATCCACGTCTTAGACAATGGAGGCTTTTATGTAGCTAACATTCCTGGCTCATAAATCTATTTAAAAAAAAAAAAGAGGACACAGCAAATGTAAAAATTGATTTCCTTAGCTGCTTTCTTTTAATTCCAAAGAATACCATGGGTACCACTGCAGCCTCACCGAGAAGGCAGACCATAATTTAGCAGATATGAAGCCATTATGCCCTCATTTACTGGAGTAATGAATTAGCAACTTTTTTCCATGTCACAGAAAATTGTCACTGAAATAATTTGACTCAATGGTGAATCCAATTAGTGTTGTGTTTCAGTATTGTGAGTAGCTGAAAGATAAAACTACCATGCAGTAGGCGAACTGAGTGGGAAATCACCCAGTTCCTAAAAGGGAGATGACAGTTGGGGGGTTGGGATAAGGAAAGTTTATTTTGTCTAACTCATATTATTGATGTCTCCAAAAAATTACCTAAGGATTATTTGTCTCTATTAGACTAGCAAAAGGCCCCAGACAAATCTCCTTGCCTTCGATGACTGATCCTTTGAAAGGAAATTCTTAAGTTTCCTTCATTGTACTCCATTAAAAGTAAAAAAGAGTAGCATTTAGGCAAGTCTAGGAGGAAAAAAGAATTTATTTCAGTCGTGTTTAGCTGGAGAATTGTTTCAGGGTCAAAAAGTGAAGGTAGAATCAGGAATCCTTAGCCTTATGAACAGGGCTATTAATAATGTAGGGTAAAAGGTGTGCCTTGGTTCACCTCAGTGTAAAACAGGTAATATATTATCAATGTACATGACAGGAGTTTTATTAAAATTTAGGAAAGATTTACAGTGGCTTAAGGAGGACAAGTGCTCTCAAATATGCTTCAGCATTTTCAGTTACTTTGGGAAATCTGCTTACAATGTGACTAGAAAAAATTTAAGAAAAATTGAGATTATGACATATAAACTTTTGGGGGGAGTAGGGGAAGATGACTTCATCAATGTTAGGAACTCCTTGCATGTAAACTCTCTTCATCAATGCCTATTTGAAATATGTCTACAACTTACTGAGACATTTATAAGTTTTATCTTCCCTATCCTGAGACAAGGTCTTTCTCTCCCTTTTTATTTTATTATGTTTTTGTATTCCTCATGAAACCTAGTACTGCATCCGGCATATAAAAGATTCTTGACAATTCAAGAAAAGAAACTGCAAATCAGCCCTGTATAAATTTTTTTTAAAGACTTTCAAAATTGCCATGGGAGTTCCCTGGCTATAGAGTAGGAAGTAAAAAGTAATCACTGAAATTATCCATTGAGTCTTAGTTTAGAAAATTCTTTTAAAGAAATGGACTTTTTCAGAGAGAAAGAGCTGACCTAGGAGTTAGGAAGATGTGAGTCCCATCTCTTACACATACCGACTGTGCGACCCTTCTCAGTGCTCCCAGGAAACTCAATAAGGGTTTACCTTGTGGAAGCAGAGCTAAACCAATATATGATAGCTGAGGAAGTTTGTCACTCAATCACTGAGAGATCTCTCAGACCAATGAAATTGCAAGTCTAGTAAAAAAAACTTTTAAGAAATAGGCTGCTAAACAAAACAAAAACCCTTTAGGGGCGGCTAGGTGACGCAGTGAGTAGAGTGTCAGCCCTGGAGTCAGAAGGACCTGAGTTGACACTCAACGCACACACAAACAAAAACCTAACCGTGTGACCTTGGGCAAGTTACTTAACCCCAATTGCCTTCCAAAAAGCAAAAAAAAGAAATAGGCTGTTTACAATGTCATTTTTTTTCTAGGATTCACACAATGTTAAAATGAACATTTTATGTGTTTTTATATGGGGGGAGAGGTCAAGGAAACCCCTGATTCAAACCTCTTTAGGCACCATCTATAGGGATGAACATGCATCCTGGTTTCTATCCAAAGGACATGATATATGGCCTTTTGCTGAAGAACAAGAGACCAGTAAATAAGCTGAGTTCCATAGAAGTATCCACATCTAGTAAATAAAGCAAATACTTAATGATCCCTGCTGTAAGTATTTTTTACTTATTAGTTTAATAGTATATAGGAATCATGTTCATTTTGACAAGATCCTCAGAGAAATCTGAGGATTAAGTGGTTGTTTTTCACTTTGGATATTGGTTTGGTTTGGGTTTTGTTTTGTTTTGTTTTGTTTGCCTTTCAGCCAATTAGTAATCCTCATCAAAAGTTTAATGAAACAATCCTGAGGAATTGGAGGCTCTAAGTGAAACAGAAAACTGCCCCTTGTTCTCAAGGAGAAGATGATCTATTTGGTAAGATGGAGCATATACAGATGGAAATATCTTTAGGACACTTGTACTGGAATTTATCAATATTTGCTCACAGACAGAATACAAATGGAAAGCCTCAGTTCTGAGGGGATTAGGACTAGGGAACTGAGAAGTAGGGAGAACTCCAGAGTCCCTTTCTCTTGAGTCACCCAGTCTTTTCCAGTCAGCATACAAGACCTTCATCAGGTACATAACAAAAACATTAATAAATCAAAGGCAAGCAAACTTTTATTCCTTTCTTTGGCACTCAAAGAAAAAAGTGATATCATAAGATTTCCTATTATGAATGAATTAAGGTATTAGACTGTCTACCAAACTGAAAGTCTATAAAGCTGTTGAGCTGACCTCATTGTTGTATGCCTGTGAAACCTGGATAATCTACCAGCACAATGCCAGAAAATTGAATCACTTTCATTCGAACTGTCTTAAAGAAGATTCTGAAGATCACCTGGCAAGATAAGGTATCAGACAACAAGGTCCTTTCTCAAGCTTAACTGCCAAGCATTCTAAGTCTACTGCAGAGAGCACAGCTCTGATAGGCTGGCCACACTGTTTGAGTGCCAAAAGTATATCTGCCTAAAAGAATGTTTTGTGGAGAATTCACAGAAGAAGAGAACTCATAAGAACACTCTCAAGGTCTCTCTGAAGAACTTTGAAATTGTTTGTAAACCATGGGAGACACTGGCCCAGGACCATCTAGCATGGTATGCCCTCATCAAAGAAGGCACTGTGTTCTATGAGTGAAGCTCAAGAGAAATGTGAGATGTGCAAATTCAGAGGTATCTCCACTGCAAATATTCATGGGGACTATTTGTGCCCAGCCTGTGTTAGAGGCTTCCAAGCTCATATTGGTCTGATCAGCCACAGTCAGACACACTGTACCTTGACTCCCAACATAGTGATGTCATTTTGGTCCTTTTCGATAATGAAGGACAACAACCAAACAATCAGATTAAAGTGTGGAATTTGTGGTGTGGGAACTCTCTCCACCAGCAGATACCAAGTGCCTATGATTTAGTAAGGGAACAAACATTTATAAAGCACATGCTATATGGCAGGCATTGTGCTAAGCTCTTTTTCCAAATATCTCATATGTAACAAAACTGTGAGGTAAGTGCTATAAATATCTCCATTTTACAATTGAGGAAACCGAGACAGACAGGTTAAGTGACTTGCCCAGGGTCATACATCTGAGGCTGAATGTGTATTCAGTTCTTCCAGACTCCAGGCCCTACAACTCTATCTACTGTACTACCTAGGTAGTAGTTAAGTCGGGGGAAGTTTCCTGAGATATACAATGGCTAGATGACTTGCTCAGTGTTTTACATCTAGCTTCAGAGTCCTGAATTAAACCTGGGCCTATCTTAATTTCAAGGCCAGAACTCTCTCCACTATTCTGTGGGCACCTCTACCCTGTGACCTTATTTGTTTTTGTTTTTGTTTTTGCTTTTTTTTGGAGGGCAATTGGGGTTGACTTGCCCAAGGTCACACAGCTAGTAAGTGTAAACTGTCTGAGGTCAGATTTGAACTTATGTCCTCCTGACTCTAGGGCCGGTGCTCTATTCACTGCGCCACCTAGCTGCCCCGAGCTAACAAAACTTAATTGGCTTCCTTTCAGAAAATGTAATATGAACTCATAATCTGGTGGAAATGAATGATGTAAACCAGAAGTTAATAAAGCATTTGTTTAAAGTTAAAAAAAAAAAAGAAAATGTAATATGGATATTTTTAGGTGAGAGATCTGCCAAATATTTTTTTTGAGTACTAGAATTTAAACAATACCATATAAATATACTGAAATGTTCCTTTTTGCTTTGTTCTGTTGCTATACTTCTGTATTCAGCTCAAGACAAGTTAGTGAGTATTCTTCCTACATGTGAATCTCTTTCACAGATTTTCTTACTGCAGCAGAGTACAGTAGAAATAATAATAATAATGTTAATTTCCAGTAAAACAGCATTTTATGTTATTATCAGTTAAGAGACAAGGAAGCAGAGGCAGACAGAGGTTAAGTAATTTATCCAGGGCCATACACGTAGTGCTCAAGACAGGATTCTTTTTTACTCTAAATTCTCTAAATACTCTAAATTCTATTCTGTCTTTACCATATTCTGCTCTCTTTCTGGAATGAATATTGGGTGAAATAAAGAAACATGCATTTATTAAGTGCCTACTGTGTATCAGGCACTGTGCTAAGCACTTCATAAACATTATTCAATTTCATCCTCACGATAATTCTGTGAGGCAGTGCCAATATTCTCCCCATCTCACAGAGGTTAAGTGACTTGCCCAGGCTCACACAGTTAGTAAGTGAATGAGGTTAGATGAACTCAGATCTTCCTGCCTCTAGGCCAGTACCATTTAGCTGGTTCCAAACCAAGATAATTGGTTTTCAGATCTGACTCTGCCATTAATTCTATTACCACGGGCAAGTAACACAGTCCTCTGGGCTTCAAGTTTTTGTTGTTGTTTTCAATCATTTATTTTTTATAAAATGGAATTCTGTGGAGCGAGAGAGGGAGGGTTGAACGAGATTGCTTAGTGCTCTAATTACTGTCAGTGTTTGTCCTCCTCTCTCCTAGTCCTCGCCTTCCCAAATTTTCTTTTACTAATTAGTGTAAGGCAACTGCCTTATCTTACTGAAGGTCTGGTGACACTGTCTACATCCCTCAGGAGACAGAAGGGGGTTGTCCAGGATGGCAGATCCTCATTCCTATGCAATTACCAAAGTGTAAAGCCAATCACAAGCAGCTCTCCTGAGGACTGCTGCTGTGAATAACTTTAAGGATCTAATTGCATCGTCTAATAAACTCTCTATTTACTCAGCAATCAGCTAAAACATAACATTCAAGAAACTAAGCATAACATTTATGACAACATAACATAACAACTTATTACTAAGGTGGCCACACAGCCTTAAACAAAACATATTCAGTATATTTTATAGACATCTTTAAGGGGTAGCAGAAAATACAAACACCATCTACCTTGAGGTCATAGCAAGTAACCATATCATCAGTCAATACAGAATATCCAAGAAAAGTCCTCTTTCATCTTAACTCAAGGCTGACTTCCAAATCCTATGGTTCCTCCTCCATGGACTGACCACTCTCAGCTCTTGCCTGGATTCATTGACTCTTGCCTAGATTCACACACAGCTCTCTGCTCCTGTTCCATATCTTACCTTCCAGGGACTGCTCCACTCCAAGCTCTTCAATGTTTCTGTTTCTAGGAAGACAAAGCTTCACAGGGCTACAACAATGTTTACACACATTACCAGCACTATCATCTCAATTCACTTTCTGTCTGAGAAATCAACAAAGTGCTTCTATCTGACAAAGTAACATCAACACAGAACCACAGATATAGCAATAGACAGAGGGGACATCTCAAACATTCTTTCTCTTAGCTCTACTCCTGCCTTTCTCTGCTCTGCTCTGTTCCTTCCTGCTTTACCCTTCCTGTTCCACCCTCTTGGCAAGCTCCTCCCACCATGGACTCCCATGTGATTACTTTTGGCCTATTAAGGGCAGGGAATATCTTCAAACTCCCTTAGGTATGTTAAGGGCAATACAATGTATACTGTTTTCAAAGACTTGATACAATCAAGGGTGGGGCTCAAAGACAAAAGATTAGCTAAAACTCAGTCCAGAAAAATAGCAACAAATCCTATTTTGCTTGCCATTAAACAAAGCTAACTTAGCACCTCTTCAGGGATCGTGGTATCACCCTGAGATTGTATCAAAGTCTCCAAATTAGGTCTGTGGATTCTACTTTTGTTCATAAGATCTGAAACCAGAAGTAACCTTAGAGACCACCTTGTCCAAACTCTTCATCTTGCCCATCCAAAGATAAGAAATGACTTCCCCAAGGTCATCTGGCTCCTGTCAAAGTTTTTCCATTACTTTTCTTCTCCTCTGGCCTTACGTTCTCTTCCCCTTTAGTTTTGACCTCCCAACTAAACCAAATAGACTTTTCCCCTCTCCTATAACATCCCTCTCCAAACTTTGCCCCAACTACTGATTTCCACCTGCATGCCTTTGCTCTTAATGCTTTTCCCATTTAGAATCCTTTGCCCGATTCTCTTAAATGACCTAAATTTACCCATGCTTCAAGATCAAACCCTTACCCCTCATTTTTTGCTTCTTTAAGAAAGCTTTCTCCAAAACAATAGTCCACTCTGGTCTTTCTCTACACAGTACTCTGCTATATCACTTAGAATTCTCATAACACAATTAGCTTTTTTAAATGTCTTTTACAAAATTACAGAATAAAACAAGCATTTTCATAACATAGGATAATAAAAATGATGATTATATATGAAATTGCAAATTTATTACATATAACTTGCTATTTATTTTCAAAACTGGCTTTTAAAAATGCAGGATACAGGGCAGCTAAGTGGTGCAGTGAGTAAGAGTGCTGGCCCTGGAGTTGGGACGACCAGGGATCAGATCTGGCCTCAGAAAATGAGCACCCACACATAAATAATGACTGGCCGTGTAACGTTGAACAAATTACTTAACCCCAATTACTTAGTAAAAAAAAATGCAGGATATAAATAAGCCCACATAAGTCATCTGCATTCCTATATATTACTAACAAAGCCCAACAGCAAGAAATAGAAAGAGAAATTCCATTAAACTTATCATAGACATTATAAAATATTTTGGAATCTACCTGCCAAAACAAACCTAAGAACTATATGAACACAATTACAAAACACTTTTCACACAAATAAAGTCACATCTAAATAATTGGAAAAACATCAGTTGCTTGTGGGTAGCCTGAGATAATATAATATTATAATATTAATATAATATAATAATAATATAATATTAAAGACAATGCTACCTAAATTAATTTACTTATTCAGTGCCATACCAAACTACCATCAAAATACCGGCATTTTATATACCTAGAAAAAAGTAATAACAAAATTCATCTGGAAGAACAAAGTTCACAATATTAAGTGAATTAATGAAAAGAAATGCTAGGGAAGGTGGCCTAGCCATACCAGACCTTAAATTGTATTATAAAGCAGCAATCATCAAAACTTCTTGGTACTGGCTAAGAAATAGAGAGATTGATCAATGGAATAGTTTAGGTACACAAGACACTAGTCAATGACTGTAGAAATCTACTGTTTGATAAACCCAAAGACTCCAGCTTCTGGAATAAGAACTCACTGATAAAAACTGCTGGGAAAACTGGAAAATAGTATGGAAGAAACTTGGCATAAACCAACATCTTATATCATATACATATATATATATATATGTATGTATGTATGTATATACCATAATAAAGTCCAAATGGGTACACTATTTAGATATCAAGGCTGATACTATAAGTAAATTAGGAGAGCAAAAAATAGTTTATCTGTCAGATTTATGGAGGAATTTATGACCAAACAAGAGATAGAGAACATTGTGAAATGTAAAATGGATATTGATTACATTAAATTGAAATTAAATTAAAATAAAAATTTTTGTGCAAACAGCAAATTCAACCAAGATTAGGGGGAAGCAGAAAACTGGGAAAGGATTTTATAACAAGTGACTAAACATAGAAGTCATTCCCCATCAAAGGATATGAACAGGAAGTTTTCAGAGGAAGAAATTAAAGCTATCTATAGTCATGTGCAAAAATGCTCTAAATCACTATTGATTAGAGAAATGTAAATCAAAACAACTCTCAGGTACCACATCACACCTATCAGTTTTGTTAATATGACAAAACAAGAAAATAATAAATGTTGGAGAAGATGTGGGAAACTTGGAACACTAATTCATTGTTGGTAGAGTTGTGAACTGATCAATTATTCTGGAGAGCAATTTGGAACTATGCCCAAAGGGCTATAAAAAGTGCATACTCTTTGACCTAGCAATACTACTTCTAGGGCTGTATCCCAAAGAGATCATAAAATGAGAAAAGAACCCATGTGTACAAAAATATTTGTAGAAGTATAGTAATGGCCAAGAAGTGGAAATTGAGGGGGATACTCATCAACTGGGGAATGGCTGAACAAGTTTTGGTATAGGAATGTAATGAAATACTATTGTGCTATAAGAAATGATGAGCAGGCAAACTTCAGAAAAACCTGGAAAGACTTAAGTGAACTGATGCTGAGTGAAGTGAGCAGAAACAGGAGAACATTGTGCACAGTAACAGCCACAGTGCGAGATGATTGAAAAAAAAAATTGGCTTTTAATTACATTCTATCTTAGGTTATTACAACCTAACCAAATTGTCATATAGGAAAGGATCTATACAATTCTCTCCCTCACATCTCCATTTTTTTTCAAAAAAAAATAAAGAATTATTTTCTAATACTATCCCTCCTCCATCAAATTATCCCTTGTTAAAAAAAATAGAATTTAAGAAAAATCCAACCAGCAGAGTATATGCAACTGAACAATTATACAATGTTCTTCACTGTTAGCCTACTATCTCTCTACTTAGATAAGGCAGCATATGTTTCTTATTGTCTCTGGGACTGAGATTTGTTATCGAACTTCTTATGAGGTCAGTGGCATTTTGATGTTGATTTCATTTATGTTATTAGAGTCAGTATGACTGGAGAGTTTGTCATGAAGCCACAAAGCCCTGCCTCTGACATACTACTGCATGACCCTCGGCAACTCACCCTCCCAGTGTTCTAAGAATTCCTCTACTGGGGCGGCTAGGTGGCACAGTGAATAGAGCACCAGCCCTGGAATCAGAAGGACCTGAGTTCGGAGCTGGCCTCAGACACTTAATCCACACAAACAAAAACCTAGCCGTGTAACCTTGGGCAAGTTACTTAACCCCAATTGCCCTAAAGGGGCGGCTAGGTGGTGCAGTGAGTAAGAGCGCCGGCCTTGGAGTTGGGATGACCCGAGATCAGATCCAGCCTCAGAAAATGAGCACCCACGCATAAATAATGACTAGCCATGTAACCTTGAGCAAGTTACTTAACCCCAATTGCTTTAAAAAAAAAAAAAAAGAATTCCTCTAAGACTTTAAGTTGTTGAGAAGATTCTAGCCTGAAATGGTTGAGGGAGTTTCTTCACCTATAGTATTTCCCTATATTAGTGAATGACAGGTCCAGTCCCTCTAGACCTATATTTTTCTCTTTAGTCTCTTGGTTTTATGTGATATCATACAAGTCAAGTCAATTTAGCAAGCATTTATTAAGTTCCCATTATGCCCCAGGAAATATATTAAATGCTGGGAATACAGAGAAAAATTAAAATAGTCCCTATCCTAAATAGGCTTACAGCCAACTGGAACAATAAAACATAGGATCATAGGAATATAGATTTAGAGCTAGAATTTAGGTCTAGAGATATCGAAAGACTTGCCCAGTGTCACAGAAATAGTAAGTAACTGATCTGGGGTTTGAGCGCTCATTCACTATGTGTATTCCATTTTATGCTTCATTTGATGTAAAAATATCAAAAGTTAGTGAAACAAATAACCTCTGTAGTTACATAGTCCAGGAAATCTTGTGTAACTTTGACATATGCATGGGGCACACCTATAGCCTTTAAGGAGAAATTTTGCTCTACCAAATCAAAGGCTTTTCTTTAGTTAGCAAATGATAATCACTATGAGTTCCTGCATTCTCTACATCTTTTAATGTTTTATGGTAAAGATGTGATCTACAGTGAAATGTTGTTTGCAAAAACCCATCTCTTCCCTTGTAATTCTGTTATCAAGAATGCCCTTGATGCATGGGTCTATTTTTCTTGTACGTTTTTTAAAAAGGCAGTTAAGTAGACATGGAGGTAAATAGTTTTTGTTATTCTCTCAATGTTCCCCCCTCCCCCACCACCTTTTTTTGTAATAAGATCTGAGGTTACTTTTTCATGATTTTGCTGTCCTTAATGAAAAGAATTTGCTAAAAAAAAAAAACTTTTAAAGATATTTTCCATCTTTTGTCTATTGTTGTTCTATTTTCATCCTTACATGGTCTTGGGATGATTTGCTTGTTAGGTCTCTTACCAAGCTTTCTTTAAACTGTATTTTCCCCTATCCACCACTTCTTACTTTGTTATGAAGCAATACTTCTCATAATGTTCTGTCATTTGACTCTGTTAGATTCACAAAGTAGATGAAATTTTAACACTTGTATTCCTCTTTGCTGCCATATCTCTGTTTGTCAAGAACTTGCTACCCAAGTCAGTTTCTAGTCTCTTTTGGTTTGTTTGTTATGATTAATTTATATAAATCAAAGTTCTATTTGAATTTGTGATAAATGGTGTCAATGTTCTTTCTTCTATCCATTCCCCCCCCCCTTTTAAGTAACTTGCTTAAACAAACCATGCTGGGGTATTTTAACTGTATTTCATATTTTAATAATTGTTAACATCTAGCTTTGTATTAATTTTCATCTTTGCTTCTATAAGTTGGTGATCCATACACAGACAATGGACTTAGGAATGCCTCTAAATATTGAATAATTAGTTTCTTGTCTGTTAAAGTGTAATAATTTTTTTGTGATTTATTCAGTGATTGCTATGTCCAATACCTTATAATTATTTTCTCAAAGATAGTATTCATAATACATAAATGGGCCTTCTGTATAGCCTGCAAATCTTTGCATTGTTCCATTCCTTGCTATTGAGCTATACTTTTGTTTGCTTCTTTTAAACATGTAATAGTTATCACACCTAAACATATTTTCCTATGTTTTATGAAAGATTAATTAATTTTTGCCAGTTCTATTTGGATGACCATTATATCCTGCCTTAGTCATTTAATGATTGTGTGACTTTTAGCAAATCACTTAACTTTGCCTGTCCTTACTTTCTTCACCTATAAAATAAGAATCTTGGATTAGGTGATCTATCAGGTTGCTTCTACCTCTAAATCACATGAATTTCATGCATACACACACATACAATATGTATATAATACAAACTGAGTGCACCAGTACTGAAAGGATTAAAGTTTATGGCTGAAAAATAAAAAAGTCTGTGGGCACAATTCTCATTGGTCATTCAGGCCCTTCATACTATCAAAGAGTATCAAAAAACTATTAAACAATAACAATGACAACAACACACATATATGTATGTACATATGTGTGTGTACATATTTCAACCAGAAATAGCAAATTATTACTTTATTTTCCTTTTAGGTTTAGGAAAAATTGATCAGAGTTCTTTTGTTTGTCTTTACAATGTTGCTGTTACTGCATACATTTTTCCCCTGGTTTTGGTCACTTCACTTTGCATCAATTCATACATGTCTTTCTAGGTTTCTCTGAAACCATTTCCTTTGTCATTTCTTGTGGCATGATAGTATTTGATTATATTCATATGCCATATTTTATTAAGACATTTTCCAAATAACGAGTGCCCCGTTGGTTAAATTTCTTTGCCCCTACAAAAAGAGTTACTACAAATAATTTCAAACATATAAATGAAAAAATACTTTAAGAAAACCTTCCTCAGAGAACAGCCTGCTGCTTTATTTCAGAACATAACCATCTTAATTGTTAGGGGTGTGTGTGTGTGTGTGTGTGTAGGTGGAAACAAAGACAGATGACAGACAGACTCAGAGACAGACTTAATGATTGAAGGTACATGCCTCATCCCATCTGTGTACACCTTGTTTCCCCTCACAGTTGAAGGCAAGCTGCTCAAGGACAGGATTTTTAAATTATTGTCTTTGTATCATTAGTACCAAGCACAGTGCTGATACATGGTAAGAGTTAATAAAAATTCCATTTGAAATTGAATTGGATAATAATGACCAGTTATAAAGCAAGAAATCTATGGGAATCAAAAATTAAGGAACAGGCAGACTGAACTCCAAATCTCCCTGACTCATATATTTAGACAAAAAATTAACTATGCATCATAGTTAAATGATGATGTTTGACCTGGAGGCAAAGCATTGAACACACTCTTCTAAGTGCAGCTACTGAAATGTCCTCAGTCATATTAATGCATATTTAAGATATTACTCAAATTTTTTTAGTCCCTGCATATTTACCCCTCTTGAGTGAGAAAACTGAAATGACTATTATTCTCTTATGTTGTGCATTAGCACACTATTTCCACTACCTGTGAAGTCTGTAAACTGAATCATTTAAAAAGAATTAGTCACTATGTTGAGTATTTCTTGTGTTTTTTTTTTAAGCATATGGCTTCATTCCCTGCATTGCAGTTGCTCTAAAGCATTTTCCTTTTCAACAGCAATAAAAAGAGCTAAGAAATATACAGTATGTAACTGAAAACATCTTGTTTTCACTCAGATTCCCCCACCCTCCCACCCCCAGCTAGTTCTGAGGAGTCCCCCTAGGTTACAGAGTTCGGGGAAGAGAATTCTTTTTGTCTCAGCTGCTACCTTACCAGGGCTTCAAGCTTTTCTGCTGCTCATTTCAGTCTACCCATCATCACCTCTCATTGTTCAGATAAGAACACATCCCAGCTCTTAGTCTCTCTGTCTCTGTGTATCTATCTCTTTTTTGTCTGTCTGTCTACACACATGCACATACACACAGGCACACACATGGGATCCATTATCCCCTTCCAGTGTCTTGAAGAAAATGTACCCAATATCTGAGTGTTGGACAGATATGCAGAGTCTAGTCACTACTTAATCTATATCTGTAACAAAAAGATGTCAGTTAAGAATGGAACTTTAACTGTAGCAAGAAGTATGATGCAGGCTCAAAAGAAACATGTCTACAGACAGCCTGGACTATGAGGATGCATTCCTGAAGTGCAGGAACTGTCTTCTAAATCTTTGAATGGCCTCTCTACCTCCACCCACCCTCAACATCTAAGATACTGTCTCACTATCTGAGTAGTCTGTACTAGCAGTAGAACTGAGCAGTTACTCGATATAGGTGTGTTGAATAAATATAGAAAGGGATTGGGTGATCTTCCCTATAAATCTTGAAGAATGGGGAAAATATTATAGGAATTAGTCAATCAATAAACTTTTATTAAGTACCCAACATGGGCTAAGCACTGAGGATATACAAAGTTAAAACATAGAACAATCCCTGAACTCAGGGAGATTACATATGTGTGCACTCATATATGCAACCAAGTATATACAAACTAAGTTTAAAAAAACAGACACAAGGTAATTAGGGAGAGAGGATACTAGCAGTTGGGGGCAGAGGTGGAGGGGACGGCGGAGGTGGTCAGATCAGGAAAGGTTATATGTAGGAAGTAGTGCTTGAGGTAAGTCTTGAAGAGAGTAAGAGATTCCAAGAACCAGGTGAAGAGGAAGTAGACTCCAGTTGTGAAAACGATCCACTGCAAAGGCAAAGAAATGGGAGATTGTGTGATGTGTGTGAGGAACAAAGAAAAGTCCAGTTTGGGGCTAGACTGTAGCATGTGGGGATGGTAGTAACAGAAAATGAGACTGGAAAGGTAGGTCAGGGATTGTAAGGACCTTGCTGTTCAGTTGTATCCAATTCTTCATGATTCTGTAGACCATAATGTCCACGAGGTTCTCTTGGCAAAGATACTGGTTTGCCATTTCCAGTGGATTAGGGCCAACACAGGTTAAATGACTTGTCCAGGGTCACACAGCTAGCAAATGTCTGCGGCCAGATGTGAACTCAGATATTCCTGACTCCAGATCCAGTGCTCTATTCACTGAGCCACCTCACTGCCTCCTTAGAGACCTTAGAGGCCATCACTTCAAACCCTCATGCCACAGAAGAGAAAACTGAGGCCTAAAGAAGTTAAGTGAACTTGTCTAAGATCACACAGGGAGCATCAGAGATTGGATTTTAGCACAAGGAGTCATTACTCTTCCAGATGCATAACACCATCTTCCCTGGGGAAGTTTAGACTCCCCTTGACCCCAGGGTCTCCATGAGCTTTTTCAGACTTCTCTTTCAGTGAAGGAATTCTATGAATCTTACCCTCCATTTGGTTAAGAATTGTTCTTTGTGCTCTGCTGCTAACTGATAGCTAGGTAAGTCTTATCTACATCTTGCAACTCACTTTGGTTTGGCAAAGCCTCAGCTAACTGGGGTTTTGTCCAGGCCTGATCTATTTAATCCCCGTACTTGGAATTGATACAGGTGTTGGCTGAGCCTAGTGAGTTATTGTGTTGTTGTTATTGACTTTGGCCTGAGTTTCAGGGTTATTAACTACTTGGAAAAGTGTCCCAAGTTTATATGATGGGTTAGTTTAAAACATCTAAAATATAAACAAATGAGTAATATTTTGCCATGGGGAATGGATGAGTGGTCATACTTGAACCGATCCCATGTTCTCTTGACTCACTGATTGTGTCACTGCAGAAGGTTTTCCCTGGGGTTTGGGTGAATACAGAAGCTAAATTCATGCACTGGTAAAAGAGCTAGAATTTAGGAATGCTGGGAGGGAATCCACACAGCTGAGCTGCAGGTTTCCTAAAACTTATGCTATTTCATAATTTTTCATTTTCAACAGTTTTTTCCATAAATTTAATTTTATACTTCTGGACTTTTTGTGTGTGATTTCATCAGTGTCAGGAACTCCCTGGCATGGAAACAAACTCCTTTCATGAAGCTCAGAAACTGCTCTGTAACGTGTAGTCTTAGAGAATTTCCTGGAGCTTTAAAAGGTTAAGTAACTTACCCACGGACACAAAACTAGTAAACATTCGTGATGGGAACTGAACCCAGCTCCTGACTCCAAAGATAGCTGATTATCCTCTATGATACACTGTTTTCTTCTCTGTCATTCTTCTTTTTCTTCTTCCTTTTCCTTCTTCTTTTCTTCTTCTTCTTCATCCTCTTCCTTCTTTCTTCTTGTTGTTTTTGTTCTTCTTCTTTTTCTCCTCCTTTCCCTCCCCATCCTTCATCTTCTTCTTTTGACACTTAGTGTGTGTGTGTGTGTGTGTGTGTGTGTGTGTGTATTTGTGTATCTGTGTCCATGGGCTCTCTAGCACATGGAAGAATATATGCCTGGACCAGTGATTACCCTGAAACTTGTAGTCTTACAAAACTGCCAAGGGGCATTCAAAACAAGTGACTTGTCAAGGGTTACACAAACTGTCAAGGGCTACACAAACAGAAAAGACTTGAACTCAGATACTTCCAACTCTGGGTCAGTCTCTATTCTCTGTAACAGTTTGACATAAAATTGTAAGCTGATTGATTGGGTCTCTAAGAGAACTCATTTATATGTACCCAACAGCTAGACTCTAGGTTCCATCAACACTTGTTTATTGATTGATCTACTGGATATTATAGCCCATGGGTGGGGTGGGTTCCCCACCCTTGTCATAGCCTAACAGTTCTTACCTCTTTAATGGGGTAAAATAATATTAGATGGAAAGATAGGGTAAGGGTCAATATAAGCCACTATCACCCCCAACTATGCCCACTCAGGGTTCTCACTCAAGTCACTCTTTTCCTTCTCCCTGCAAGCCCACCATAAATATCCCTCATTTAAGAAATGAAGGAGTCAATGTGAACTGGTGACTTTAACATAAACTTTTAATACAAAGACAACTATTAGAGAAAAAAAATTAATATACCCAAACCTACCAATAAATAATTTTTAAAAGGTGCACAAAAAACCCCTACCAATCCTCAGAAAGGCAAATTCGTAAAGCAATGTGTGTAAGGCACTGAAATCATAATTGGCACTACTGTTTTGGCTCTGTGGCTAGTTTGACATCAGGGACTTATTTTCCAGTCTTTCCTCAGTCCCTGCAATCACGTGCTCCAGTAGACTCTAAATTGAAGGGCTCATGCAATAAATGTGCTCCCTCCTGAGCCCTCCCAGGCACTATAAAATGCAAAAGAAAACAGTGGAAGGCATTGAAGTGGTTCACACCAGGACCTTTTAAAACCCCAAGAGAAGAAAAGCCCAACTGAACAATCCTAGATTCATAGGCTGCTCTCTTCTGGCCTCCCCTGCCCCCATCACTTCATCATTGGATTATCAGAACTAGTTTCAAGCTGTGAAAGGTAGAAAAGACCTCAGTGATAAGAAAGGCACCTTTCCAAGAGGCAGCTTCTAGGACACAAAGTTTTTATGTGTTGTCTTCCCCATCTACTGTGTGAATTCCTTAAGAAAAGGAATATCTTCCTTTTTCTCTTTGCATCTCAAACTTACCACTTCATAAACTCTGATTAGATATTTTTTCATTCATTCATTCATTCATCCATCCATCCATCAATCCATCCATGCAACCATTCATTTAAGAAAATTTGAAAGGAGTCTCTTTGTTATACTCTGGGATTAAATTTGTCCATATAGGTGTCTGGAAGTAGACTTTCTAATGATCAGTTTCCACACTGAAGCTATTTTATTGTGATAATATTCCAGGAGTAAACAAAAACAAAACAAATAAAAAAACTTTTTCACCCTCTAGGCAGAAAGGGCTTTTTGAAAGCAATATTTCATATGTGATTTTATCTTGATGAGAAACTCTCTGCAATGTGCCTAGAGAAAAAGATGATGTACTTAATGCAACCTATACTCTAAAAAATCCAACTGTTTTCTTTCTGTCTCTTATATCATCACCAGTAACAAAGATTCTGCCCCTAGAACAAAGGCGACTGTTTCGTTGATAATGTGTGAAGCAGCCCAGAATCATCTTGGCATTGGAGTTATGGTAATAATTTCAAAATCCTTGTGTATGACAGAATTTGAATACACATCATCACATGGCCTTTTTCCTATGTAAAACTGTGGTTCGAACATAAGGGAAAAAAAGAAAGCATACTCACAGTTTATAAAAGGCAGAAAATGTTTGCTAAATTCACTTTTTTCCACATTCAAAGATATATTTCCACCTGCTCCCATGTCTTCTCAGATTGAGTTGCTGTTATTATATGAGAATGTGATGTGAAACAAAATCCCACCAATTAAACCAACATCAATGTACTAGATTCTACAGTTGACAGAAGATTTCCTTCGTAGGAGCTGAGTCCCACTTCTTTGTGACAGATGTACTTTATTTTACACTAAAGTCAGTGGGGGAGACTAACTATAGAACAATAGTAGAAGTTAGCCCCAAACAAATAAGTTGTAGCTTCACTTCTTCCATCCAGCAAGAGGCATCCTCTCCCACCTTATAAAATTGCCCTGACTAATGCCCAACCACAAAAGGAGTATGAAATATCATGAGGAATAGCATAGTGTAGTCAAAAGGGTGTTGAACTTGAATTCTTTTCTTGGCTCTCTGCCACCTACTACTTGTGGGACCTTGAGCACTTCATCGTTGTAGAACTCACTTTCCTCATCTGTATATATTTGTATATTCAAATAATATATATTTCATATACATATGCATATAAATAATATAATATAGGTAATATATTGTCTCAATAATCTATCTCAATAGATAGATTAGATAGACAGACAGACAGACAGACAGACAGATAGATAGATAGGTATTGGCCATGGCTACTGTGGGGAATTTGCTTTGTTGTACTATGTATAGGATTTTGTTTCTCTTGCTTTCTCAATAAATAGAAGAAGGAGAGGTAGGAGGGAGAGAATTATTAACTGAAAATAAAATAAAAATTGGTTTTTGTCAAAGGAAAGGAAAGAGGAGAAAATGAAAGGAGAAAAATAAGAATAAGAGCTGAACTAGCTTGTCTCCAAATTCCCCTCCAGCTCTAATTTTCTACTTCAATCACCCTTTGGTGTGCTCCACCACAATTTATTTCTTCTGTGAATTGAAAAAAAAAAGTTTTATTGTTTTATCATGTCAACTACCACCCACTAATCCACCCACCCCCAAAGCAAAAGCTTTTCCTCAAAATAAGTGAGTGTAGTCAAACTAAAGAAATAAAGCAATACATTGCCCCTCTTAGAATTGCATCTAGTCCAAATGTTTACTGGGAAAAGTTTAACCAGCTGCATGATACACTTCTTAGTTTAATCTGCATTATTAACATTTCCTCCACCATTTTAAGACTAGACAATCAAACCAAAAAATTTTAAGGTCTAAAGGCTCACTCTGAACATTCATTTAATTAATCAGTTATTAAGAGGAGGTTGGAGCTGATTCCAGCACACCCCTGCTCTAGCCCATTCAGCATTTTGACAAGAAGTGGGTGGTATAGGGCAGCTAGGTGGCACAGTGAATAGGGAGCACCAGCCCTGGAGTCAGGAGGACCTGGCTTCACATCTGGCCTCAGACACTTAACCTGAAATAAAGCTGTGTGACCTTGGGCAAGTCACTTAGCCCCAATTGCCCTAAAAAAAAAAAGGCAAAAAAAAAAAAAAAGAAGTGGGAGGCATATCATCATCAATCTTTTGAAGTCATGACTGGTCACTACTTTGGCTATACTTCTAAGGTCTTTCAAAGATGGTTCCCCTCACATTATTTTGATGATCATCACAAAAATGATTACCCTGCTTCTTCTCATTTCACTCTGCAACATTTTGTGCAAGTCCTTTCATAATCTCTGAATCTATTATATTAATAATTTCTTAATAATAATAAAATTCCACTGCATTCATAAACCATAATTTGTTCAGTCATTCCCCAATTGGGCACCTGTTTTGTTTTGAATCCTTTGTGACACCAGACATGACTGATATACATACTTTGTACATAAAGTTGATTTTCATTATTCTCAGATTCCATATTTGTGAATTTGCTTCCTTGCTAAAGATTTTTGTGACCCTAAAATCAATACTCAAAGTGTTTTCATGGTCATTGGAGGACAGGGGCAGAGAGTCATCTGACTCACACATTCCCAGCTGAGGTCTGAACAATGCCCAGAATGCCTAAGATAAAAGTGCAACAGAAATCTAACAAATAAATAATGTATTTCACTATCATTTATTGTCACAAAGTCACTGATGCTTACTATCTGTATGTCCTTTTCTTATTTTTAAAATTTTTACATTTTTATTTAAAGTTTTGAGTTCCAAATTCTATCCCTCCCCTAACTCCTCCCTGAGAAGGCAAGCAGTCACATATAGGTTATACATGTGCAATTATGTAAAATATTTCCATATTAGTCACTTTAAATAAGACTTGAATAAAAGAAAAAATTAAAGAAAGGAAGTGAAAAATAGCATGCTTCAATCTGTATTCAAACAATATCAGTTCTTTCCCTGGAAGTGGGTAGTATGCTTTATAATTAGTCCTTTGAGACTGTCTTGGATCATTGTATTATTGCTGCATGAACTGTAATGAACTGCCTGTTCATGTCCTTTGACCATTTATCAATTGTGGAATGACTTGTATTTTTATAAATTTGACTCAGTTCTCTATATATTTGAGAAATGAGGCCTTTATCAGAGATACTTGTTGCAAATTTTTTTCTCAGTTTTCTGCTTTCTTTATAATTTTAGCTGCATTGGTTTTTTTGTGCAAAACTTTTAAATTTGATATAATCAAAATTAACTATTTTATATTTTGTTATGTTCACTATATCTTCTTTTGTCCTAAATTCTTTCCTTATCTATAAAGCTGACAGATAAACTATTCCATGCTCTTTTAATTTGTTTACAGCATCACCCTTAATGTGTAAATTTTATATCCATTTTGACCTTATCTTGGTATACAGTGTGAGATGTTGGTCTATACCTAGTTTCTGTCATACTGTATTCCAGTTTTCCCAGCAGTTTTTTGTCAAATAACTAGTTTATGTTCCAGAAATTTGGATCTTTGTATTTATTATATACTAAATTCTTTTTTTTAAAAGCTTTTGGTTTTAAAGCTTTTGCTCAAGGTTACATGGCTAGTCATGATTTATGTGTGGGTGCTCATTTTCTGAGGCCAGTTTAGATCCCGGGTCATCCCAACTCCAAGGCCGGTGCTCTTACTCACTGCACCACCTAGCTGCCCCTATATACTAAATTCTATGGTCATTTAGTATAATTAATTTGTACCTAATATATTCCACTGATCCACCACTCTATTTCTTAGCCCCTACAGGATAATAAAGAATTTATAATACAGTTTGAGATCTGGTATGGCTAGATCACTTTCATACACATTTTTTTTCATTGATTCCCTTGGTATCTTTGAGTTTTTGTTCTTCAAGATGAATTTTGTTCTCATTTTTTCTAGCTCTACAAAATAATTTTTTGGTAGTTTGATTGTTATGGCACTGAATAAATGCATCAATTTTGGTAGAATTGTTATTTTCATAATATTGGCTCTGCCTATCCATGAGCAATTGATATTTTCCAATTGTTTAGATCTGACTTCATTTTTGTGTGAAAAGTATTTTATAGTTGTGTTCATATAGTTCCTGGGTTTGTTTTGGCAAGTAGACTTTCAAATATTTTATAATGTTTGCAGTAACTTTAAATGGAATTTCCCTTTCTATCTCTTGCTGCCGGACTTTGTTGGAAATATATAGAAATGCTGATGATTTGTATGGGTTTATTTTGTATCCTGCAATTTTGCAAAAGTTGTCAACAATTTCAAGTAGTTTTTTTAGTTGATTTTCTAGGATTTTCTAAGTATAACATCATCTGAAAAGAGTGATAGTTTTGTTTCCTCATTATGAATTCTAATTTTTTAATGTCTTTTTCTTCTCTTATTGCTATAGTTAACATTTCTATTATAGTATTAAATAATAGATGTGATAATGAGCAACCTTGTTTCACCCTTGATTATACTGGGAAAGCTTCTAGTTTATTCCCATTATGAATAATGCTTTCTGGTGGTTTCAGATAAATACTACCTGTCTTTGTAAGGAAAACTCCATTTAGTTCTATGCTCTCTATTGTTTTTAATAGGAATGGGTATTGCATTTTGTTAAAAGGTTTTTTTTACATCTATTGAGATAATTGCATTATTTCTATTAGTTTTGTTATTGATTATGGTCAATTTGCTGATAATTTTCACAATATTGAACCAGCCCTGGCATTCCTGATATAAATCCCACCTGGTCATAGTGTATGATCCTGGTGATATATAGCTATAATCTCTTTGCTACTATTTTATTTAAAACTTTTGCATCAATATTCATTAAGGAAATTGATCTATAATTTTCCTTCTCTACTTTGGCTTTTCTTGGTTGAGGTTTCAGCACCATATTTGTATCATAAAATGGATTTGGTAGGACTCAGCCTATTTTTCCAAAAAGTTGTTTATTGTATTGAAATTAATTGTTCTTTAAATATTTGGTAAAAATTTGTCTGTGAATCCATTTTGTCATGAGGATTTTTTTCTTAGGAAGTTCATTGATGACTTATTCAATTTCTTTTTCTGAAATGGGGTTAGTTAAGTATTTTATTTCTTCTGTTAATCTGAATAATTTATATTTTTGTAGATGTTCATCCATTTCATTTAGATTGTCAAGTATATTAGCATATAATTAGGCAAAATAACTACTAACAATTATCTTAATTTCCTCTTCAGTGGTAGTGAATTCACCCCTTTAATTTTTGATACTAGTAATTTGGTTTTCTTTCATTTTTTTTAAAACAAATTAACTCATGGTTTATCTATTTTATTGCTTGTTTTTTCATTAAAAAAACACTTAGTTTCATTTATTAGTTCAAAGATTTTCTTACTTTCAGTTTTATTAATCTCTCCTTTGGTTTTCAGGATTTCCAATTTGGTGTTTAATTGAGGATTTAAAATTTTTTTCTAGTTTTTTTTTTTTTTTCCATTTTAGTTGCATGTCCAACTCATTGATCTGATGTAAGCAATTAGAGATATTTCCCTTAAGTGCTACTAAGGTGCATCCCATAAATTATAGTATGTTGTCTCATTGTCATGTTCTTAAATGAAATTATCATTTGTTTCTATGATTTTGTTCTTTGACCAAATTATATTTTAGGATTAGATTATTTAATTTCTAATTAATTTTTAATCTTTCCCTTGTCCATTATTGAAAATAATTTTTATTGCATTATGATCTGAAAAGCACACATTTACTATTTCTGCCATTTTGCATTTGATTATGAGGATTTTATGCCCTAAAACATGGTCAATATTTGTGTTAGGCACCATGTATTGCTGAGAAGGAAAGATATATTCCTTTCAATTCCCATTCAGTTTTCTCCAGAGATCTAACATATCTAACTTTTCCAGAATTTTATTCACCTCCTTAACTTCTTTCTTGTTTATCATTTAATTAGATTTATGTAGTTCTGAGAGGGGGAAAGTTAAGATCTTCGACTAGTATAGTTTTATTATTTATTTCCTCTTGTAACTCAATTTCTCCTTCAAAAATTTAGTGCTATACTGTTTGGTAGGTATATATTTGGTACTAATATGATTTCATTGTCCATGGTACCTCTCAGCAAGGTATAGTTTCCTTCCTTATCTTTTAAATTTGATCTATTTTTGCTTTTTCTTTGTCTGAGATCATGATTGCTACCCCTACTTTCTTCACTTTAGTTGAAGCATAATAAATTCTGCTCCATCCCCTTACCTTTACCCTGTGTGTATTTCTTTTCTTCAAATATGTTTTTGGTAAACAACTTATTATAGGATTCTGTTTTTTAATCCAATCTGCTATCTGCTTCCATTTTATGGGTGAGTTCATCCCATTCACATTTATAATACTAATTAACTGTTCATTTCCCTTGATGTTATTTTTCAATTGTTTATCTCTCTTTCTCTTACTCTCCACCCTTTTCCTTCTCACAAGTGTTTTACTTCTGATCATTGCCTTCCCCAATCTATCCTCTCCTTTATCAGTCCCCATACCCCCTTCTATCATCCCTGTCCCTTTTTACTTTTTCATAAGGACAGATAGATTTCTGTATCCAATTGAGAGTGTGTTATCACCTTTTTGAGTCAATTTTGATGAGAGTAAGGTTTAAGCTTCACCCACTCCCCCCATCTTCCCCTCCATTATAATATCTCTTTCATGCCTCTTTTATGTGTGATAATTTACCCCATTCAGTCTATCCTTTCCTACTTCCAGTGCAATTTTCTTTGTTACCTCTTCATTTTGTTTTTGGGGGTATCATTCCATCAAAGTCATCTAATATACATTCCCTCTCACTACATATACTCCTTTTAATTGTTCTTATAGTAATAAAGTTTTCAAGAGTTACAAATAATATTTTCACGCAGGGATTGGGGGATTCTTTCAATTTCTATCTTGCCCTCTCATTCTTCTATATTAGGGTAGTTTTCATTGATAATTTCTTTAAAGATGTTTTCCAGGCCTTTTTTTTAAATGGCTTCCAGGTAGTCCAATAATTCTTATATTATCTCTCCTGGATTTATTTTCTAGGTCAGTTATTTTTCCAATGAGTAATTTCACATTATTTTCTATTTTTTTCCTCCTTATGGTTCTGTTTTTTATAATTTCTTGATTTCTCATAAAGTCATTAGCTTCCACTTGCTCCATTCTAATTTTAAAGGAATTATTGTCTTCAGTAAGCTTTTGTACTTCCTTTTCCATTTGGCCAATTTTATTTTTTAGGGAGTTATTTTCTTTAGTAAATTTTTGTACAGCTTTTTCCATTCTATTGACTCTTTTTTTTTTTAAATGATTCTCTTGCATCATTCTCATTTCTTTTCCCAGTTTTTCTTCTACTTCTCTAATTTCTTTTTTAAGATTCATTTTAACCTCTTCCAGGAATTCTTTTTGGGCCTGAGCCCAAATTAAATTTTTCTTTGAGGTTTCACATGTAGCCATTTTGACACTATTCTTCTCTTCTAAGTTATGCCTTGATCCTCTCTGTCACCAGAGTAACTTTCTATAGTCAAGTTCTTTTTTGTTGTTGCTGTTGTTTGTTCTTTTGCTCATTTTTTCTTTTTTTTTCTTTGTTAGTCGGTGCTTTTTTGTGAGAGTTGGGCTCTGGTCCTACACTGTTCCAAGGTTTTTGTGTTGGGCTCAAGGTCTTACTGCTGGCTTTCACTGAGCTTCAAGGCTTAGCTGCTTGCTTTTAGTTCTTGTACTGGGAGGGTGGGGGGTGGGTCCTCCCTTTTGGTCTCCCCTGGGGGTGGGATTTAGTTGTTGATCTAGGGGTGTGGCCTTTTTTCTGGATTGCTATTGTAACAGTCTTTTTGGTAGCTGGAACTGGAGGAGGGATTTTGTTGCTGGTCTGCCCCAGGGGTGGGACCCTGCTGCTGGCTTGTTATGAAAACACAATATCTCTGCTGGAAGGCCCAGGGGCAGGATCTTTATGCTGGCCAGCCCTGGGGCAGGGCTTCACTACGGGTCAGCAATGGAATCCAGACCTTTCTGGAGGCTTGTGCTAGGTATGGGGTTGCTGGGCTGAGGCCTTGCTTTACCATACAGACTACTTACTTGCCCAGAAGGCTGCTGGTTTGTAGGAGAGCAAGGCCTCACTTGTGGATTGCCCCAGGCTTGGAGCCTTGCTACAGGGCCCCTGCTGTGAGGCTGGCTGCTTCTGCTGCTCTTAGACCTCTCTCCTTTCACATCAGTGAGTTAGACTTTTCCTGCCAGGCTGGTAAGCTGCTTTCCTGCTCCTAGATCAATCCTGAGACAATTTTCTAGTTGTTTGGAGGGGAATTTGGGTGGGCTACAGAGGGTTCCTTTCTCACTTTGCCATCTTGGCAGTCAAGTCACTTCCATTTTCCTGGTCCTCTGTTTCATCATTTATTAAAAGAAGCAATTGGATTAGACAATCTCTATGGTTCCTTCAGATTCTTCATGCATGAGCCTATAAATCAATGACCTCCTATTTGTATACTCAGTTATGAGTGGGTTGCCTCCTCCAAAAACAAAGTTAGTATGCCATGTTTTGCATGGGATGCATCTTCACTAATTGCTTTGGCCAACCTGATGATGATGACCCTCTCCAAACATTGCCACATTTGTCCTCAGACAACAACCATAAACTGTGACACGCCTTAACTTGCACTCATTCAAGTCACCGCCATGCCATAAAAATGTATGAATGTTGGCTTTCAGTGAATAACTCAACATACACCAGTGTTTTACTCAAGGAGAACTTTACTCCTTGAAGCATCTAGTCTGGAGGATTGGACTCTCTTCTTATCCCCAGAGAGGGTTCGTTTTATTGGTATTGGATCAGAGTGCAGATAGCAAGGACAAGTAAATTCATCTATATGCTCGGAATTAACAGAAGATTTCCATTTCCCACATTGTTAAGTTAATGCTCCCTTGAATTTTAAAAATGTCTCTATATAAAATAAAGATTCAAGGATAGGAAATGCAATCACCAGTATCAAAGTGTTAGGTATATCTCCTTTATTTGCTTAGTTCATAATGCAGCCATTTCCCCTTCAAAAAAGGAAGGACGGGACAGAAGGATGGAAGGAAGGAAAGGAAGAAAGGAAGGAAGGGAAGAGAGAAGACAAAGAAGAAAAGAAGGAAGGAAAGACAAAGAAGAAAAGAAGGAAGGAAGGAAGGAGGGAAGGGAAGAAAGAAAGGCAAAGAAGAAAAGAAGGAAGGAAGGAAGGAAGCATCCTTGATGTCTTAATGCCTTATTTTGCTGGAGTGAAGCAAATGGAATGAAAATATTGGTAATCAAGGGAAAAGCTATATTAACAACACTCAATAACTTTCTGACAAGAAACCCTACAAAAATAGTGATAAGACAGAGGGTAGTCATATTTATCTTCTATGTATGATTAATCTACATTTCTACATTCTTGGACTAGTAGGCAATATTTCATATAAGGATAATTATAAAACTCCCAAAGATCCTCTTGACTGAAGTGTCGAAGTAGGGCTCCCTACAATGAATACATGACTAACATGGGGTTCCAGAGATAGGAGTAGGAAAAACTTTTTCTTGTACTAATCAACGGAATATCCATAGTTACAGAGCACCACAAGAGGGGTTTTGGGAAGAGGATAGCTCTATCTTCTAAACTCTAAAGCTATGTCCAAAAGTTACTACCAAGGACTAATAGATCTAAACTAATAGATCCCTGGACCTAGAGTCAGGAGGCTTATAATCAACTCCTGTCTCAAACACTTAATAACTATGAACATGGACAAGTCATTTAAACTCTCTCTATGAACCTCAGCCTGTAGAACAGAGAAGAGTAATACTTCTACTACCTACCTCACCTGTCTATTTGTTGTAAGGAAAGCATTCTTCCAATTCTAAACAATAGAATGATAAGTTGTTGTTATTTTATTTTATTTTATTTTTTGGAGGGCAATTGGGGTTAAATAACTTGCCCAAGGTCACACGGCTAGGTTTTTGTTTGTGTGTGTTAAGTGTCTGAGGCCAGATCTGAACTCAGGTCCTTCTGACTCCAGGGCCAGCACTCTACTCACTGTGCCACCTAGCCGCCCCCTGTTGTTATTTTAAATTAACCACCTTATAGATATTCAGTTCAGAACAAAAATTCAAGTTAACAAGCTTTTATTAAGATGAGCAGCTACTAATATAATTGAAAATGAAATTGAAATAAGCATGCTCTCCATGTCTATGTCATACTCTTATTGACTTGAGCTTCTTTTTTCTTTCACATACTCATTGGCATTGATTTTTTTTCCTCCTGAGGTAGAGAAAGCAAGGAATGAAAAGCCAAAGAAAATGACTTGCCTTGCAAACATCTGATTGTGAAAGGAGGAAAAAAAAGAACACTTAGGTCATCACCTTAAAAATGAAGTTGAATGTAATTTGGATTTTTAAATCTGAGACTCCCATCTTGGAGAAAACCAGGTGTTGCAAACGTATCCTTTTGCATAAGTCCATAAAAAAGTCTGATCACTGAATGTGTCAGAGCCCAGAGAATCATTATTAAGTGATATGTTTTCAAAAAACAGCACAAAGAGGTTTTTAACACTGAATTTGTCTGAGACCTTATATACATCAAACAGATGCTTTTCACTTGGAGCATTTGACTTTTAAACTTCAGTGTTTCATATGTTAAGTGATTGGAAACTTGGGAACCATGAAGTAATACTCCTCTCTGATTTGGAAAATTTGACTCTTTAACAATGAAACCTTAGATGTGTATTAAGAAATACTTTAAGAAGTGGTAGTTCTGGTATATAGGACTGGTATTCTCTTTACAAAGAGAATTTGGTCTAGCAATATTCCTCTTTTAGAAAAAGAATCCAAAAAGTTGATTTTGCATTAAAAGGCCCTTTTCCCCCTTCTTAGTTAACCTTTGTAAATCTTCCCTTCTCCCCCCCCCCACCCCCACCCAAGCCCCTTTAAATCCCTCTTGGCTTCCTTACACTTCTCTTAGATTTCTTCATAAGATTTGGATATGGTCCATATGAGTGACTCAGACTCTGAAAAACCTCTACCATCGGTCTCTTGATTTGCTATTTAAAAACAAAACAAAATAAACTTCATAAACCAGGAAGTAAATCTGGATAGATCAATAGAGAAATAGATCATTTAACAAATGCTCAGAAGGTCTGTTTTTGCAACTGCTGAAACATCCTAAGTTGTAAATCATTGCTACTATTTTTAATAATTTTGCATATTTTATATTCATTTGAAAAGAACTGGTTCTCTAGTACTTTACTGGTTTTGCTGGTTACTAGTTATTTTATAAACCACAAAAAGCACTGGAAGAAAGCAAAGATCAGCCCAGTTTATGAGACTATTTAGTATTTGGCTCAGTTGATTAACAGTATTTTAAGCAGGCTAATAATGGAAAGAACATTAGTCTTTGTACTCCATAATATAAAGTGCACTTCTCTTGTAGTTCCATTCTAATATGGATAAGGAGAACAAACAAGGTTTTTATCATTTACAACCGAGTGATCAGTTCCTCTTTGTTAGTTAGAATCAAATCCATAGTAGAAGTTTCTCTTATTGGCTCCTTCACCAGTGGTGAAGCTAGGTGGTTAAGTAAGATACAGTTCTGTCTCAAGTCTAGAAATCAATGTTCATATCTGACCTCAAATAGCTCTGTGATACTGGGCAAGTAATTTAACAGTTCTTTGCCTCAGTTTCCTCATCTATAAAAGGAGGATAATGATACTACCTACCCATGAGATATGAGGATAAAAGTAGATACCATTTATAAAGTGCTTTGTAAACCTTAAAGGACTAGATGAATGCTAGCTATAATTATCCAACTCTTAAAATATGAAATTATCTTAAGGAAAGTCAAGAAACAATTAGGAGCTCTTCCAGGGTAGAGAGAATGATCCAGCAATACATGTGGCTTCTATGAGTATCCCCTTGTTCTGCCTTTAAGGCAAGTCTATGATCTGTTTCTCAGTCTCCTCGTCTATTTCCTCTTTCTGTCCAACTGGTCTGTAGTAATGATAGTATTTCTTCTGTTTCTCACTCTGTTGATCTTCAACTGATACTCTCTATTCCACTTCCCACCCTTTATTTCCTAGGTACTTCACACGAGTAGGTCTTAACATAAAATTATATTCAGCAACACTATCTTATATGCTGCTCCTGGGCTGTACCCGGCCAGAGCTATATTCCATGTGTCCCATCAGGGCGAGTGACAGTGATGCTGCCAAGGTCAAACCCACCACCTTGTGTTAGGATTTATAGTTTTTCTTTCTGTTACACATACTTTGTCCATTTATATATAGACATCTAAGATCACCAATTTTATTGTTGGCTTTTCCCTTCCTTCCTTCCTTCCTTCCTTCCTTCCTTCCTTCCTTCCTTCCTTCCTTCCTTCTTTCTTTTCTTCCTTCCTTCCTTTCTTCCTTTTTCTCTCTCTCTCTCTCTTTTTTTTTTTGACATGGAGTCAGGAAGATTTGAGTTCAAATTTAGCTTCAGACATTTACTAGCTGTGTGAACCCAGGCAAGTCACTTAATCTCTGCCTCTCAGTTTCTTCATCTATAAAGTGAGGAGAATGGACTCAATGACTTTTACAGCCCTAAATTTATGATTTTCTTTTCTCAAATATTTTAAAGTTCTGATTTTTAGGGATTTTGTACACTTTTTTCCACAAGTAATTGTTTATAGTTTCTATGCTTTTGATCCCCTATGTATTGGAGAATAGCTTTTACTCATATAAAGCTATTAATTCATTATAGATTTTAGATGTCAGAACTTTATTAAAAATACTTAAAATAGGGGTGGCTAGGTGGCGCAGTAAGAGCGCTGGCCTCAGAGTTATTTGGATGACCTGAGATCGGATCTGGCCTCAGAAAATGAGCACGCACAGACAAATAATGACTAGCCCTGTAACCTTGAGCAAGTTCCTTAACCCCAATTTCTTAAAAAAAAAAAAAAAAGAAATACTTAAAATAGAGACTATTTTTCCCAGGTTGTCACTTTCCTTCTGCATGTATTTTTAGTGATGCAAAGCTTATTTTTCTATGTAACGCAATTATGTACTTTTTTCTTTCTTCAGAACTGTAATTTCATTGGTGAAAAGCTCCCAGTTAGCAAAGTCCAATTCAGCTCAATCTTAGGAGGCAGGTTGCAGAATTGAGAGGAAAAATGAATGGCCTGGGATTTAAATAACCATTTTGAATCAGAAACTAACCATGAACCTAAGTCCTCCTTATTCCAAAGACCTCTCTCTAACCATTATAGTGTGATGCCTATTCTCTAATTCTGTGAAGTATACAACTGATATTTTGATTGTTATAACATCAGATCTCAAATATAATTTGAGTGATATTGTCTTATTTTATCAAAGTTTTTTGTAAATATAATTTTATAAGATTCAGTTTTTATTTTTTTTATTATTGCTGTGATTTATTGGGCTATTTTCTTAATGTTAAACCATTAGATCCATTAAGTGTAAGAGCCAGTGAGTTAATAAGTATTAACAAACATTTACTATGTGCCAGGCACTGTGCTAAGTACTGGACATATAAAGTCAGAAAACTCCTTAAGGGACTCACACTCTCATGGGGGAAGATAACACTTGAAGGAAGCTGAAAGGTGTTGAGAGGGGAGATGGGGATAATGGAAGTATACTATAGGGATGGAGGCATGAGAAAAAAAAAATAGAGAGTGCAGCCCAGAGAGGAATAAGACCTGGTTGTCTGAGCATCCTCCTTAAATGGAGGAACCAGTGAAGCAGAGGGAGAGGCAGAGAGAGGTGCAGAGTGTCTTTCCACTGTGTGAATTCCAGGGCTAGTGTAAGTTTCCAGGATGAAGAGATTTTAGAAACATGATCAAGAGAATAAAATGCTGGATTCCACTTCCCAGAGTTTCATATAGTCTAGGTGAGGTGATGATCATGTGAAACAATTAGGCATTTTTTGTTTAGAGAACAGATGACTTTTGGTGGGGCATGACAGTTATCTTTAAGGATCTAAAAGACTGCCATGGGGAAATAGAATTAGATTACTTATGTTTGGCCCCAGAGGACAGAATGAGGAGAATAAAGGTATACTTTCTTTTTTTTTTTCTAAAGCAATTGGGGTTAAGTAACTTGCTCGAGGTTATATGGTTAGTTATTTATGTGTGGGTGCTAAGTAACTGAGGCTGGAAGCGATCCTGGGTCCTCCCGACTCCAGGGATGGTGCTCTTACTCACTGTGCCACCTAGCTGCCCCTAAAGGTATACTTTCAAAGAGGCAGTTTTAGACTTTATAGAAAGAAATACTTTTTAACACTTGTAGTTATCCAAAAATTGAAATACTATGCTTTGTAGTGGATATCTGACTGGAGGTCTTCAAGAAAACCTGGATAACCATTTGTAGGTCTCTGAGGGGGAATAAAAGTTTCGGGTATAGGCTGGAAATGAAGGTCACTTGAGGCCCCTTCTAATTTGGAAATTCTGTGATTTTGTTCATTATTGGTCATAGCTCACTGTTTCTGCTTTAGCTCTCCACAACTTATTAGGACCATATTTGTCTCACAGAAAGAAATATTGAGTGCCATCTTTATTGCTCAAAATAAATTTATACAATATGGGTTTTTTTTAAAGAAAGTTGGTTAAAATTCACTTGTGAATCTGTCTAGTCTGGGTATTTCTTCAATGATAACTTTTTATTTCCTTTTTTTGAAGTTAGTTTATTAAGGTTATAGATTTTTTGCTTGACAAATTTGGATATTTCATATTTTTGTATGTATTTATAGATTTAATAAAATTTTCATATTTTTGTAAATAGATTTCATTTAGATTTTGTCAGTAAGTAGCTGAGAAAAATGGATCCTTTTAGTTTTCCTTATCCAATCATTGTGATTTTCTCCCTTTTTATTACAATAATGTTGTTTATGATTTGGTGTTTATGATTTGCCATTGTGATGCATGTTTTTAATTTAAGTTATGACTTGCAGAATCTCTAGACTTCAGAGTTCATCTAATCAAATCAATCCTGAAAGAGAATACTTTTGAGGAAATCTCTGACAAATAATTACCCATTCATCTTTCACCTGAAGACCTCTAATGTGGAGAAACCCACTACCTCCAGAGGCAGCTATCTTATGATAGCTCTAATTAATAGGAGGGGCAGCTAGGTGGTACAGTGGATAGAGCACAAGATCTGGTGTCAGAAAGACCTGAGTTCAAATCCAGCCTCACATGTCCTAGTTGTGTGACCCTAGGCAGGTCACTTAACCCTGTTTCCTCATCTATAAAATGAGCTAGGGAAGGAAATGGCAAACCACTCCAGTATCTTTGCCAAGAAAATCCCAGATGGGGTCACAAAGAGTTAAGAGGACTAAAAAACTAAAAACAACTGAACAACAATAGTTATTATGAAGTTTTTTCCTTATGCAAAACCTGAATGCAACTGCCACTCATTTAAATTAGTCATAGCCTCTGGAATTGAGCAGAACAAATCTTTTCCCTCTTCTTTATCAGTCCTTCAAATTGAAGATAGCTATTGGGCCTGCTGAGAATTTTCTTTTTCAGGCTAAATATACCCTTTTCCACTGACTAGTCTTTGAATGTCATGAACTCAAAAGTGTTCACTATTCTGTTTGTCATTCACTGGAAGCTCTCAAGTTTCTTAATATTCTTCTTAAAATGTGGCACCCAGTCTGACAAGGGCCAAATTGAATTATCTAAAACAATAAAGTGAACAATACCAATGCAGTGCCTAGTAGGATACCAGCCACTCCACAAACTTGGCCTCATCGCACCTCTAATTTTTTTTCTGAATGTACATAGAAAGTGAAAATGAGGTTACTAATAAAATCACACTAAATCACAAAAGTTAACTGAATTATCACCTACCAAATCATCCCTCTCTTAATGCATTCTAATTGGTCTGATTGGCTGCCATATAACACAATAAAGCCTGCATTCCACTAAAATCTTAGATCTTTTTCAATAAAAACAGCAACAAGCAACAGCCTATCTAATCATGTCTCCCCTGTCTCATACTTCAGAAACTTTTTTTTAACCAAATATAAAAGTTTATGTTTATGTCAATTAAATTTAATCTTATTAAACTCAATATCCTAGTCTGTCAAGAACTTTTGGAATTTTTATTCTTTCATCTGGCTTGTTAGATAGCTCTCTCCTCAGCCTTGAGCCATTTTCAAATTTAATATGAATGCCATCATTGGTTTTAGCCAAGTAGCAGATAAAAATGTTAGACAGCAGAGGACCAACTATAAACTCCAGGGGCATTCTACTGATGGGCATCTTCCAAGCTGATGTCACATCATTAAATTGCTCAATGGGCCCACATATTCAATCACTTCCAAGTTCAACTAACTGTATAGTCATATTGCCCACAGTTTTTCAGCTTTTCCATACAAGTAGAATGAAAACCATCTCTATTTCTATCTCTATCTCTATATGTATACACATACATATATATGTATACACATACATATATATGTATACACATACATATATATGTATATATAGATAGGTAGATAGATATAGATATAATTAATTTAGAATAACCTATTTTTGATGAAAGCATGCTGACTTTTCCTTTTTTAGATACATTTAATCCCCAACTTTTTTTTTAATTAAACAAATGCTTTATTAACTTCTGGTTTACATCATTCATTTCCACCAGATTATGAGTTACATTTTTCCCCCATTTTTCCCTACCCACCACCCCAGAATAGCAGTCCCACTAGATATCCCCTCATCCAATCTGCTCTCTCCCATATCTTTTCCCATACCCCTTTCGACTTTGCCATTAGGGCAAGGTGAATCTCTGAGCCCCAATGCCTGGATATCTTATGAAGCATTTAATTTTAAAACTTCGATTTTCAGATCCACTCCATTCCTCCCTTGTCACCCACTCCCTCTGAGAAGATAAGCAATTCAGTATGTATTGTACATGTATAGCTATGCAAAACATTACCATAGTAGATATATTGTAAAAGACTGCTTATATTTCCCTCCCACCTGTCTCACCTCCCACCTGGTCCATTCCCTACTTTGATCCTGTCCCTCTTTGAAAGTGGGTACTTCTAACCTCCCCTCTCCCCAGAATGCCCTCCCCTCCATCATCCCCCCTCTCATCCCCCTTTCCCCTACTCAGGAGAGTGAATGACGGTAAGATATTCCATTTAGTATGTATGTGATTCTCTCCTTGAGCCAACTTCAATGAGAATATGCTTTTGCTTTTTTGCCTTCCTGTTCTTCCCCTCCCCTGCAACTACTTCCCCTTGCCTCTTCTACATGAGATAGTTTGCCCTACCCTGTCTCTCTCCATCTCCTCTTGCCACTTTCCTCTCTCATCTCTTGACTTCACCCCTTAAGAATCATCCCTTCCTTGGGGTGGCTAGGTGGCGCAGCAAGCAGAGAGCCAGCCCTGGAGCCAGGAGGACCCGAGCTCAGATCTGGCCCCAGACACCCAACACACAAACAAAAACCCAGCCACATGGACCTGGGCAAGTCACCCAACCCCAATTGCCCTCCAAAAAAAAAATAATCATCCCTTCCCATCAAATTCAACCTGTGCCCTCTATCCATGTATACCTGTGAACATATGCCATGTACCCTTCTTCAATTATTTTCATAATGAGAAAGGTTTCATCAAACACAATTATTGTTTTTCCATGTAGGACTGTAAATAGTCCAACTTTGATATGTTCCTTTTGATTTCTTTTCCTTGATTACCTTCTCAAGCATCTCTTGCTTCTTGTGTCTGAATGTCAAATTTTCTATTCAACTCTGGTTTTTTCCTCAAGAACGCTTGAAAATCCTCTATTCCACTGAATGACCATATTTTCCCCTGAAACAAGATACTCATTTTTGCTGGGTAGGTGACCCTTGGGTTCATTCCCAGCTCTTTTGGCCTCTGGAATATCATATTCCATGCCCTTCTATCCCTCAATGTAGAAGCTGCCAGGTCCTGTGCTATTCTGATTGTGTTTCCACCATATTGAAATTGTTTCTTCCTGGCTGCTTGTAGTATTTTCTCCTTGATCTGGGGATTCTGGAACCTGGCTATAATATTCCTGGGAGTTTTCTTTTGGGGATCTTTTTCAGGAGGAGATAGGTGGATTCTTTCAACCTCTATTTTGCCCTCTGGGTCTAAAACATCAGGGCAATTTTCCTTGAGAATTTCTTTAAGGATGATTTCTAGGTCCTTTCTTTGATCATGGCTTTCAGGTAGTCCAATAATTTTTAAATTATCTCTCCTGGATCTATTTTCCAGGTCAGTGGTTTTTCCCATGAGATATTTCACATTGCCTTCTATTCTTTCATTTGTTTGGATCTGTTTAACAGTATCTTGATTTCTCATAAAGTCACTAGCTTCCATTTGCTCCAGTCTAACTCTGAAGGAATGGATCTCCTCAGTGAGCTTTTGAGATTCTTTTTCCATCTGGCAAATTCGACTTTTTAAGGCATTCTTCTCCTCATTGCCTTTCTGAGCCTCCTTTGCCATTTGAGTTAGTCTATTTTTTAAGGTGTTATTTTCCTCAGTCAGGCTGTTGACTGTCATTTCATACTTTTCTTGCATCTTTTTCATTTCTCTTCCCAAATTTTCCCCACTTCTCTTATCTGCTTCTTAAGGTCCTCTATGGCCTGTAGCCAGCTTGTATTTTCATTTGGGGCTTTTGGTGCAGGAGTTCTGACCTCACAGTCCTCCTCTATACTTTGAGCCTCTTTGCCCCTAAAATAGGAGTCCAATGTTGAAATTTTCTGTTTATTTTGTTTTGTTTGCCTAGGCATATTGCCACTTAATTACTTGATTTTGGGGCTTGTTGCCACAGTAGGACTCTGCCACCAGACAGGGGAGCTTCCGCCCAAACGTGGGGTCTTCACAACTTCCGCCAGTTGGGTGGCCTCTGTAAAGCCTCCACCCACTCTGGCAAATTGGATACCCACCCCAAACTTGCCCCCCAGACCACAATCCAGATCCAGGCAGTTTAAAGCAAAAGCTATTAACCCCCAGACTGATTGCTGGATCTCCCTACAGTTCGCAGACCAGGAGCTAGAGCCACTACTGACATTGCAAAATGGCTTCTGTGCAGCTGTTTCTTCAGCAGCTTTTTGCCCCCAGGGGAGGAAGCCACGTGTTCCCCAAATACTGGTCCCAAAGTCCATAGGGCACTAACCTCTCACTTTGTCCTAGGCATATCTGTGCTGATAATTCTGGAATCGCCACAATTGCTGGTGTTCTGGGGTTCCACCAGCCGGCTGAAGGCCCGGCCACCCTGGGGCTAAAACCGAGGACCTGGGCCAGGCTCTGAGGGATGCGCTGTCGGTTCCCAGCGGGTTGTGCTGCCTGCTCTCAGAGCGCTGCGCTGGCTGCTCCCTGCAGGGCTGCTGGGCTGTCCTCAGCAGGAGGTTAGCTTCTCTGTGCCGTTCTGTGGGTGCTGGGGCTCCAGAAGTTGTTCGGAGCTCCCTTTCACATTGTTTGAAATTTGTGTGGGGCAGAGCACATTGGAAATGCTGTTTCTCCTCCGCCATCTTGGCTCCACCCCCTCAATCCCCAACTTTTTAACTTTTGTGACTAAGGGTGATTTTATTAGTAACCTTATTTTCACTTTCTATGCACACTGAGAAAAAAATTAGAGGTGCAATGAGGCCAAGTTTGTGCAGTGGCCAGTATTCTACTAGGCCTTGCATTGGTCTTGTTGACTTTATTATTTTAGAGTAAAGTGGTCCCTGTATATTTCTTGCATATTTTCATTGTTTGCTTGAAAACTCAAGTGTGTTACAATTACATCCCCAAAGCTATTACAAGTCCTTTGGGCTGTAAGCCCAGCATGCAAAGTCAGTGATGTGGTTTAGTGAGAAAATGAAGGTGTTAGATAAACTTCATGCAAGAATGTCTGCAGTTGCTGTTGGCCTAATCAACCAGGTGGCTAAAGACATCAAGGCTGCCAGTGCCATCAAACCTCAAAGTTAAAATGTCAACTCATCTCTGCTACACTCCCATACTCTGAAATCCTGAAGGATATCAAACAGTATATGAAATAGACACAGCTGATAGATTTTTCAAGCTGGTGTGTTTTTCAAGGTCTACAGCTCCATCTAACAGCAATGAAGGACAAAGTGTCAGAGTTAATGTTGAGACCTTTCCAGTCTCAGTATCTTCCAACAGCAGTGACTAAAGTCCCAGCCACCTCTCCCTTGATTTTCAGAAGGTGAACAAGATAAAGAGGTTTACAGCAGTATAGCATACCCTCATACCACCATCTGACACAGTGGAAGAAAAGACTCAAAAAAAGTTTTGAGTTTTAAGAATTTTATTTGCTGTATAGTATTTATGGTAATATAGACATATTTGTTGTAAAAAGTGAATATCAACTGAAAGAAATTTTTAGTTGTGTTGTTAACACAAAGGTCATAAAATTCTAAAGAATTAATAGCAAGAAAATGTTTTGCATATTACCGATTTCATTTTGTTTATTGCATTTTATGGGTTATTTCATGGTTACTGCGTTAGGAAAAGTAAATAGCAGAATTAGTGTTTTGTTAGGAAGAATTACATGCAAAAAATGTGTTTTTAGCAATCATTAGCAAAAGATTATAGTTTTTGGTGGTCATGGGAACCTAATTCCCTATGTCCCATAGGTCATTGTTTCAACATTCAAATTTTTTACTTTCGTGCTATTTTCCAGGAATATTATTTATGCCTACAAAAGTTGAGGATTGACTGTATTTACTAATGATCATTTCATAATACATTCTAGAAATATGTCAGGAACCTGAATCAAGCTCACTAGCCTATAGCTTTAAGATTGAATTCTCATCCCATTTTTGAACATTTACAGTATTTGCCTTTTTCTGATATTACAAATTTTTTGTTCTGCATGATATTTTAGAAATGACTGATTATGACTCAACAATCTATTTCTGTTTCTCTTGGATGTATTTATTCTGGTTCAGATGATTTTAACTCATCAAGGAAAGATGTTTATTCTTACTATATCTCCTTCTTAGGTAATTTTGTTCCATCTTTGCCTATCCAAATTTCATTCTTTGGAATAGAGAAAATGAAGCAAAACAAAATTTGAGTAGCTCTACCTTTTATCTATTACAAGTTATAATCATCCCATCTACCAAGCAGAAGTCCTCTCTGTTCTTTGATCAACCTCTTTTCCCAGATATTGTTAATTTTCAAAATGTTTCTTCACTGTCTTAAGCCCATTCAAAGTTTTAATATTTCTGACACTACTCATACAGATCTATGTCATATTTTGTATTGCTCTGTTGTTATCTGCCTTTGCTCTTTGTTTTTGTATATATATGTGTGTGTATATATATATATATTTTTTTTTACATAAATTAGGTGATAATGAGTTGCTTTTGTAGGAAATTATCTGTCCAAATCCTTTCACTTGTCATTATCTTTAATAAAACTTTTAAAATTTCTCTATTATGTTGTCACATATTAATTAGTATTTTTAAATATTCCACCCAAAGGTTATTCTTTTATTTTTTTAGATGATTCATTTCTGGATTTATTGGTTTGAACATTTTATTGTACAGATATTAATTTCATTTAAATTATCCTTTTTTTGGTAAATTTCTTTATTTAAATTTAAATACAAAATGAGGAAAGGAAACAAAAAAACATTGCCATGTACACAGCAGACCATAAGAGAGGATTCAATATAAAAGAATAAATTTTCAGTTCAAGAAAACCTACATAAAAAGTACTACACATTATTTTCAAAGCTGCCCAGTTTTTCTTTGCTTCTTTGTTGGTTTTCTTTTGTTCTCTGCTGAACACTTTTAGCTTTTTTTCCCCCTCCCTTCCCCCACCACCCTAAAGAAGGCTACAAGTAAGCATGGATTATATATATATACATACACACATATATACATAGATATCTTTAAGTACACACACACACACACACACACACACACACACACACACACACATATATATACATATATACTCCCACAAATATATGTAAGACTATACTATGCTTATTTCCTCCTATAATCTGTTTTTCTGAAAGTGGTAGCATCTTCCTTCATATGTCCAAGTCTTTCCATGTTTTTCTAAATCAACCAGCTCATCATTTCCTATACCAGAGCAAAATTCCAATGCAATCCCATCCTATATGATAGATTGTTTATGCATGTTTTTTCACCAGTTTTCTGTATTTCTTTTATTCTTGGCTGCAGAGGTTTTATTTATGCAAGAAAATTTTAATTTAAAATAATCTGATTATAAGCTTCAACAATGCTCTCACCTCACAATATAGTTTAAGCCTGGCTGAATCTACTTCTTTTACATCTTTCTTTCCCCCTGCTTTTTTTGAAATTCCTAACCTTTTGTTCTTCCAAATGAACTTTGTTATCATTTTTTTCTAACTCAGTAAAAATTTCTTAGTAATTTAATTGTGATGACATTGAATAAATAGATGAGTTAGGTAAAACTGTCATTTTAAAAATTATACTAGTTTTACCCACCCATGAATAATAAATATTACTTCAATTATTTAGTCTGTTTATTTGTATAAAAAGTGTTTTATGTTTATGTTCATATAGTTCCTGTGTCTGTTTTGGCAGGCATACACTCAGGTATTTTATACTATCTAGGTATTTTAAATTATCTAAAACACTTTTGAATAATATTGCTGACATATAATGTAGTTTTTCTACTTTTCACTTTTGATTAAATCTATTTTAACTTGAACGTTGAGGTCATGATTCCTACCCTTGCTTTAATTTACATGCCAAATTCTACTCCAGCTATTTATTTTATCTTTGTGTATCTTTCATATTTATGTTTCTGGAAAGTAACATATTGCTGAATTAAAATTTTTAATCTGCTGTTTCTCTTTTATGGGTAAATTTTTCCTATTCATATTCTAAGCTACAATTTTCTGTGTATTTTCCTCTTTCCTATTTTTCCTCACCGTCCTTCTCACCCTGTTTATGTTTTACCTGGCCCCATTATTTCATTTCCCCCAACCCTAGCTCTCCCTCACAGAGATGAGTGGGCTGCCGGGTCAGGGATACTTGGTGCTGGTGGGAATTTCAAGGTATGTACTGACCAATCACGTTTTTTGGCCTTTGCAAGTTTCTGCTTACGTAATACCTAACCACTGGCCATGTATAGTCCCTTTAAAAGCTGAGTCTTTACCTGAGATCTCTGCTGTATGACCTGGGATGGTAGAATGGTAACTCATCAGCCTGCCATGTGCTGATCAGCCAACATGATGTAAAACAATTCTAAATTGTTACTTGGCTCTTGCTCGTGTTTTCTGGGTACAACATTTACCTTATCCATCCTCACTCCTCTGCTTTACTTCTACCCACAACCTTGCCCTCCTATTCCTTAATTTACCTGCCCCCTAAAAGTCCCTTTCTTATCTTCTCCTTCCATGCTATCCCTTGCCCTCTGATTTATTTCTGAGTTTAGAAGAACCTTCTAGATATATTTGTTCCCAATTTTAATTCTCAATGAGGGTAAGATTCCAGCACTTCCTGCCTTCTCCCCTACTAGCTTCTTCTGTACCAATTTTTCCTTTTATGCCTCATTTATATGAGATAATTACTCCTTTTTACCTCTCCTTAGTTTTATTTTTTTAGAATCATCCCATCATACTTAGCTCAGCCCATGCCTTTCTTTCAAACTATCCAAATAATGATGACATTCATAAGAGTACTGCTAATATTTTCACACATATGAAGTAAACAATTTGACCTTATTTGGTTTCTTAAAACTGATCTTTAATGTTTGCCTTATATTTTCCCCAGACATTACATGTTGAATTTTCCTTTAAGTTCTGTGTTTTTTGTCACAAAAAACTAAAAGTCTTTGAGTTTGTTGAATGTCCATTTTTTTTTTTATTCATTAACTTAGCTGGGTGTTACCCTTTGTTGTAACCCCAGCTCTTTTGCTCTATGGAATAGAGTATTCCAAGACCTAAGGTCCTCCAATGAAGTAGCTGCTAGCTCTCGTGCAATACTTATCATGGCTCCATGATATTTAAATTGATTTTTTGATTCTTGTTGCTTCCAATATTTTCTTCTTAGCCTGGGAGTTTTGAGACTTGGCTATAATATTGTTGTAAGTTTTCCTCCTAGGATCTCCTTCAGAGATGAACAGTGGATTTTTTCCTGTTTCTATGTTTCTTTCTTGTCCTTGAATTTGAAGGTCATTTTCTTTGATTATTTCTTGTAATATTGTATCAAGATTCTTTTTTTTTTTTGGTAGTTTATTCTTATATTATTTCTTCTTGATCTGTTCTCTAGATTGGTTGTTTTTCTAATGAGATGTTTCACATTTTCTTCTATTTTTTCATTATTTTGATTTTGTTTTATGATTTCTTGATATCTTAGAATGTCAGCAGCTTCTGCTTGCCCAATTCAAGTTTTCAAAGAATTATTTTCTTCCTTAAGTTTTTTATTCTCTTTTTCCAGTTGAATGACTTTTAATTTTCTTGACCTCCTCTTATGTTTTTTTCTAATTTGTCCTTGATATCTTTTATTTGATTTTTAAAGTCTTTTTAAAGTTCTTCCAAGAACTCTCTTTGTGTTTGGACCATTTTGACATTTCTCTTTGAAAAATGAGTGGCTCTTTTAGCTCTATTATCCTCCTCTATACATGAACCCAGATTTTCTCTATTCCCATAGTAGCTATTTATGGTTGGGTTCTTTCTCCTTTGCTTACTCCTTATTTATTTATTTGTTTCTTTTATTTTGTTTTCAGCAGCTGTTAGTGTAATCAAGGTGTAGTCTTGAGGTATCAGGAATGATGCTCCAAGCCTCAGGTCCTTCTAACTGTTTTCTGAGGTCTGTCTCAGGGTTAAGCATGCCAAGAAAAATTCAAGAAGAAAACATTTCACAGTGACTACAATTAGAATTATTGGGAAGAGAACAGAATGGTCATAAGAGCCTTATGAGATGTTCAAAGATTACATAACTGAAGGATGAATTTAGCACTGAAATTAGAGCTCCTACTGAAAAATTCAGAGAGTGATGTGAGGCTAAAAATCCCTAGGAAAGCAGTGGACACCCTATATAATGGAGAAAATGTAACTAAAAATTTTCAATGACTAAGTGAGAAGTTAGAAGACAAAGTATAGAAGACAGGGAAAAATATCTGAGATAGCTACAACAAATTGCAATTGATTTGAAGAAACAGTCTAAGAATCAGTAACTTCCCATAAAAACATGATTAAAAAAACATCCTGAATTTTATATTTCTACAAATGATAAAATAAATTTCCTGGAAGTGTTAGAAGGATAAGGCAAATTAGTCACAGTACTAATAGAATCAATAAATTCTATAGGAAATTGTTAGGAAGATACTTTAAGATTAATTCACTCTGAAGCATGCTTGTCAAGCTCCACAGTCAAAGAGAAAATAATGTAAACTTTCTAAAAGAGAAAGATAACATACCAAGTAATTCCAGTCAGAATCATAGAAGACCCTTTTAATCTATCAATGAATAAAAAGGAAAATTGGGATGTATTATAATGAAAATCAAAGAGACTTTCACTTAAGAATAATGTAATGATAGAGGGGGAAACAAGAACTCTTGACTTAAAGCATTTATTTTGAGAAAGCTATATGTGGGCAGAGTCTTCAAAGTTGAAAATTGCTTCAGAATGAAAAAGCACCTTCAGAAAGGTAAACAAATTTTAATAGTTGGAAGGAGTTTGTGATAATCCAATGCTTAAATAATGAAAGAGAAAGTAAAGTTCCCTGAGATAAGTTAACATTAAGAAAATTATAAACCATCTTGTCTAAGGGATATTTAGATACTAAGGAAACTAAAGAAAACAAGCTCTGTGCTTGGGTTTCAAAAACATTTTTTTTTGTTTTCTCATGAAAAATGAAAGAAAGATGGAGAAAAGAATGTATTTATTTTGAAATCAGATGCCACTAGTGCAAACTGTTCAAATATAGAAGCAGGAGCAACAGTCTCATAATTTTCAACCATATATACACACACACATATATTTATGCATACACACCTACATATATACATATATAAAGTAAGCAGGTGATTAAATATGATACATAAAGTAATGTTTTAGCTATCATGCAAAATTGGTCCTTGAGAATCTCAAGCAGAACAAAGTATAAGTAAATAGGAATGATTTTTAAAAAAGAAGCAGGACTTGAAAGATAATTTTCCCTTTCCATCATGCTTTTATCACAGTTTCTTTTTTTTTTATCATATAGCTATATGTAACATTTTTAACATTTTGTCAAAAAAAAGTGGAAATATTGGGTATCCTCACTTACCTTTAATCTTATTAGGAAAGCAGCCAGTATTTCTGTTATCAGGAGACAGCTCTTGGTTTTAAGTAGCTACTTTTGATCATATTAAAGAAAGGAACTTTTGTCTTAAGTTTCTAAAAATAATTTTAAACATAAGTGACCTCTTTATTTTGCTGAAAACTGTCCTGTTCATGTAATCATGCAATTTTAGCCTATTTGCCCGAAATCTAGAGAGCATGAGGAATTATAATAAATAAATTATTAATAGGAATATAGTTGAATTATCACTACTTCTAAAGTTCTATTCAATTCAGTAAAATATATATATATATATATATATATATATATATATATATATATATATATATTAAAGCAATTGGGGTTAAGTAACTTGCTCAAGGTTACACGGCCAGTCATTTTTATGTTTGGGTGCTCATTTTCTGAGGCCAGAACCGATTCCGGGTGTCCCAACTCTGGGGCCAGTGCTCTTACTCACTGTGCCACCTAGCCACCCCTCAATTCAGTAATATTTTGTATTGTGTTGTTTTTCAGTTGTATTTGACTCTTTGTGATCCCATTGGGGTTTTCTCGGCAAAGATACTGGCTTGTTTGCCATTTCCTTCTGCAGGAAACTGAGGCAAATAAGGTTAAGTGAGTAAGGTCATAAAGCCATTAAGTGTCTGTAACCCAATTTGAACTCAGGGTGATGAGTGTGCTTGATTCCAAGCCCAGAAGCAATATTATTGAAGGCTTACTATGTCTAAAGCACTGTATTAGGCATCAGGGATACAAAAAGAAAAATGAAGAATGATTCCTGCCTTCAAGGAATTTACATTCTGGTAAGGGATACATGCACACACAAAAGTAAATACAAGATAATATGAGGAGGGAAGGAGTTCAAAAAACTAAGATGACCAAGAAAGCTTCCCATAGGATGACCTGATCCTTGGAAGAAGCTAAAATTCTAAAAAACATAGGTGAGATGTGAGGTCATTCCAGGCATTAAGACAGCCTGGGCAAAGTCATGGAGGTGAGAGATAAGAGGTGAAGCTCAAGAGAATGAATAGCATGCCAACTCCACTGGAACACAGAACATATGAGAAAATTAATAATATGAAATAAGTATGAAAGGAAGGTTGGAGTCAGTTTGGCTTTAAATCCTTAGCTGAGGAGTTAGATTAAGAAGTGATTCATAAGTATTAGTGAAGATTGTACTGAATTTTTTCTAGAATTTTTCTTTCATAATTTGTTCTTTAAGACTACTTCATTCTTTAGTGTTTGTACTTAATTATTTCACATTGGAATGACTGAGTATCAGAAAAACCTGCGTTCAAATCTTCCCTCATACATTTACTAATTGTGCAACCCTGGACAAGTCAATTGGCTTCAGTCTCAGTTTCCTCTTTTGTAAAATGAGGATAATAATAGCCCTCATCTCACAATGCTGTAACACGCAAAAAGTACTTTTCACACTTTAAAGCATAATATCAATTCTAGCTATTTATTATTATTATTACCATTATTATTAATAAAGATAACATCAAACATGGACTCCCTAAAAATTCCCTATAATAGCACTATAAAGTGCTATTCAGGGAATCTAAAAGATGCTTTCTATTTTTATAAAATTGGCTTTTTGGAAATTTAGAGAATATAGAAGTTCAAATGAGGATTTCTACCCAACAGTATTTCCATCATTTTAGAACTTCATATTAAAACAGAGGACATTCTTTTTTTTGGTAAATTGATAGCATGTTTTGGCTTCACATAAGCACAGCCACATACATTTAGCACTTCACAATACCTAGAACTCTGCATGTCAAAGAGGCTTAGTATATGTTGGGAGAATGAAACAATTAGCTAATAATAAGAGGTCCTTTGAAAGCAAATAGATTTGCAGGAAAAAAAACTATCTTAAGAAAAAGTCTATGCAGTGAATAGAGCACTGGCCCTGGAGTCAGAAGGACCTGAGTTCGGAGCCGGCCTCCGACACTTAATCCACACAAACAAAAACCTAGCCGTGTAACCTTGGGCAAGTTACTTAACCCCGATGGCCCTAATGGGGCGGCTAGGTGGCGCGGTGAGTAAGAGCGCCGGCCTTGGAGTTGGGATGACCCGAGATCAGATCTGGCCTCAGAAAATGAGCACCCACACATAAATAATGACTAGCCGTGTAACCTTGAGCAAGTTACTTAACCCCAATTGCTTAAAAAAAAAAAAAAAGAAAAGAAAAAGTCTAATTATTACAAGACATTACTATGTGATAACGCAAATTAAGAGGCAGCCTGACCTAGTGAATAGAAAGATGGCCTTGGAGACTCTTACATATACTGGTTTCTTGACCCTGGGCAAGACACTTAACCAGTTATCATCCTAGTCAACTCTGCAAGTCCATAAGTTACAGAACAGGTGCAAATCTGCATTGATAGAGGGAATTTCTTTCCAGGAGTTTCATACATTAAAGAAATCACAGGTCTATATTAAAAAAAAGTTCTAATACTGCTATGTATCATAAAGCTTACTGTCATAGTATCCAATAAAATTTGTTAGAGAAAAACCATGTTAACTATTGGAAATTTCTCCCATGCCCTTTATCCTCCAAAGAAAAGTATACTTTGTCACATTTAACACCCTGAATAATAAGAATGTTACCCTGCCTAAAAGAATATTGTATTGCTAAATGGACAAGGTCCAGATATACATAAGTGCGTGACTTCAATCAGAGCACATGGGAGCCACGGACTGAGCTTGTCCCTTTAAAAAAAATTAATGTACGTATGTTTGTTTGGCTAAAAATCAAGTTTCATTACATGCTCCTATTATTCCACTATGCAACAATTTTATTTATAGGCCTTTCACATAAAGACTAATTTATTTGATAGGAAGGCTGCTAATGCTTATTTAAGCTCACCATAATGAAAACAATGTTTGTAGAGGTATGAATGAATCCTAAGCCTTAAAGCCACGTGTTTGGGCCTTGATCCAAGAAGGGGTACTCAGAACGTCAACTTCTCTTTGTAGCTCCCAATACAACACATGCCAAAAATCGTCAGGAACATTATTATATATTGGGAATTGGTATATAAAGCAGACATGGTATACCTAATCTCCACATTGGCATGGAGAAGTCTTATTGGTGCCAGTAAGACTTATGTTCTAATTCTAGGGATCATTTCATGAATAATTCTAAAATAAAACAAATATAGTATTTTGTATGGCCCATAGCACATAATCACAAACAGTAGAAGTGGCTACCTTGACTATTGATGCTATGCAGAAACTACTTTGGCCAATGTCATACACTCATAGTGTGAACATTAAAAGTCCTGTCTCAGATATTAAAGACAAATGCACAAACACTATTAAACTCCCCTGTGGCAATGCCAAGTCAGATCCAGCTTTGATTCCTCATGTTGATACACATGTGGTTGGATTGTGTCATGCAAACAATAGCATGGCTTGACAATTTCCCTTCACAATTCAGTGAGGTCTGGTAGTAATCAAAGGTACTTCTGTATCAATTTTAGAAAGTTTATGTCCTTGGTGGGAAAAAAAAATCTGCTGTTTCAAGAAAATCACCTTAATGTTTCAAAAGTTTACATTTTTGCTTACAATAGTATCTATCTGAAAAACACATTGGTGAGGGCATCAAAAATGTGATTTAATGGTACAATTATTGCAATATCTGCACATTGTCTTGTCACTTTTCTATATACAAATGTAGTCCAGCATTCCTAATAATCTTGTAAGATTATCTTAATCTTTTCCTTTCATCATGAAAACCCTCCCTGCCTCTTGCCTAAAAGTCAAAATGAATTATAGACACACATGAGATCTTGGACTGCACAACTTTAGCAAGAAATGTATACAATCCAAATGTTAGAAATAAATATTTTTTGCACATTAAGTGGCCCTGATAATTTACTAAATCCTTGCTATATTTCTTAAGTACTGGGATAAGAGAATAAATGATTTAATTCTTGCTCACCCTAATTGCACAGTAAGACACAAAAGGAAACTTCATTGTCTAGATAAAACTGGAGTGTGGAATAAATGTATGGAGCTCTGGACTTGGATTCAGAAAACATGGGTTCAACCTTCCCACCTCAAATATGTATTAGCTGAGTGACCCATTCATAACTGTCAAGCCTCAGTTTCCTTATCTATAAATTAAGGGGTTAGATTTGTTGACTTCCTATGTCCCTTCCAGTTCTAATTCAATGATCCTATAATAATCTATTCTAGAGTACATAAAGTTTACATGTGTTATATACATGGTCAGTTGTTCATTTGTGTCTGACTCTTTGTGATCCCATTTGGGTTTTCTTGGCAAAGATAATGGAGTGACTTGCCATTTCCTTCTCCAGTTCATTTGACAGATGAGGAAACTGAGACAAACAGATTTAAGTGAGTTACCCAGGATCACATAGCTAGTAAATGTCTGAGGCCAGAATTGAACTCAAGAAGAGGGGTCTTCCTGACACCAGGCCCAACACTGTGCCATCTGGCTGCCCCAATTTCTACTAGTCCAGTGAGTTACACAATAGCTCTTAATATTCATTGTTGATAAGTAATAATTAAATTAGCAATGAAAATTCACATTTTTAAGAAACTGAGTGAAAGGCAAAGTACTTCAAGAAAAACCATAGGAATCTTATAGTAAAAATATAATTGTCTATTCAAGAACTTTTATTTAACTAAAGAAAGGAAAGGAATACAGAATTCAGAAAGAATTAAAATTAACCAGTTAATTAGCAACATGGTAATAATTTGCATTTCATTTGACTTCCTGTTGAAAACCATTAATGACATATAATTTTAGTAGCACATCTATTTATGGATGACCTTTCTAATTACACATGACCTAGTGTTTACACCATAGTGTTTACTATGTGCCTGGCACATAGTTGGTGTTTAATAAGTGCTTATTGACTGACTTTCTAAATCTGAATTGTCCTTCATATACTTATGGCTTTATAATTTCTTAAACTCGGACTTATATCATTATTGTCTATTTTGAAAAGGGTGGTACTAGCCTTTGGGTGAGTCGTCTAATTAATATTTGTATTTTGGGCGTACGTTCACAGCTCAATTCCTACAAAGGGATAAAAAAACCAAACACACAAAATGGGACAAAACAATTTTAAGTATTATTTTTAAATGCAGAGAATCTCACCCATCTGGCATAAAATGGACAGATTAAATACTCTAAAATATTGCTATTCCCCAAATATGAGCTTCATTTCTTTTTTTTTTTTTTTAATTATGAGCTTCATTTCTAAGATGAAATTTCTTGGAAAAGAAAAATACGTTATGTTGAAAAAACAGCACTTACTATAAGCAATAACCAGGTCTGGGTGAAAAAGAAAACCTACATTGACATGAATATGATAAATCTATATAATATCTCCTGTAGGAGGCTGTTCTTTACAGCTATTAGTGACTTAATCTCTGAGATTACTTTTTATGTGCTCTGTATACATTTTGTAGGTATTTATTTACATTGTGTCTTCTCCCTTAGAATGTAAGCTCCTTGAGAGCAGGGGCTGATTATACTTTTCATTCTGTACTTATACTTTTCATTCATACCAATACTTAGTACCTAACTTGGCACATACTAAGTGCCTAATAAATGTTTGTTGTTACATATAACTAAAATCTAAGTGACTTTAAGATAGTCTTTTGTAGTTGGAAGAGAAATGTAGCTCTGTGGAAAAAGGAAGCATGTGAAACCTCCATAACATTTTGGCATAAACCTGAATAGGTTGCAGCAGTGATTCTCAAACTTTTTGTTCCCAGGATCCCTTTACACTCTTAAAAATTATTACAGCTCCCATAAAGTTTTGCTTATGTGTATCTGTAGATATTTGTAATATTAGAAATCAAAACTGATAAATTTAAAAATATGTATTAATTTAAAACCAGTGGAGGGCAGAGCCTAAATGGCAAAGTAGGGACTTGCTTGAGCTTTCCCCCAAGCCCCTCCAAATACCTATTTAAAAGCAGCAATGAATCCATTACATACTAACATAAATGACACATTTTATGGAAAAATGTAACTATTTTCCAAAGAAAAAAAATTAATGAAAAGAGTAGCATTATTTTATAGTTTTATAAATCTCTATAATGTCTTACAATAGATGACACCTGGATTATAATATACTTTTTCAATATTTTTCAATAAGTTGTTTTGTGATATATTGCTTTGGTTTGAAATATTAAAAGAAAAAAACTTCACCAGGACATGTAATTGGAAAAGAGAGGAGTATTTTAAGAGGCAAATTATGTCTTAGTATTATTGGCCTTTCAGACCCCCTGAAAGGGTTTCAGCAGCCCTGAGGGGTGTACAGACCACACAGAGAACTGCTGTGTCATGGTACTAGAGGTATTAATAAGGAACAAATGGACAATCTTCACATGTGAATTATAGGATTGTTGTTCTTTTCAGCCATACGTATATGCACAAAACCGATAATATAAAAAATCCATCTTCTGATATACAGAGCAATATAAATGATCAACAGACACAATTTTTTTTTTGCTTTTTTGGAGGGCCATTGAGGTTAAGTAACTTGCCCAAGGTCACAAGTTTGTATGTTAAATGTCTGAGGCCGGATCTGAACGCAGGTCCTTCTGACTCCAGGACCAGCACTCTACTCACTGTGCCACCTAGCTGCCCCAACAGACACAATTTTTTAGATTTTTAGATGTTGGGAGCAAAAAATTTAGTTTTGTTTCAAATGAGGATAATATTTTAATAATAGATTATCATATGATATGTATATATGTATATGTGTGTGTATATACACATACATATGTGTATGTATGTATATGTGTGTATATCTATCTCTATATGAATTATAGACTAAATAAATGTCTAACATGAAGGAGAACCATAAAATACAGGATGAAATATTTTCAGACGGGGCCTAGTCAGTGCAATATATTTTGTTGTGTTATGTTTTTTAAATAGACTTTTGATTCCATCAAAATCAGAAGCTCCCTGTAAGGAATTTCCTCTATCTAGATGGGCATCCTTTTTTTGCCATTTACTATCAGGCATTGAGAATAATTTTCCCAAGGTCACATAGCCAGCACTTGGGATTCAAACTCAGATATTCTTGACTCTAATGTTAGTTCTCTATGTAGTAAGCCATGCTGCCTCTAACAGCTTAGGAAAGTTGCTTCAATTGTAACTATTCTATGTTTTCATTTTGTTTTCCTCTTTTAATATATTTCAAAAGACTCTCTCCCTGTTTGTAGTCATCTGGATCTCATCTCCATGCATGCAAGATATTCACCCACTTGGCTCTCTTTCCATCTGAACAAAATTGTTAAACAGTCTTAAAAGATGATTTACTTTAAATTCCAATTGTTTTTTATATACCAGTAAGAGGGATTAATTTAAAAGCAGAACTTTATATTTTAGAGATATGTCCAACTTATGTTAGCTGTCGTTTTTTTAGTGGGCTGATTAGGTGTTTTCTAGTTTCCTTGTAATTCGATATTGTTATCTAATTCTAAAGAAGGCATCCATTTGCCATGACCTAAAAATGGTGTCTCCAAGTAGCTAGGTGACTACTTGGGTGGAAAGCTGGGGGATTTTGTGGGACAGAGGTAGCTAGCATTCACACTGAATAATTGGAGCTGCAAAGCAAAATGTGTATTTCTTGTGACAGCATGTGTAGAAGTTTTAAACAGACATCAGGCACTTTGAATATTTTCATGTTGATGTTAAGATATTTTCTCTACTTTTAGAAACACATCTCTTTAAATTAGGCTGTAATTCTATCTAGGCATTATGATTAGAAAAGATACCAGGAAGAATATCAAGTACAGAGTTCAAAGGTGGTTTTTTGCATTTTTATTAAAGTTATCAACATGACTGATTGGCCAACAATAGGTCCCAGCCCACAACCCACTTAGTGGTCTTTCTTTTTGTCTCCCCAGAGCTCAATGTAAATAGCAATTGTTTCTGTTTTGGCCAGAAACCCTGAGTGCCTTTCCTCCCATATCAATTTTTTTATTTGACTAGGTAAAAGAAGCCATTATTTGCCTCTTCTTTTACTTAGCTTTAATCACTGAGTGGTCTTTGCCTCAGTGAAACCAAGACCTGGGAAAGACTTCAGCTTAAAAAAGGCAAGGTCTCCCACTGCCTCTGGGGCCATCTTCATTTATCCTGATTTATATCCAGTCATCCTGGTTTATATTTTTACCACTGCACCCAGATGGCTCCAGAGGAGAAAGTGAGGCTAATAATTTTGCACAGCCCTCCCTCACTTAAATCCAGTTCACTTGCAAGTCATGGCATCACTTTCCTGATGCTATGGTCTTCTTCAAGAATGAAGGACAAACAACAAAAATAACATCATGATTATGGTATTAAAATGCTGAAGTATTTGTCAATTTCAAAACTTTAAATATGAAGTTAATAATTGTAAGACTATTTAAACTATCATTTAAAATTTTAAACTATTATTTAACTACAGTTCTTTAAATAAAAATATATGGTGAGATAGGATTAATATATTCACAAACATATGACTTATTCTTTGATCTTAAATGTGAGAAGTATGATTTGTCTAGGAATAAAATTTGCTGGAAAGCCAGTAAGGTTTTCATTACATTTATTTTACTTTTATTCTTTCTGAATAAATGGGTAGCTACCTGAATGGAGTATACCGACTCAGACAAATGCCAGTCTATTGCTTCCATTACAATCTCCCACCTTGTTCTCCACTGGCTAGGTGCAACCTCCTGAACTGCCCATTTCATACTTCCCTCAAACAGCTCATCAGTCATGCATACAAGCCTCTAACCCCTTACCTGATCAGAAGCCTGGCCCTGCTAGATCACAGCTCTGATGAACCAGTCACCTCTGACCCACATTCTGCTATCAAAGATAGGAGCACTTTTAATTATGTGGAAACAAAATTCTCCCCATTGTTTTCCACATTAAACAATGTGGGAAAAATTTCCTGAGTCAAGGTAAATATAAATTGAAATCAATCTCTTTTTAATTTGGCCATTGAATTTTTTTTTTTTTTTGCTTTTTGGAGGGCAATTGGGGTTAAGTAACTTGCCCAAGGTCACACAGCTAGGTTTTTTTTTTTGTTTGTGTGTGAGTTAAGTGTCTGAGGTCGGATCCGAACTCAGGTCCTTCTGACTCCAGGGCTGACGCTCTACTCACTGCGCCACCTAGCCACCCTGGCCATTGAATTATAATGATAAATTACATCTACATTGTTATTTATGGTTACATTCATTTTTCATTCACTTTTCACAAAAAACAAATAACAAACACTTGAGACAGGTAGTGTGTTATTATCCCACTTCAAAGATGGTAAAATCAAGGTTCAGAAGTGTTTGCAACTCTCCCCATATAATAAAGCTAATAAGAAGTTTTGGAGCTAGGCCTGGAAACCAAGTCTTTGCATTATAACTCTAATGCTCTTTTCACAGATCCCATTGTTCCAATTCAATTCAACTTAGTTATTTCATTCTCTCTCCACACACATAATCTATGTATGTATGCATGTGTGTATACATGTACACATATACATACATATACACATACACACATACATATCCATACACACATATAATTATGTACTATGTACTATGTATAGGGTACCATGCTTGGCACTGGGAATACAAAGAGGAAAAACAATATTATTCCCAGTTCTCAAGAGCTTACAGAAGGGTGGTAATAAATAAAGTTCAAGGAATTGTCTAAAACAGGAGAAGAAAATACTTCTAGATGGGGCTGGAGGGATTCAGGCTAGAAATCATTTCTAGCTGGAGGATAGTAAGGGATGATTTCATGGAAGAGCTATCACCTGAGCTGGGTGTTAGGCAAGAGGATTACAACAGGGAGACATGAAAAAAAATGCATTTGAGGAAGAAAGAATTACTCATGCCTAATGCAAGGAAGTAGAAAAAAAAAGGCAAGATAAAATCAAGGAACTTTTTTAAAATTTCAATTTTATTTTACTTCCAGTTCTAAATTCTCTTCCTCCCACCTCCCCCTCCTCTACCATTGAGAAGGCAAGAAAACCAAAACTCATTACAAACACAAGCAAAACAAATTCCTACATTAGCAATTGTCAAAAGGAAAAGGGAAAGGAAAGAGGAAAGAGGCTTCAAACTGTGATGAGTCTGTCATGTTTCTGTCAGGAGATGGATGGCATGTCTCATCATGAGTTCTTTGGCTTTGCGGTTGGTCATTTGTTCTGATTCTTTCAAAACATGACTAATGTGAAAATGTTTGATATGATTGTACACATATAGCCTCTATCAGATTATAAGCTATCTTGGGGACGGGGGAGGAGAGAGAGAGAAAAAATTTGGACCTCAAAATCTTGTAAAAGTGGATGTTGAAAACTATTAAGTGGCAAAAAAAAAAAAAAAGAATGCTGAAAAGCGGGAGAGGACACAGGCACTCAAAGGCATGGGTAAAGGACATCCTGAGTACAAGAGAGCAATGACACATAGCTGGTCTGGGCACTCTCCTTAAATGGAGTTTCTGGGCTGGACAAATACCCATCTTAAATGAAAGAAGTCCCTTTATTTACCTGGAGGAGTGAGGAAAAGCAATCACAAGGAATGGGATAATGACTTGATTACCAGTTTCTGGAATGTTAACAGATTGTATATATGATATTTTTTCCTTGTTCAAGATTTACATAAATATTACCTGAAATTGCCTTGGGCAGAGGGTGATGGCAATGGGCATGACTAGGAATGGCTTTTACAAATATTAAATTGTTTCTGGCAGAGTTGAGCCTCAATCACAGAGTGCTATATTAGCATAAATATATATTTTTCTTTAATAACTGGGGTTGTCTTTGCTTTTGTATTTGTATTCATAGCACCTAATATAGTGCATGGCACAAAGCAAGGCCTTAAAAATACTTTTTCATTAATTTGATAGTATTTTCATTTTCAATTTTCTTTTTTGTATTTATTTTTCCCCAGTTACATGTAAAAACAATTTCTAACTTTTGTTTTTAAAACTTTGAGTTCCAAAATCTCTCCCTTTCTCCCTTCCACCCACCTCCCCCTCCCCACCATTGAGAAGGCAATTCAATATAGGTTATATGTGTGTAGTCATATAGAACACATCCATAATAGTTACATCAAGAAAAATAAAGTTTAAAAAAATACGCTTCAATGTGTATTCAGATATCAGTACTTTTTCTGGGGATGGATAGCATTTTTCATAAATCCTTCAGAGGTCACTGTATTGTTCAGAATAGCTAAATCTCTCACAGCTGATCCTCTTACAATACTGCTGTTACTTTTTACACTCCCATTTCATTTCATTTCACTTTGCATCAGCCCATACAAGTCTTTCCAGGTTTTTCTGAGGGCATCATGTTCATCACTTCTTATAGTACAATAGTATTCCATCACAATCACATACCACAACATGTTTAGTCTTTCCCCAAATGATGGGCATCCCCTCAATTTCTACTTCTTTACCCCCAGAAAAGAGTTGCTATAAATATTTTTGTACATGTGGGGTCTTTTCCTTTTTATCTCTTTTGGGATACAGACTCAGTAGTGGTATTACTAGGTCAAAGAGTGTGCATGGTTTTATAGCTCTTTGGACATAGTTCCAAATTGCTGTACAGAATAGTTGAATCAGTTTACAACTACAACAATGCATTGATGTCTCATTTTCCCCACATTCCCTCCAACATATGTCATTTACCTTTTCTGTTCTAATAGCCAATCTAAGGCATATAAGGTAGGACCTCAGAATTGTTTTAATTTGTATTTCTCTAATCAATAGTGAGAATATTTTCTTATGGCTATAGATAGCTTTGATTACTTCATCTGAAAACCTATTATATCTTTTGATCATTTATCAATAGTGGCATGACTCTTATTTTTATAAATTTGACTCAATTCTCTATATGTTTGAGAATTGAGGCCTTTATCAGAGAAACTTGCTTCAAAAATTTTTTTCACATTATTTCTAAATGTATTTCCATCCATCCTATTCCCTCCACCCATGTTTATTCTATTCTCTCTCCTTTCACCTTGTTCCTTCTCAAGTGTTTTGTTTCTGACTACCCCTCTCCTCCAATGTGTCTTCCCTTCTATCCCACCCCCTTATTCCCTTCCTCTCCTACTTTCCTGTAGGACTAGATTTCTATAACCAATTGTGTATGTATGGTATTCCCACTTTGAGCCAATTCTGATGAGAATAATGTTCACTCACTTCCGCTCTCCCCTCCACTGTAAAAGTTTTTTCTTGCCCCTTTTATGTGAGATAATTTACCCCATTCTACTTCTCCCTTTCTCTTTCTCCCAGTATATTCCTTTCTCACCCCTTAATTTTTTTAGATGTCATCCCTTCATATTCAACTCACAAGTGTGCCATCTGTCTACATATACTCCTAATTATCCTAATAATCAAAAAGGTCTTATGAGTTATAAATATATTCCCATGTAGAAATGCAAACAATTTAACCTTATTAAATCCCTTATGATTTCTCTTTCCTGTTCACCTTTTTTTTTTTACACTTCTCTTGAGTCTTATATTTGAAAGTCAAATTTTCAATTCAGCTCTGGTCTTTTAATCAAGAATGCTTAAAAGTCGGGGCGGCTAGGTGGCGCAGTGAATAGAGCGCCGGCCCTGGAATCAGAAGGACCTGAGTTCGGAGCCGGCCTCTGACACTTAACCCACACAAACAAAAACCTAGCCGTGTAACCTTGGGCAAGTTACTTAACCCCAATTGCCCTAAAGGGGCGGCTAGGTGGCGCAGTGAGTAAGAGCGCCGGCCTCGGAGTTTGGATGACCCGAGATTAGATCCGGCCTCAGAAAATGAGCACCCAGGCATAAATCAAATGACTAGCCGTGTAACCTTGAGCAAGTTACTTAACCCCAATTGCTTTAAAAAAAAAAAAAAGAATGCTTAAAAGTCCTCTATCTCAATGAATGACCATTTTTTTCCCCAGAAGGATTACACTCAGTTTTGCTGGGTAGGTGATTCTTGATTGTAATCTTAGCTCCTTTGCCTTGTGGAATATCATATTCCAAACTCTCCAAACCTTTAATGTAGAGGCTGCTAAATCTTGTGTCATCCTGACTGCAGCTCCACAATACTTGTTTTTTTTCTGGTTATTTACAATATTTTATCCTTGAACTGGTAACTCTGAGATTTGGCTATGATATTTCTGTCAGTTTTCATTTTGGGATCTCTTTCAGTAAGTGCTTGGTGGATTCTTTCAATTTCTATTTTAACCTCTGGTTCTAGAACATCAGGGCAGTTTTCCTTGATAATTTCTTGGAAGATTATATCTAGGCCCTTCTTTCTGATCAGGGTTTTTAGGTAGACCAATAATTTTTAAATAATTTTTATTATCGGGGTTTTTAGGTAGACCAATAATTTTTAAATGAGAGATCATTTAAAAATTATTGGTCTACCTAAAAACCCTGATTGTTTTTCCAATGAGATATTTCACAGTCTTCTATTTTTTTCACTCTTTGGTTTTGTTTTATTGTTTCTTGATTTCTCATAAAGTTATTAGCTTCCATTGGCTCTATTCTAATTTTTAAATGAATTATTTTCTTCAGTGAGCTTCTAGATATCCTTTTCCATATGGCCAAATCTGTTTTTCAAGGCATTCTTCTCATTGGCTTTTTGGACCTCTTTTGCCAATTGACCTAATCTGCTTATGGTGTTATTTTCTTCAGTTTTTTCTTTTTTGTGTGTCTTCTTTACCAAGCTGTTGAGTCATTTCTCATGATTTTCTTGCATCATTCTCATTTCTCTTCCCAATTTTTCCTTTACCTCTCTTTACTTCATCTTCAAAATCCTTTTTGAGCTTTTCCATGGCCTGAGACCAGCTCATATTTTCCTTGGAGTCTTTGGACATAGGAGCTTTGACTTTGTTGTTTTATTCTGAGTGTGTCTTTTGATATTCCCTATCACCATAATAACTTTCTATAGTCAAAGTATTTTTCCCCATTGTTTACTCATTACCCCAGCCTATCACTCAACTTTTAATTATTTTTTAGAGTAGGGCTCTGCTTTCAGGGTGGAGGATGTACTGTCCTAACTTCAGGGGTTTTGTGCAGCTGTTTTCAGAAGTACTCTAGGAACCTCTAAGTCTTCAGTTCTTCTGAGGTGGTATGATCTACGTAGAGGTATTTACTATTCTCCTGGCCTGTGCTGTAGTCTATGAGCAACTACAAGCAGTTCTGCCCTGGAACTGTGGGTGGATCCCCCCTTCACTGTGGACAGAAGCTCTGCTATGCTAGTGCTCCTCCTCACTCTGGAATTGCCAGCCAGGACTGGGACCCAGATCTAAGTATGGGCAAAGCAACAGAGTGCTGCCTCAGTGCTAGTAAAAAGACCTCTGTAATCTCCTTCTGACTGGTTGTTCAACCCCCTTACAATCTGTGGGTCGAGAGCTCTGGAAGCAGCCACTGAGTTGCTGCTGCTACTGCTATTGATTCAATGGTTCCCAAGGCCTGCTCATGGTTTGCTGGGATTAGGACTGTGCTCCATTTTCACCTAGGTGCAACAGATCTTGCCAGCTGAACTTTTATGTTGTCTGTGGAGTCTATGGACTGGGAGGTCTGAAAACAGCCACTACTACTACTGATTCAGTTGCCCCGAAGCCTGCTCTAGGTTTGCTGGGACCCGGTCTGTGCTGGTGTAGCCTAACCTGCACTGCACTCCTCTCTCACCCTTGTGCAACAGACCTTTCCTGCTGACCTTCCAAATTGTCTTGGGCTGGAAATTTGTTTCACTCCATCTTTGTGAGTTCTGCTGCTCTGGAATTTGTTTAGAGTAATTTTTTAAAGGTATTTGGAGTGGTTTGAGGGAGAGTTCAGGCAAGTCCCTGCCTTTACTCTGCTATCTTGGTTTCACCTCTGCCTCATCCTCATTTTACTTTGAACATCAAGTTGCTTTTGAAAAAAGCCAAATTTTTTTTTAAAAAGTACTATTATATTAATTTCCAAAAGACAATGGAAAGAGATAGCAGTAGATCCAAGCAGTATTTGAGAATACTCATCAGAGAGATACATGATTAGAGAAGTGATAGGGCTGGTCAGGTAGTGAAAGCAAGGGCTAATCAAATGACGTCATGTATGCTATTGGTTCTGTTCAGTTCTACATTTATGATCTTGTGAACTCTTCACTGGCTCTGTGAATAGCTGTGTGACTGTAAGCAAGTCACTTAACTTCTCTGAAACCCTAATCTCAACCCTGAATAAAACTCCTTCCAGTTTCAAAGAATTCTATGATTCTAGAGTTTAGTGAAGATAATGAAAAACCTGCTGCAAAGCACATCTGTAACTACTCCAAACTCAGCAGCACACCGACAACTACCTCACCACAGTATAATTAAAAGATTTCAATCACTCTGTGAAATGGACCTATTTTTAATTTGCCACTTGAAACCTCACTTACAAAATTAATTTAAGAAGTATTGTAGCTTAACCTTGTGTTCTAAGCCTTTATACCTTACTATCCATAAATTGCTTTAATACTTAATGAACAGGGGTAATAGTCTCTCAAAGAAATGCCTGTTTTATTTTTAATGTCAACAATTTTATTGGTAAAAATTTTTTTAAGTTGCCAAAAATTAATGTTAAGAACTACGAAGCTGTAGTAATATAGCTGTAATTACAAATGTTCCAACTTGTAAGCTGACTAGAAAATAAAAGAGAGGAGAGATAGGGAAAAGCAGACAGAAAATGAGAGCAGTGACTTTTAACATGTGTAATATTATGCCCATATTATAAATAACAAAAAACTTAACACCATAAAAATGAAATAACATATTTTATAAATCATCATTAAACATTTTAAGTTCAAAGTTTTGAGCCACCTCATTTCTTTTTAAAAAAATGAAAGCATAGAGACAAAATTATTGGCCAAAAAAAGAAATATCCGCTCATGAGCACTCTGACCCAAATGGAATTTTTTAAAAACCAGAATGTCCAGAATTCATTTTGCACCATTAATTCCATTCCAAATTTAAAATTCTAAATTTCACAATTAAAAGACCTAATAGTACAAAAGTTAACAAATTAAAGCCAGCCACTAACAACATTTAAAAAGTATGCTTTGTAGGAATGTCATTTCTCAAATAAACTTATTTTGCTTTAAATTTTATTTTGATGCTTTTCTGTTTTACATTACATTTCTCTCCCTTCTTCTCTACCCTCAATAAAAAAAAAACAAAAACAAAACTATTATAACAAATATGCAACCAAGCCAAAATAAAAATAAATTTAGATTTTCTTTAACAATTTTTTTAAAACTTGTGATATCAACCAATTTAGGTACACATGCAGAAAGATTAATGGTTAAAAACAGGCCTACAAATAGTCTAAATAAATTATATAACCTATAAATAGGATAAAGAATGATGCAAAAAACCAGAAGTGATTATTCCTTCACCTAGAAGTAAAGAAAATTTGATGTATTGTACATGTACTATTGTTATTCTATCGAACTACTATTGCTAGTGTTAAATATTTTTTTTTCTATTATGCTTGTTTTTTTTTTTGCTAGGGTTGTTTTCCCCCCTTATTGAAGTTGCCTGTTAGGAGGTACTTTGTATTAGGATATATGTATTTTTTTTTTTTTTGAGGGGGAAAGTTATCGCAATTGGGGTTAAGTGACTTGCCCAAGGTCATGTGGCTAGTTTTTGTGTGTGTTAAGTGTCTGAGGCTGGATTTGAACTCAGGTCCTCCTGACTCCAGGGCCAGTGTTCTTTTCACTGTGCCACCTAGCTGCCCCAGATATATGTATTGTAATTGATAAAACTATTATAAATCCCTAAATAACTTTGAAAGGATTGAAAATTCTTGGCCCAAGGGAGAAATTTATTTATTTATTTTTATTTATTTTTAAAATTTTTTTTTTCCCAAGGGAGAAATTTAAAACCTGTTTCAAAAGCTTACTCTAGAGGCTATAGAAATTACTACTGTTTCTTTAAGAAGCAGGGAAGCTGGGAAAATATTTTACTGAACAAACTTCATAAAGGTAATTTTATGAGGGGGTGGGATATCTAGAGAAAGAAAGTGATGGCTTTAGAATTGCTGAAGTAACTTTTTTTTTTTGGTGGCCAGAAAGAAATTAGAGAACAGAGAAAAAGAATAGGATATTCTTTCCTTTAAACTTGATCTTATGAAGAGAATTCTTGAAAAAAGACTTTCTTTGATATCTTGAGTGAAAAGGAAGTTATCTTCAGTTATAAACATATTTAGACGTGATTCCGATTCAATTTTATTTTAAGTCCCAAATCATTCCCCTCCCTCCATTCTGAAGGCAAGGGGGGAAAAACACTGCAAATATGTATAGTTCTGAAAAACAAATTCCAGCAGTGCCCATGTCCCAGGGTGGGGGGAAAACTATGCATTCTGAGTCCATCATACCCCACACCTCTTCTATTTAGAGGTGGAGAGCACATTTCATCATGAGTCCTTTGGAATTGTGTTTGGTCATTGTTATCAGGGTTCCAAAGTCTTTCAGAGATTATTGTCTTTATAATATTGTTGCTATTGTATAAACTATTCTTCTGGATCTGATGACTTCATTCTATATTAGTTCATAAAATCTTCCCAGATTTTTCTCAAACTATCCCTCCATCATTTCTTATAACATAACAGTATTCTATCATATTCATATACTACAACCAATTGATGGGCATCTCAGTTTCCAATTCATTGCTACCACAAAAAGAGCTGCTATAAATTTTATACAAATCGACACCTTTCTCTTTTTTTAATCTCTTTGGGATATTAAAATTAGAAGCTATATTGCTGGGTCAAAGGTATGCACTGTTTAGTAACTTTAGGAATAATTAATTGCAAATTGCTTTCCAGAATGATTGAAGCAGTTTATAATTCCACCAACAGTGCTTAGAGATATTTCTGAGATCATTCCCAGTTAAGACATTATCAATCATTATTTATGTCTTTATTACTGATTTGATTATTAATAAATATATCAAATAACTTTAAGATATGTTTAACTCTAGGAGATTAGGAGTTTTAATGTACAGATATTTATGAGCAACTACTCATAGGAAGACAGATTTCTCTAGCTGATTAAATAATATTTGATGGACTAGGGTGGGGCATCCGAGTATAGCTGATTGAGAGATTCTAAAATTATATTAATTAATGAGGAAAAATCCAAATAAACACCTAGACTGCTGTAAAGTTTGAGATGAGATTAAATATGAGAATGAGTCAATTAAGGCTTGGGGCGGGGGTAGCCTATAAATAGAAGTGATCAACCTCAGATCTTCTGAACAAACATGCCTCTTCTAATTTTTTTAAAATTTATTTTTATTTTTATTTTTCAACATTCACTTACATAAGTTTTACATTTTCTTTGCCTCCCTCCCTTCCCCAAGATGGCATACAATCTGATAGAGGATCTATACATACATTCTTATTAAGCATATTTTCACATTAATCATGTTGTATAGAAGAATTAGAAAAAATGGCCATTCTAATCTTGTTATATACAGATTGTATATAGGGATATTATAAAGATCATTTAAGATAATTTTCTGAAATCATATAACTCTACAAAGTACAGAGCTACTACTGTGAGGTATTAAGTTATTACTGATTATAAGGGGGGGAAGTACAAAAAAGTCAACATAAAGAATTAGACACAAGTCAGTATATGATATTAGTTTCAATAGTTTAATTGGAGTCACCACTGATTATACAATATTTTGACAGCAAAATTCACTTCTCATAATAAGGACATTACAAATACATACAACTTTAAAACACAAACACTTGATTTATTAATTTGGTTTTTCTATTTCTTTTGGTAGTTTCTCAAGAACCCAAGATTTTAATTTCTCTAGCTCACTTCGGTTTAGCTCATGATAAAGATTTGGGAAGCTATGAAATGTTGTGTTTACTCCCAATGATTTCAAAATTGAATTTGTCTCTTCACCCCATGAATGAAGAACTAACTCATCAGTAGTGCCATGACACTGAAATAGTTCAGGAAGAGTACCTTCATTCTTCTGAAGAGCCTAATGAGAAGGGAAAAACAAAAAAATACTATCATTGATATCAACAATTTAATTAACTATCATTCATGAATAGCACAAAGATGGCTTAGAAAAGGAGGGGTTGGCATAAAGTTCTGATCTTCTTAAAGCTACATCAGTGAGAAAATAGCTGAAGGCAAGAAGATACAATGAAAACTGTCTCAGACTCAAGTTTCTCACAAGAGGACTGGTACCAGGGCTTAGCTAAGAGGTTGGCAGAACTCCTAAGTCTCACATGGCCTAATCACCTAGAGACTGGGGAAGTGACTTGTAAACTATTAATAGAACTGGGGAGATATGATAGTGCCTCCTTTAGTGGTTGAGAGGAGAAGAACCATAATCCCTTTTTCCTGAAGAGGAAGGAAGAAGGGATTGCCTGACCAAGGTATAGGATAGAGAGGAAGAAGATAGAAGAATAAGGGAATTTTTATGCTACACATAGAGTATCTACTTTTGATAAAGAAATGTCTACTAATGAATTACTCCATTAAAACACATAAAACTTCAATAGAAAAAAACTGTACAAAAAATATTAGAAATGATTTGTCACTGGCTTGTTCATGATACACTGTACAAAATTTGTCATAACTTTGATATGTACATATATGTAGCATATACATATACTTTGCCACAGAGAGTATGGTGGGATTTAAAAATCTTTTCCCTCAAATGTTTCACTTAATAAAGTTTTTTTTTTTTAGTATTTTCATTATCAATAATCAACCTCACACTTTTTTGTAATTAATCCCAAGAAAATGCTGTATAGTTAAGTTCTGACTGTTATTGTTGTTGTTAAATTATTATTTTTCTTTTCAGTAGCAATTTATATAATCTGTATAAAGTATTTAAGTTTGTAACTTACCTCATAAACAGCAGATGTTTTATTGAGAAAACTAGAAAGTGCAAATACTCCAGCCAGATCACGATGCTTCCTAAATGCTAAATGTAGTGCCATGCATCCACCCATTGAAAATCCTCCTAGAGGATATGAACAGATAGTTCTCAGAGGAAGAAATTAGAGATATCTATAAGCATATGAAAAAAATGCTCTAAATCACTATTGATTAGAGAAAAGCAAATCAAAACAACTCTGAGGCACCACATCTCAGCAGTCAGATTGGCTAAGATGACAAAACAGGAAAATGATAAATGCTGGAGAAGATATGGAAAAATTGGAACACTAATACATTGCTGGTGCAGTTGTGAACTAATCCAACCATTCTGGACAGCAATCTGGAATTATGCCTAAAGGGCTATAAGTAATTTCATATCCTTTGATCCAGCAATACCACTTCTAGGAATGCATCCCAAAGAGATCACAAGACACGGGAGGAAAGCCCATATGTACAAAAATATTTATAGCAGCTCTTTTTGTGGTGGCAAAGAATTGGAAATTAAGGGGATGCCCATCAATTGGGGAATGGCTAAACAAGTTATGGTATATGAATATAATGGAATACTATTGCGCCAAAAGAAAAGAACAGATGGAATTCATATCTACCTGGAGAGGCTTATACAAACCGATGCTGAGTGAGAAGAGCAGAACAGGAAAAATTTGTATACCATTACAGATATAATATATGGGTGATAACCAACTTTGAGAGAACAGGCTCTTCTCAAAAATTCAGGGCTATCAGTAAACTCCAAAAGACTCACGATGGAGAGAGATGAAAGAACCAGAGAAAGAACCAGAAAGAACAGAGTTTGAATGCAGATTGAAGCAAACTACCAGCTCTCTTTTTCTTTCTTGTTTGGTTTGGTTTCCTCTTTCCCATTGTTCTTTCCATCCCTTACAATCATTCTTTACAACCTGACCAAGGTCTAATGTGAAAGTATCTGCAGATCCTATATACTGCATGCCGCCATTGTGGCTGGGGGGGGGGGGTGGGGGGGAGGGAGGGGGAGAAAATCTGAATCTCAAAGAACTGGGGAAATGAATCTTGTAAACTCAAAGTAAACAAACAAATTAATAAAGAAAAAAAAATCCTCCTAGAGGAAGCACCTCTAAGCAGTAATTAAACCACAGTCCTAATTACATAAACTACCAGAACAGCAACTGTACCTTCACCTATAAATGTTTAAAGGCCTTTAAAGGGGCCTAAAGCTAAAAAGTATCTCAAAACTCAATGCAGAGCTTAGTAAAATCTTATCAAATAGAAGTTAACCTGTTCCAGTAAACCTTTCACATTGCTAGACCCTACAGCCTCCAGCTGCCAATACCTGAGGCCCGAGCACACAAAGCCTCTGAACAGGTCCTGGGCTCTCAATAAGCTTGCATCATTGTCTCTTCTGTTCTATCAGGAGAGCTCAACTTTAAAAACCAGGAATACAGGCAAACATCATGGGCAGGGAAAGTAAAAAAGAAACTGTCAAAAAGAAATAATTTAAATACCATGGAACAACAGTAAGGATTATGTAGCACCTTGCAGCTTCTACATTAAAAGATTGGAGGGCTTAAAATGGGATATTTTTTAAGGCAAAGAAGCCTGGATTACAATCAAGGATCAAATACCTAGAGAAAATGAGCATAATCTTTCAGGGGAGGAGATAGACATTCAATGAAATAGGGGATTTCCAAAGCTTCCTCATTAAAAGACCAGAGCTTAACAGAAAATTTGATCTTCAAATACAAGACTCGAGAGGAATAAAAAGTTAAACAGGAAAAAACCCCAACATGTTAATCAACAAGGGCAAACTGTTTACATCCCTACAAAGGAAGTTGATACTTGTAATTCTTGAGAACTGTATCTTCATTATGACATTTAATAGTAGTATACATAGACAGAAGGAGTGGGTATAACCTGACTTGAAATTGATGTGATGATAAAAATCTAATCAAGAGGTGAAAAGAGATTGTACTGGGAAAAGAGGAGTCAGAAAAGGTTAAATTACATCACATGAAGAGGTTCAAAGACCTATTACAATAGACTGAAAAAAGGGAGGGAGAAGAGCACTGTTTGAACCTTACAATCATTAGATTTGGCTCAAAGAGGGAATAAAACAAAGGTATAGAAATTTAACTTATACAATAGGAAGTAGGAGGGGAAAGGGAAAAGGAAAGGGAGGGGTGGTTAGAAGGGAGGAAAGAAGGAGAAAAAGGAAAGAAAAGGCAACGCAGATTGAGGGAGGTAGTCATCAGAAGCAAAATACTGATGAGGAGGATAAGGTTTGTGAAAGGGGAGAGAAAAGCATGAAAAAAATGCTCTAAATTACTATATATTTGTTTTGTTTTAAATTTACTTATTTTTAGTTTACAACATTTCAGTTGCACAAGTTTTTAAGTTCCAAATTTTCTCCCTTTACTCCCCATTCCACACCCCCAAAGTGGCACAGAATCCGATATAGGTTCTACATATACCTTCACATTAAACATTAGTCAAGTTGTAAAGAAGCATTATAAACAAATGGCATGAACCACAAGAAAGGAAAAACAAAACAAAACAAAAAAGAGAGTGCAAGTAGTTTGCTTCAATCTGCATTCAGAATCCGTAATTCTTTCTCTGAACGTGGACAGCCTCTTCCATCATGAGTCTTTTGGAATGGTCTTAAAACCTTGCATTACTGAGAACAGCCCAGTCTTTCAAAGTTAGTCACCACAGAAACAATGTGTCTGTAATTGTACACAATGTTCTCCTGGTTCTGTTTCCCTCACTCAGTGTCAGTTTACATATCTCCAGGTTACTAAGAAGTCCGTCTGCTCCTCATTTCTTATAGTACAATAGTATTCCGTTACATTCATATAGCACTACTTGTTTAGCCATTCCCCAATTGATGGGCAATCCCCTGATTTCCAATTCTTTGCCACCACAAAAAGAGCTGCTATACATATTTTTGTACATATGGGTCCTTTTCCCACTTTTCCCACAAGACCTCTTTGGGATACAGCTCTAGAAGTGGTATTGCTGGGTCAAAGGTTATGCACATTTTTATAGCCCTTTGGGCATAGTTCCAAATTGCTCTCTAGAATGGTTGGATCAGTTGACAACTCCACAAATAATGAATTAGTGCTCCAAGTTTCCTGCATCTTCCCTAGCATTTATAATTTTCCTGTTTTTTTCATGTCAGTCAATCTGACCAATGAGATATGGTACCTAAGAATTGTTTTGGCTTGCATTTCTCTAATCAATAGTGACTTAGACCATTTTTTTCATATGATTGTAGATAACTTTAATTTCTTCCTCTGAAAACTGTCTCTTCATATCCTTTGACCATTTATCAATTGGGGGAATAACTTGTATTCTTATAAATTTGACTCAGTTCCCTATACATTTTAGAAATGAGTCCTTTATCAGATACTGGTTGTAAAAATTCTTTCCCAGCTTTCTCCTTCCCCCCAATCTTGGCTGAATTGGCTTTGTTTGTACAAAAACTCTTCAACTTAATGTAATCAAAATTATCCATTTTGTGTTTCGTAATGCTATCTCTTGTTTGGTCATAAATTTTTCTGTTCTTCATAAATCTGACAAGTAAACTATTCCTGGCTCTCCTAGTTTGCTTAAAGAATCAGCCTTTATATCTAAATTGTGTACCTATTTTGACTTTATTTTGGTATATGGTACAAGATATTAGTCTGCACCTACCTTCTGCCACACTATTTTCCAGTTTTCCCAGCAGTTTTTGTCAAATAGTGAGTTCTTATCTCAGAAGCTGGAGTCTTTGGGTTTATTAAAAAGTAGATTACTATACTCATTAACTTGTCTTGAGTACCTAACTTATTTCACTCATCTACCACTCCACTTCTTAGCCAGTAGATAATTTTGATGATTACTGCTTTATACAATTTTAAATCTGGTATAGCTAGGCCCCTTGTCTTGCATTTCTTTTCATTGATTCCCTTGATATTCTGGACCTTTTGTTCTTCCAGATGAATTTTATTAGTATTTTTTCTAGTTCTATAAAATAATTTTTGGTAGTTTGATTGGTATGGCACTAAATAAATTCAGGTAAAATTGTCATTGTTATTATATTAGCTCAGTCTACCTATAAGAAACTGTTTTTTCCAATTATTTAGATATGACTATCTGTGTGAAAAGGGTTTTGTAATTGTGTTCATATAGTTCCTGGGTTTGTTTTGGCGGTAGACTCCCAAATATTTTATAATATCTACAGTAACTTTAAATGGAATTTTTATTTCTTGCTGTTTGGCTTTGTTGGAAATATACAGGAATGCCAAGTATTTATGTGGGTTTATTTTATATCCTGCAATTTTGCTAAAGTTATTTATTATTTCAAGTAGTTTTTTTTACTTGATTCTCTAAGTATAACATCATATGATCTGCAAAGAGTGATAAATTAGTCTTCTTTGCCTATTCAAATTCCTTCTATTTCTTTTTCTTCTTTTATTGCTAAAACTAACATTTCTAGTACCAAATTGAATAACGGGGATGGTAGTGGACATCCTTGTTTCACACCCTGATCTTAGTGGAAATGCTTCTAGTTTATCCCCATTACATATAATACTTGCTGATGGTTTTCGGTAGATTCTACTTTTCATTTTAAGGAAGACTCCATTTATGCCTATGCTTTCTAGTGTTTTTAATAGGAATGGGTGTTGTATTTTGTCAAAAGCTTTTTCTGCATCTATTGAGATAATCACATGGTTTCTAAGAGTTTTGTTGTTGATATGATCAATTATACTGATAGTTTTCCTAATATTGAACCAGCCTTACATTCCTAGAATAAATCCTACCTGATCAAAGTGTATTATTCTCATGACAAGTTGCTGTAATCTTTTTGCCACTGTGGAATGGCTGAAAAAGTTGTGGTATATGAATGTAATGGAATACTATTTTTCCATAAGAAATGATGAGCAGGGGCGGCTAGGTGGCGCAGTGAATAGAGCGCCGGCCCTGGAATCAGAAGGACCTGAGTTCGGAGCCGGCCTCCGACACTTAATCCACACAAACAAAAACCTAGCCGTGTGACCTTGGGCAAGTTACTTAACCCCAATTGCCCTAAAGGGGCGGCTAGGTGGCGCAGTGAGTAAGAGTGTCGGCCTCGGAGTTGGGATGACCCGAGATCAGATCCGGCCTCAGAAAATGAGCACCCACGAATAAATAATGACTAGCCATGTAACCTTGAGCAAGTTACTTAACCCCAATTGCTTTAAAAAAAAAAAAAAGAAATGATGAGCAGGCCGACTTCAGTAAACCTGGAAAGACTTGAATGAACTGATGCTGAATGAAGTGAGCACAATGAATACATTGTATATAGTAATAGCAACATTGTGTGACAATTAACGGAAAACTTAGCTCTTTTCAGTAATGCAAAGATCTAAGACAATTTCAAAAGACTCAGGATGGAAAATGCTATCCATAACTAGAAAAAGAACTATGGAGTCTGAATACATATCAAAGTATACTATTTGCTCTTTTGTATTTGTTAATTTCTTCTTTGTCATGGTTTCTCCCATTGGTTCTGATTCATCTTTACAACATGACTAATGTGAAAACATAATTAATGTGAATATATATTTAGAGCCTATACCAGATTGTATGCCATCTTGGAGAGGGGGAGGGGAAGGAGAGGGAGAAAATTCAGAACTCAAAATCTTACAGAAGTGAATGTTAAAAATTAATTAATACAATTTAAATGATCAATGCTATGAAATCAAAAGAAAAGGTAATTAAGCATCAAATAAAAAATGTTACCCTTATAAACTAAAATTAATCCATGAATCCAAATTCAGTTTTTCCATGTTTCATCTCTATCTTACACAGCTGATCCGAGTAGCCAAAAACTCGACCAATAAGCACTTACTAAGCACCTGCTATGTGCCAGACATTGGCATTGGGGACACAAAGACAAAAATGAAACAGTCCTTGCCTTCAAAGAGCAAGTAATTCACTATGTCAAACAAGGTATAAAAAGGCATTCAGGAATTTCTAGATTGTTATGAATTCATTTGTAATCCTTCTTTGCCACATAGGGGATACTGCATAATATTATCACCTTTTTTAGACAATCATGATTAAGTAAAATTAACCATATGTAGGAAAATAACCCTGGCCTAAAAAAATTCCTTCTGATGTCAAAACAAAAATTAAAAATGACTCATAAGTAGTACTAAATTTCTTCAAGATTTTAATGTCTACTTACAGAACAAGACTCATCTTTTCTCCTAAAATCACCCTTCCTCCTAATTTCCGTTTCTAGCCAAAGTACTTTATCTTTCCCTTCATCAAATTAAGAGTCAAATCTCAAATATTCCTTCTTGTTCCTCCTATCACCCCCCGCCACCAATGCATCCTTTGCAGAGTTACCAAAATGATATTTCTAAAACTCATATCTGACTATGATACTCCACTGCTTAGGAAGAACCAGTATCCCTAAAATATTTTAATTGTGAGAGAAAAAAAGTGAATATTGAACAAATTTTAAATGCCCATTGTTCTGACTGGTGATATTCAATGAGAGGTTCTTCAAATTCCATAATAATCAAAGAAAAGCAAATTAGGAAAACTTTAAAATACTACTTTATACCCACTAGTATGGCCAAAAAAAAAAAAACAAAAAAAAGGAGGGGGAATAAAATTCATTGTTTTCATAGCTATTGGAAAACAACTATTTCTATTCGTTGTTCATGGGACTGCACTCTGGTGTAAACATTTTGGAAGGCAATATACAATATAAGTCGCAAAACTAATAATACCTTTTGAGCCAGTTTCAGTCTGCATCACCAGCTGCCTACTTGGCATTTCAAAATGGAAAACCTGGAGGCATCTCAAACTCATGTCTAGAACTAAACTCATTTGTCTTTTTGCCCAAACTTAACTCTTCTTCTAATAGAGCTATTCCAACTGAAGGCTACAACATTCTTTCAGTTTCTCAGGTCTGTAACCTCAACATTATTGATTCCTCATTCTCCCCTCCATTCTATATCCAATCAGCTGCTAAATCATACCATTTTGACCTCACAACATTCACTGAATCCAACCTTTAGGTATTCAAAGATTTTCCTTAAAAAATTTGACCAAATTACTCTCCTATTCAAGCAACTCTAGTGGCTTTCTATTGACTCTAATATAAAATATTAATTCTTCAGTTTAGCTCTAAAAGTCCTTCACAACCAGTCCCAAAGCTATCTTTCCACTCAACACTATTCCTTTTCACGGGGCATTATTCCTCCTCCTTCACTGTTCAACCTTCTGTTCAGCACATGTCACTTTGGGTCTTGGGGCCTAGGCACTAATCATCATCTATGCTTTGGAATGCACTCTTCTTTGGAATGCCACTTAGGGAATTTCTCTCTTTCTTCAAGACAGTGCTCAAGCATCAACTTCTACATGAAGCTGTTCCTAATTTCCCCAAATACTTACACCTCTTTCCTCCTAAACAACTTTTTATTAATCTAGTATACAATTATTTGTAGTTATTCTCTTTATATTTATTCTATATGTGATTATAAATGTAACTTGTCTCTCCAAAAGAACATAGAATCATCGAGGACGATTACAGTATTCTTTGTATTTCCAGTGCCTAACCCAATGCCTGGTAGATAGTAGGTATTTAACAAATTAGATTAATATATAATGACATAATGACATAAAATATGAAGTTTATAAGGAAGCATGGAATGATCAAGGAGATGTGTTACTAATGCCTTCCCCTTTCAGATAATTTTCATCTGTCCTATTTAAGGGAAGGCTTTTGGGGTGGAGGGGGTATCCTCAATGCATAGCAAGTATCTGTACATACTAAGCATTTAATAAATGACTGTTAACTTATTGACTGATGGAAAGCAAAATCAGAAGAATGAGACCTGTGTACACAAACTGAATGCAATATTCTAGATATGGTCTTACCAGGGCAGAGTAAAGTTCATTTTATAGATGGGAAAAGTGATTCCTAGAGAGGATAAAAATGGCTTCCCTAATGTCACACAGATTACTTTGTGGCAGGGCTGGAATCTGAATCCAGGTACTCTCCTTCCAAATCTAAAGTTCTGTTGCTCCTACTATACACTGAAAAAAGAGAGAATTATCATCTAAATATATTCACTGATTTTTTTAAACACATTTCTATTCACTCAGATTTATCACCACTGTTCTCTTAAATTTCACTATTTTTATTATCAAGAACACTCTTACAAACACTCAGGTTTTCAAACAAACCACATTTCAGGAGAAAATATGGCTGATATATAATACTTTACTTTTTGCCAACTTAACTCTTTAATACTTCAGTTCCTCAATAGATTTATAGTATCATAGATCTAGAACCAAAAGAAGCCTCAGAGATTATCTAGTCTAATCTCTTTATTTTATGGTTGAGGAAACTGAGGCCCAAAAGTGAATGGTCCAAACATAGTACTATAGCTCAAAGGTGGGAGTTGAACCTATAGAACAAATCCCCTTAATAAAAGGATTTGTTTTATAAAACTTGGACTCAGTCAAAAGGCTGAACCAAAGGACCTAGAAGTTCACATATGGCTTCAAGGTGACAGGTTCCCCACCCCTGGTCCAAGGTAACATAGGTATTATAGGTCAGAGGTGGGATATGAACCTAAGTCCTCTGACTCCAGGGCTAGTTATCTTTCAAAGGTACCACTCTATCTAGTCTGGCTACAAAACATTCTTAATAAACTTGATTAAGAGCTTATCTCAAATATGCATGGTTGACGACTAGTAGTCAAACTGAGTGACTACAAATTTAAATAGTACATTTTTTTTTTTTGCCTTTTGGAGGGCAATTGGGGTTAAGTAACTTGCCCAAGGTCACACTGCTAGGTTTTTGTTTGTGTGCGTTAAGTGTCCGAGGTCGGATCTGAACTCAGGTCCTTCTGACTCCAGGGCCGACGCTCTACTCACTGTGCCACCTAGCGGCCCCGAAATAGTACATTTTAAAAAACTATTTAGCAGTGACTCTAGGGGAACTTTTGGTTATCACAAATAATGTGGCTATGAACAACTTTGCAGACATGAGTCTTTCTGTGCTATCAATAACTTACTCAAGTTATAAACCTTTGGGGAAAAAAGGGTATGAACAACTTAGTAATTTTATCTTACATAATTCAAAATTGTTTTTCATGTCCCACCAGCATCTGTACAATCCTTTGTTCCAAGAGTCCCTTTCCCTAACTCCAAATATAGAGCATCTAAAGTATATTATTTGTACCTCCTTCATACAACATATAAACCTAGAAGGGATATTTTGGCTTTTTAATACTATATGGACTGGCTAACCTTTGTTAAAGTTCTTTTGTTTATTCAATTTGCATTTCAAAGAACCTGCTCATTTTTTATTTTCTTAGAAGTGACTGAAGAACCATCTTTTTAAGACAAAAAAATGTTTTGCTGTGCAGATTATATTACCCTGCAGTGAGAACTATTTTCCTTTACTTTTTTGTATCTCTTTCATGTTACTGCTAAGCAGTTCGAATTTGTGTTCCTTCATATAAGTACTTCTTCCACTTGGCCTCTTACAAGCTCTTTTTCTGATACTAAAACTCCTGAAGATGATAAAACTTGGGGACAATGATGATGACTACTAGCATTTACACATCACTTTGAGCTTTGCAAAGTGCTATACATATACTATCTCATTTGACTCACTGTCAGTGTCTTATGCATGATATTAATCTGTACTCTGCTATTTCCAATATTTCTGGGCAATTTTTTGTGACTTCTTGAAATATCATATTCAGGCTGTTACACTCTTTTTCTTAGAGAACAATGATCCTCTGTTAGTCTGATCAATCGCCATCATTAAGACCAGATATTTTGATCTGCAAAGACTATTCTTCAACTTCTATTTTGCTCATACTTATTGTTTTCTCTCTGCATTTCTTTTTTTTTTCTTTTTTTCTTTTTGGAGGGCAATTGGGATTAAGTAACTTGCCCAATGTCACACGGCTAGGTTTTTGTTTGGGTGTGCGTTAAGTGTCTGAGGCTGGATCCGAACTCAGGTCCTTCTGACTCCAGGGCCAGCGCTCTACTCACTGCTCTCTGCATTTCTAATTTCCATCTCTGCTACTGTCTAGAAGAGTATCCACTAAAACTTCTTACCATTTGTTCAAAATAACTGATTCTCTTAAGATTCTTTAAAGACCTTTAATCTTGCTCTTTTTATTTTCATTTAAATATTTCATTAAGATCTAGCACTTAAGGAATGATTTGTCTCATTTTGGGTATCTAGTTGTTAATGAAAATCATTCCTTTGATTTATCCTACACTATACATAGTGTTAAGGATTAGTCTCTCTGCTAGTTTTTCTGTTTTGTTATTGTAAAACATGTTTTTGTAAAATTTTTTTTACTTTATTTGGAACATTTCTTGTTTTGAGGTTATAAGACTAAGGCATGGCCGCTCACTTAGCCATCTTACCACAAGTCTACACATCTTAAGAGGTAGCTCCATATTCATTCTTTCCAATTTTAAATCCATTTTCCACACCACTTCTAGATTAATCTTCCTTAATTAAAAAATTACTCCAATAAGAAATTTTGAGGTACAATGGATTCCTCTACTTTTCAGATACTAAATCTTGGGATTACTAAGCAATGAACAACAGAACCCAGGTTGGCTGAATCCCAATGACTAAAGAGAAAGAAATTTAAAAGAGGGGGAGAGATATTTAATTAAAGCTTATAAGAATGTGGATTTAGGAGGAAATTTATAGGTCAAAGAAAATCTATCACAAGCTGCTACTAAGTGATGATATGATTATATATACTAAAGCAAAAGCGCCAAAGCATAACCAGATATAGGGTTATTGTATTTTAAGCTAGAAAGAACCTTGGATCAGTTGAGGTAATACATGTAAAGCACTTAGTACAACGTCTGGCACATTGCAGGTATTTGACAATTGTTTGGTCCCTTTCTTTCCCTAATCAAACCCCTCTACTTTACAAATGAGGAAACTAAGAAAAGAAGTTCAATGATTTACCCAAGATTACAGAAGAACGAAGAAGCAGAGATTCAGCTCCTAACTCAGGCTTCTTTCCACTCTAGCCACTAGAGACAGTGAGGTGGTGGAATGGATAGAGCACTGGGCATGGAGGCAAGGAAAACCCAAGTTCAAATTAAGCCTCAGACTTGTATAATGTTCAGTAAGTTACATAACTTCCATCTTCTTCATCTTTCTTAATTTTAAAATGAGGTTCATATTAGCATCTACCTCACAAGATTATTGTGAAGATAATCTGAGATAACACTTGTAAAGCACTTAGCAGAGTGCCTGTTACACAACAGGTACTTAATAAATGCTTCTGACCTCCCCTTCATAACAGCTGTTTTCCAAATACTGTTCTAAAAATGCAGAAATACCAAGCCAATACATTATGGAGAAAATACTAACTGCAAATAATACAGAAAATATAAATAAAAACATAGATCCAAAAGGAGACTTGATATTGATGTGATAAATATATAAAAGAAAATGAGACAAAATTTCAAAATTTCTTAAATGTACCTAATAAGTCCTCGAAGGAAAAATGAAATCCATGAGAATTTACATTAATAAAATTTTAAAAAGGAGATCCATGATAGGAATACGGAATTAAAAAATTAGAAATCCAACAAATAAACCCTGAAATCTTAAAAGAGAGTATAGTTAAATAAGAGAATGAAAAGACTACAAGAACCTGTAAACAAAAAACTAATTCTTTGAAAAAACAAATAAAATAGATAAATCTATGAATAAATATTAAAAAGATGAGGGCAAAATCAAATAAAACATGAACAAAGAGGATAGCACAGCAGAAAAGAAACATAAAAAATATTGATTGCTAAGCACGTTTGTGAAACTGACAATTTATGCAAAAATATAAAATGCCCATATTAACAGAACACAAAAAACAAATCTTAAATAAATTTCAGAAAAGAAAACTGAATTAGTTCTAAAGAACACACTAAAATACAAGAAGGGAAGAGTAAAAATTTTAAAAAATTATTTTTAAATTTTCTTCTCAATTACATGTAAAAGAAAAATTAACAATCCTTTTAAAAAAGATTTTGAGTTCCAAATTCTCTCCTTCCCTTCCCTACTTTGAGAAGGCAACAATTTGATGTAGATTATACATGTGAAGTCAGGCAAAACACAGTTCCATATTAGTCACATCATAAAAGAAAAGAGAAAAATAAAGTAAAAAAAAGTATGCTTTGATTTACATTCATATTCCATGAGGTTTTTTTTCTAGAGGTAGACAGCATTGTTCACTGTAAAACTTTCAGAATTGTCTTGGATCATTACGCTCCTTAGAAGAGCTAATTTACTATGATAAGTCTATAATATTGCTGTTACTCTGTGCAATGTTATTCTGCTTGTGCTCACTTCACTTTGCATCAGTTTATATAAGCTTTCTCAGGTTTTTCTGAAAAGATCCTGCTCATTATTTCTTGTAGCACAATAGAATGGTATTCCATTAAAATCATATACCCCAAATTGTTCAGCCATTCCCCAATTAATAGTCATCCCATAAATTTCCAATTATTTGTCATCAAAAATGAGCTGCTATAAATATTTTTGTACATATAGGTCCTTTTCCTTTTTCTTTGATATTTTTGGGATGCAGACCTAGTATTAGGTCAAAGGGTATATACAATTTTGTAGTTCCAACACATAGTTCCAAATTGCTCTCCAGAATGTTTGGATCAGTTCACAACTCCAAATATAAATCGTTTTGTCTCAATTTTCCAACATCCCCTCAAAAATATGCCATTTTTCTTTTCTGTCATATTAGCCAATCTGATAGGCATGAGGTGGTACCTTGGAGTTGTTTTAATTTGAATTTATAAATTTGACTCAGTTCTCTATATATTTGAGAAATGAGGCCTTTATTAGAAGAACTGGTTGTAAAATCTCTCACCTCTCCTACTCCCCCTCCCCCCTCCCCCAGTTTCCTACTTCCCTTCTAATCACGGCTGCACTGGTTTTGTTTGTGCAAAATCTTTTTAATTTAATGTAATCAAAATTTATCCATTTTACAAAGTGTTAATTCTCTATCTCTTGTTTGGTCACAAACTCTTCCCTTATCTTTAGATATGACAGGTAAAGTAAGATAATAGAGAAAATGAAGGAAAGAAATCTTGTTTTAGGAAAAAAAAAAACCAAAATGAAATTAAAAAAAAACCATGAACAAAACAATATGAAGAGAAGGAAAGGAAGTGGAATTCTACTTGACCCTTAACTGAGAGAGAAAAAAGAGTGGAAAAACAAAATAACTAGATAATAGCAAGAAAGTAAAAGAAACTAATAAGTAAAGCTATTGCTGCCAGCAGCAGGTGGGCATTTCACAGATCCATTGAAATGAAAAGTGGGCCAGGCAGCCATTGGAAATTGAGCCAATTTTATTCATCTGAGGGTCCAGTATATATAGTGAAGAACTGCACAGTCATTGTGAACCACCTTCTTGGGATACTTCCTGGTGCCCTAGTTCTCATGCACCTCATATGTGACTGCCTTGTTCTCTAACCTTAGTTATCAGGGTACAAGTGCTGGGCAGGATGTTCCGCTATCTTCCCTTGAGCAGAATGGAATTATTTCAACGTTTCTAGTTAGTACTGAGATGTCCAGCAGACCTTGAACATTCTCTGGCCAAGATCCTAGAATAGGGAAGAGCCCTGGACCCCAGATTATCAGGAAAGTTCCGTCACATAGCCGCACTGGGCCACAGAGAACTACCTGTATCCTGGATCAGATATTTTTGGTCCCCTATAAGCTATAATACTAGGAAAAGGAGTAATAAATAGGAAGGAATGGGTTTTGAGGTTAAGTGGAAGGGAGCCAGTAGGAACTAGATTGGGCTAAAATAAAGGAAGAGACAGTGTGTTGTGTTTACAGTGGAAGTAGAAAAAAACAAACAAATAAATAAATATATCAGGATACAATATTAGAGTGAAGTAAATACATACCTAAATCTCATTTTAAATGAGGAATGGATAAAAGTCAAATAAAATGAAAAAGTGAGTTTTTTGTAACAGATAAGAAAACAAAAGTCTTCGATTTGTTACTTGTAAGAAAAACACATTAAAAACAAAGACATGATAGAGTACCAACCTGGAGTCAGGAGGACCTGATTTCAAATTTGGCCTCAGACACTTGACACACTTACTAGCTATGTGACCTTAGGCAAGTCAACCCCAACTGCCTTGCGTTCCTCCCCCCAAAACAAAACAAACAACAAGTAAAAGTGTTTTTAAAGACTTAAAAACATATTAAGACATTAAAAGACATGTAAAAATGAGGGGGTTGAAGAAAAACTTTACTATGCATCATTGAATCCAAAAAAGCAGAAATTTAAATTATTCTATCTGACAAAACAAAGACAAACATTCAAACAAACATTCAAAATCTGAAAAGAGATAGAAAAGGAAACTGCAACATGATGAAAGGAACCAGAAGCAACAAAGTAATATCAATATTAAACTTACATATTCTAAATCTCTTAGAAAACAAATTCATAAAGGAAACATTAACTGAGCTATAAACCATCACTGGGAGTAAAAGTAACAGGAGATTCCAAAAGCCACTTTGGTATCAGGAAAAAAGCTTTGAATAAGTATAAAATAAATGAAAAAGAAAAACATGGAACTGAACAAATTTTTGGAGAAACTAGACCTAAAAGACTTACAGTGTTTTCAAATGGGATTACAAAAGAATATATGTTATTTCTCAGGATAACATGGAAATTTAAAAAAATTACAATGTACAAAGAAACTGCAAATAATTTATGTAAAAAGGCAGAAAAATATCAAATACATCCTCTGCAGAGCATAATGAAGTATAAACAGTAATTGGTTTAGGGACCACAAACAAAAGCCACAGACTCAAATAAAGACTTAAAAAGGAATAATAAGTGGATCAAATCCCAAATCATAGAAACAATAATTATATGAAATAAAATAACAATGCTGAAACAATACACTGAAATATCTGGAATACCTAAAATAGTCCTTGGGGGGAAAAATTCTATTCCTAAAAACATACATTAAAAAATGATAAAGAGATGATTAATGAACTGATACATGTATATGTATATTTAAAATATGCCAAAAGTAAAATTATAATAAGCACAAAAGAGGAGATATTAAAAAGGGAAGAGAAATACATAAACTGGAAACAATATAGAAAAAATAAAGGTAAAAGTTGATTCTCTGAGAAGATTAATAAATTGATAAACCTTTAGCAAATATGACTCAAAAGAAGAGGGCAGAAAATAAAATCAACAGAACAGGAAAAGAGTAAGGTGAAATGACAACAAACCAGAAGAAAAAGAATAGCCAGAGCCTATTATACATAGTTATATGCCAAAAATCCTAAGAAAACAAAAGAAATAGAGAAATACCTTCCATAATAAAAATTACACAAACTAATAGCAGAACAAGAGATATTAAATAACTCAATCTCAGAAAAAGAAACAGAATAAGCTATAAAGTACTACCAAAGGAGGGGAAACATTCCTGGTACTTTCTGACATTTGCAAGAGAATTCTATCAAACTTTTTATGAATAATTAGTACTGATACTACACAAAATATTCTCCAGAAATAAGAAAGTACTCAAATAGAATCCTTTTATCAAATGAATATAAAATTAATACCTAAACTAGGGAAAAATAAAACACAGAAGAACTATAGACCAATATAAATTGAAAATTTTAAATAAAATCCTGTCAAACAGATTAGAGTGACTTATCCATGAAATCATTCATTATTATGTTGGATTTTTAACAAGGATGGTTCAACATACTAGGAAACCAATCAACATAATCATATTAAAAACAAAAATATACGAAACTACATTATTGTCTTAACATATAACAGGAAAAAAAGTTTGCAAACTATAACACTCACATATGATTAAAACCTGATTAAGTACAGGCACAGAGGTGACATATATTTAAATAATGAAAAACTATCCATCCAAAACCAAAAGCAAACATGGTGAATGGGGATATACTAGAACCTAATCCTATAACAGGAGAATAAAGCAAAGATGCCTACTCTCCCCACTATTATATTATGTAAATCTAGATATACTAGTAATAAAATAAATTGCAGATATAAAAAGAGGAGATTAAATTACCTCTATTTTCTGACACTCTGAAAATACAAGAGAATCAACAAAGATACAAACTGAGACAATTATTAGCTTCAACAAAATTCCAGGCTACAAAGTAAATCCTCAAAAATCAACTACAGTTCTATATAATAAAACTCCACACAATAACAACGCAGTCTGAGAGGCAATAACAATATTCAAAATAATTGATATTCTAAAAAAACTACAAATTAGTGATAACTAATTATTCCAAATAAATACAATTATTAATCATGTCAATTACAAAGTGGTCCTTAAAGTAATGAATAAATTAAACAGCTAGAGTACTTAGTGCCCTTGGCTGGACCATGCTAACATAATAAAAATGACAATATTACTCAAGTTAATTTACACTTCTAATGCTATAAAAATGATGACACTGACAAACTAATAATAAAATTCATTTGGAAAAACTAAAGATCTAGGATATCAAGGAAAATAAAACAGAGGTAAGGACAGAGAGCCAGCATGACTCAATCAAGAACAGGTTATTCTTAGACTATCCTCATTTTCTTTTCTTTTCTTTTTTTTTAAGGATTAACAAATAAGTAGAATGCCTTACATACAATTTACAGAAAGAAATTTTAGCAAAGCTAATCAGTGTCTCACATTATTTTTGTGAAAAAAAATGGAGAGATGTGGATTAAGTGATACACAATTAAATTAATTCAGAACTCAATAGATAGCCAAATTTAACCAACAGTTAATAAATAGTACACCAATAAGGAGGATATTCATTGAAGTTTCTTAGGGATCTGTGCTTAGTTCTGCACTGTTTAACCTTTTATTGACTTGAAAAAAAGCATGGATGGCATGGTCATCAAATTTGTAAATCATGCAAAGAAGGGAAAGAGATAGCTAACACATTGATTACAGATACTGATACTGATAACAGAATCCAAAAACATCCTGATTTCAGCACTGGGCTAAATGTAGAAGGATGACATTCAATAGGGATAAATGGGAAGTCTCGTTTTTTAGTACAAAAAAAAAAATCAAATTCACAAATACAAAATAGGCCAATGATTTATTTGGGAAAGTTCTTAGGATTTAATGAAATACAAGTATAACCAAAGTCAGCAGCATAAGACAGCAGCCAAAAAGCTAATGTAATCCCATCATATGAGGATCAACTGAATGAATCTGAGATGTTTAGCCTGAAAAGGAAACCCAGAGAAACTATTTAATCATTATTTTTAATTTGAAGGGCTCTTAAAGTGGAAGAGATCCTTTCCAGCTTGAATTCTTGGATTTAACAGTGGAAAGGACTTTAGAGACCAATAATCTTTAACCTCTCATTTTATACAAATAAGGAAACTAAAGTACAGAGAAGTTAAATGACTTTTTCAAAGTTGCACAGCTAGTTGGTTTCAGAGACAGATCGTATTTGAAGTCAGAGCTCCCTAATTCTGAGGCTGACATTTTATACACTATTCCCTAACAGCAGAACATATACCCCAGGGAGTATAAAATAATAGTCAAGGTGGCATTATGGGGATTTGATAAGCAATTATTGAAACACTGCACAAATAGTAATGTTCATAAGAAATTGTGGATTAGAAAGAGAATGATGAGAAGGCACAAGAAAGATCAGATAGAGAGGGAGTTGTTATAATGCATTTGAAAAGTTTAAGTAATAATTATTACTTACTAAAACCAAATGAATGAGGTTAGATATTTTTAATATTTTCATGCTGAGCCAGGAAAATTCAACAATAGTGATCTAATAAAAGACAAAGCTATGGATCTCCTTAATAACCAGGCACTTTGGACTGGTTTAAAATCAATGAAATGGGGGCAGCTAGGTGGCGCAATGAGTAAGAGCGCCGGCCCCGGAGTCGGGATGACCCGGGATCAGTTCTGGCCTTAGTACTTAGCACCCACACATAAATAACTAGCCGTGTAACCTTGAGCAAGTTACTTAACCCCAATTGCTTTTTTAAAAAATCAATGAAATGACAGTATTTTTGGGATACACTTTGAGAAGCACATTCCATTTTTATTAAATATCCTTATAGGTTTTACTTCCATTTATAACAACTTATCTCTAAGAATTAGGATTTTTAGTACTTAAATCCAAAGCAAAAAGTAAATTAAGAATAAAACTTTTGGTTGACAAGAAACAGAATCAAGAATCTCAATAATTTATTTGACTTTGTTCTAATACATGTTTAATAATATTTTGAGAGCGTGAGGAACTATTTAGTATACGGACATTTCTTTTGCTGAAAGAGACAGAAAAACTCCCCTACCTGACAGGGTGAGCATAGGCTGAATATGAAAGAATCATATTAGAGAGAAAGAAAGGGGGTGCAGTTGCCCATGACAAATGACACAACTGTGGTTAAGACTGTTAGCATAAGACACATTTACTATTATAGCCTGTCACACCCATGCTATACTAGTTTTTTTTAAGCAATGTATAAAAAATTAATCTCTATTTTAAATCTTATTTACATATGTATGATAAATTCTAAAATGCATTTCCTTTTTAATTTCATACAGAATAGGGGGTATAAGAAAGTTAAGAACCTTTGAATTATATAATACTGCATAATTCAATGTCCCATATATGCCAAAATAACTAAAGCATACATTTTTTTAAAGCTACAAAGAATGAGAAAAAAAGTAGATGCCCACTGATTGGAGAATGTAGTATGGTACATGAATGTAATGTAATACTACTACGCCATAATAAATGTTATCCAAAAAATATGGAAAGGCTTATATGAACGGATCCCAAGTAAAGCAATAAGAACTGGGGAAAACAATAAGCAAGAAGCAGCAAGGCACACTTAGAGACAGGAGATAGCATTTTCCAGGCAAGACAAACCACCACCAGGACTAATATCTCCCTAAAATCTTTTTTTTTTTTTTTGGAGGGCAATTGGGGTTAAGTAACTTGCCCAAGGTCACACGGCTAGGTTTTTGTTTGTGTGTGCCTCAAGCGTCTGAGGCCGGATAAGAACTCAGGTCCTTCTGACTCCAGGGCCAGTGCTCTACTCACTGCGCCACCTAGCCTCCCTCCCCAAAAATCTTAACAGAGACAGTCAAGTAACCTGAATCTAAGATCCTTGGGAACTGCAGTGTCTCCAAAACTACCAGACCAGAGACAACTTCTGAGTAACTACCACCAAAAGGCAGATAGGCACAATAGCCCTGGAGTAACAAAATAACACAGACTACTAGTACTGCTTCTAGCCCGACACTAATAACCATCACTGGGGTAAGCAAATCCTATAGAGAAGGAGTGAGCCATGCCTGCCAACTTCCATTCACAGAACAGGCAAGCCAGACTAGGTAAAGCAGCAAGGCACCCTGAGGGAGAAACAGGAAGAGGCCTGTGTCACAACACCACCTCCACTACTTTGAGTACCATACTTCCTCAGACCCTGATAAATAGCTCAGAATCCTGTACCCAAGAGCCTTGGGAACAGCAATGCTTCTAGCCCAATGCCCTCAGTCATCATCCTGGGAAAACAATCCTGTGGAGATATAGTTTACCAACTATTCCTACAGGTGCAATCGTTAAGAGTTCTTACCACTAAAGTCCTTGAAACTATTGAATAATTCAAAATCAGAAACTGATAGGATTTTATCAGTAGAAATGACATTAACAAAGAGACATTCAATTTGCTTTGCTGCTACATCCTAAAGACCATGGGAGCTTTCTATCTGACTTACAGCTGAAACCCTCTCCCATTACATTGTAAACTCCTTGAGAGGAAGGACTGCCTTACTTTCTTAGTTGTATCCTCAGTGCTTAGTGAATGCTTCATTCATTAATTCATCATTCATTCATTCGATATTCACAATAATTATGAAAATATAAATGGAAAGGACAACAAAATAATCAAAACCAAACACTGAAATTATGATGAACAAGCTTAAAACCAAAGATTTGTGAGAATGAACCTTTATCCTTTCTTTGCAAAAATGTAGTACTATGGATATAGGAAATTATATATAATGTTGGGCTTGGCTGATGTCTTTGTTACTTTTGATAAACTTTTTTCTTAGATAAGGGATGGTAGGGGTGGAATGAGAAATGGAATTTATAATTACATACAAAAATAAGAGATATAGTTTGCAATCTGATATAAAGAGCAAACTATAGGGGGGGCGGAGCCAAGATGGCAGAGTAGAAAACAGCACTTCCAAGGTGCTCTCCCCCACACCACTTCAAAATCATGTAAAAGGGCACTCTGAACAACTTCTGGAGCCCCAGCACCCACAGAATGACACAGAGAAGCTAACCTCCCGCTGAGGACAGCCCAGCAGCCCGGGAGGCAACGGCCAGTGCAGCGCTCTGGGAGCCAAACCCAGGCCCGTGTGAGCCGTGGTTTTAGCCCCAGGGCGACTGAGCCAGCAGCTGGCTGGAGGGACCCCAGAACACCAGCTGCTGTGGTGATTCCAGAATTATCAACACAGATATGCCTAGGACAAAGTGAAAGGTTAGTGCCCTATGGACTTTGGGACCAATATTTGGGGAACTCGTCAGGCTTCTTTCCCTGTGGGCGAGAAGCCACTGAGGGGACTCGGCACAGATATCATTTTGCAGCTTCAGTTGCAGCTTCAGTTCCTGGCCTATGAACTATAGGAGGATCCAGCAATCAGTCTTGGGGGGTAATCGCTCTTGCTTTAACCTCCCTGGATCTGCATTGCAGTCTGGGTGGAGGTCTTGGGGTAGGTATCCAGCTTGCCAGAGCGTGTGGAGGCTTTACAGAGGCCACCCTACTAATACCTCTGGAAGTTGAGAAGACCCCAACATCTGGGATGGAAGCTCCCCTGTCTGGTGGCAGAGTCCTATTGTGGCAACAAGCCCAAAAATCAAGTAATTAAGTGGCAACATGCCTAGGCAAAGGAAACAAATTAAACAGAAAAAAGCAACATTAGACTCCTATTTTGGGGGCAAAGAGGATTGAAGGATGGAACAGGAGGAGGACTGTGAGGTCAGAAATCCTGCACCAAAAGCCCCAAATGAAAATATGAGCGGGTTACAGGCCATAGAGGACCTTAAGAAGGATTTAAAAAACCAAATAAGTGGAGGAAAAATTGGGAAGACAAATGAGAAGGATGCAAGAAAAGTATGAAATGAGAGTCAACACCCTGACTGAGGAAAATAACACCTTAAAAAATAGACTAACTCAAATGGCAAAGGAGGCTCAAAAGGGCAATGAGGAGAATGCCTTAAAAGAACGCCTTAAAAAGCCGAATTTGCCAGATGGAAAAAGAATCTCAAAAGCTCACTGAGGAGATTCATTCCTTCAGAGTTAGACTGGAGCAAATGGGAGCTAGTGACTTTATGATAAATCAAGATGCTGTTAAACAGACCCAAACAAATGAAAGAATAGAAGGCAATGTGAAATATCTCATGGAAAAAACCATTAACCTGGAAAACAGATCCAGGAGAGATAATTTAAAAATTATTGGACTACCTGAAAACCATGATCAAAGAAAGAACCTAGAAATCATCCTTCAAGAAATTCTCAAGGAAAATTGCCTTGATGTTTTAGACCCAGAGGGGGAATTGCCCTGATGTTTTAGACCCAGAACATCTCCTGAAAAAGATCCCAAAAAGAAAACTCCTAGGAATATTATAGCCAGGTTCCAGAATTTCCAGATCAAGGAGAAAATACTACAAGCAGCCAGGAAGAAACAATTTCAATATTGTGGAAACACAATCAGAATAGCACAGGACCTGGCAGCTTCTACACTGAGGGATCAAAGGGCATGGAATATAATATTCCAGAGGGCAGAGCACCTGGGATTAAAACCAAGAATCACATACCCAGCAAAACTGAGTATTTTGTTTCAGGGGAAAATATGGTCATTCAGTGGAATAGAGGATTTTCAAGCATTCTTGATGAAAAAAACAGAGTTGAATAGAAAATTTGACATTCAGGCACAAGAAGCAAGAGATGCTTGAGAAGGTAATCAGGGAAAATAAATCAAAAGGAACTTATCAAAGTTGAACTATTTACATTCCTACATGATAAAACAATAATTGTGACTGATGAAAGCTTTCTCATTATGAAAATAATGGAAGAAGGGTATATGGACATATGAATACATATGTGAATGTGTGTATATATATTTACAGGTATACATGGATAGAGGGCACAGGTTGAATTTGGTGGGAAGGGATGATACTTAAGGGGTGAAGTTAAGAGGTGAGAGAGGAAAGTGGCAAGAGGAGATGGGGAGAGACAGGGTAGGGTAAACTATCTCATGTAGAAGAGGCAAGGGGAAGTAGTCACAGGGGAGGGGAAGAACAGGAAGGCAAAAAGGCAGAACCATATTCTCATTGAATTTGGTGCAGGGAGAGAATGACATACATACTAAATGGGATATCTCAGCCTGCATGAGAGTAGGGGGGAGGGGGATAAGAGGGGGTATGATGGAGGGAAGGGCATGCTAGGGGGAGGGGAGGTTGGAAGTTCCCACTTTCGAAGAGGGACAGGATCAAAGTAGGGAATAGACCAGGTTGGGGGGGGGTAGGTTAGGGGGGGTGGGATGGGGGGGTGGGAAATATAAGCAGTCTTTTACAATATATCTAATATGGTAATGTTTTGCATAGCTATACATGTACAACACATACTGAATTGCTTATCTTCCCAGAGGGAGTAGGTGCCAAGGGAGGAAGGGAATGGATCTGGAATTTGAAGTTTTAAAATTAAATGTTTCAAATACATATATAAATACTATTAGTAATAATATTTGCATGTAATTGGGAGATAAGATGTGCAGGCATTAGGGCACAGAGATTCACCTTGCCCTAATGGTAAAGTTGAAGGGGGTATGGGAAAAGATATGGGAGAGAGCAGATTGGATGAGGGGATATCTTATGGGACTGCTATTCTGGGGTGGTGGGTAGGGGAAAAATGGGCAAAAAATTGTAATTCAAAATCTGGCAGAAATGAATGATGTAAACCAGAAGTTAATAAAGCATTTGCTTATAAATAAATGAATGAATGAATGAATGGATGGATGGATGAATGAAGTGAAAGGGCAAAATAAAATTTACTAAGGTAAAAAAAAAACCAAAAATAAAAAAGAAAAGGGGGAAATACAACAATTTAGGTTTTTGATAACTATAGATAAGGAAATAAGACCTACTACTATCAAATTATTTCAAAACCAATTTAAAAATGAAATGTCCAAATTCCATATCCATGGGCTACTAGTTTTGAACAGTCTTGAATTTTAACAAATTTCAGATGTGTTCTCTTTTGCACTTTAATTCCTTTTAAGGACTGCGTCAATCAGTCTTGCACTTGCTTAAATAATTGCTCAGAGAAATTATGCAAATTTCTCCCAGAAGTCTGAAATTTATAATCTACTAGCTAAAGATGATTCGTTGAGAAAAAAATGTGTTAGTATTCTTAAAATACACTTATACTTTATTACCTCAAAGTATATATACTAATGCCACATAAAAGTAAGACTCAATTATGTCATGTTAAAATATTTATAAAATTAAACTGAAAACAACATATATAGTTTAACATAATTCATATATCATTCTTATTGATAGAGATACATAAATTGATTTAAATATAATATTGCAAATGTTGCAATTGCAAAGTTCAATGTATGTATTTGGATATATGTGAATATATCTTTTATATTACTGACTCTAGAATGTCTTACCCACTAGTATCCTATTCTTCTTTATGCCATTTTTTACTTCTTCATCAATCAAATTTGCAAGTACTTGGCACATTGAGTCAATAGATTCAAGGTGTTCTGGGCAATTATTTGATATTTTATATCTGTCAAACCACACATTGGAGAGTCTTCCTTTCAGCGGTGTATATGGCCTATAAAAGAAATGTAAAGAGATATTTATGTCTACCAAAGATAAAAGTTACAAATGAATTTTGAGAAAATGGGAACAATCTCAAATTCCTTTTGAGTTTCTGAAATGGGGAGCAAAGTTTTTAGTTTTCAGAAATCAAACAGGTCCACAAAATTTCCACCTACATGGGCATAAATCTCATTTTCATTATCTCACTCAAATCTATCCCTACTTCTTTATAATCAAAAGATCAGGTAATCCCAGAGTTGAAATGGAAATCAGAGGCTTTTTAATTCTACCTGTATCCTTCTATAACATCCCTACATCCCTAATAGATGAGCATAAGATTTAGAGCTGGAAGGGATTTTTGAGTTTATCTAGTTCAATCCTCTCACTTCATAGCTAAGCCAGAGATACTAAAGTTATCTGACAGACAGGTACTAAGCAGCAGAAACCTCTGATTCTATACCCACTGCTCTTTCCCCTATATTAGAAATTCTTCAATACTGGAGAACAAGTTATTTCCCAAGGTAAATCTAAGCTTTCTGACAGCTCTGATTGCCAAGAATTTTCTCTCTATGTGGAGCCTAAATTTGCCTTTATTCAACTTATACCAAATTCTCTTAGTTCTGTCCTTGGAGAAGAACTTTAATTAAGCTCTCCTTTCAAATAATAACACTTCAAAATCTTAAAGAAAACTCAAGTACTTCCCCTTCAAACACAAACTCACTTAAAAAACAAGACAATCAAGTTGGTTATATTTTATTTTTCTCAAATTCACTTACTGAACACTGATAAAAAGAGAAAAGACATCAATCAATAAAGCATATTTTAAAAATAAAAAAAATCAGCAAGTAATTTTAAGCAGGCTTGCTTTCTATTTAACAAAGTCCTTAACATGAGTTAGTATTTATATTATCTGGTTAGACAAAGTCGGCCCAAGCAACAAGAATGACAGAAAAAAACCCAACTGAAATCTTTTCTAAACTAAACTAAATTTTGAATCTGTATGGAACCTAAATATCAGGCAGAAGACAAATGATGTGGATGCTGGGATGTGGTGGATTATTGGTTCTGGAGAAACTGAAATCTCTCAAATAAAACTCTGTGATTCCTGAAATCTATAGATCTTTTTCAAATGAAGAGATATCAAGTCACATCTTCAATGTCTTGACTGGGGAAGGTTGATTTATCTCTATTAAATCTCACCTTATAAAGCTGTTTTACCCATTTATAAAAATGTTTATTAAAATGTTTTATTTATTCAAGATTTTTAAAAATTCTCTCATCCATATTAGCTATATTCCCAACTTCTGCCATCTGAATATTTGACAAATATGCACTCTATACCTTTATCCAAGTCACTGATAATATTAAATAGCACAAGTTAAAGATAGTTCCCTTGGTGGCACTCTGCTAGCAATTTCTAAGCTGAGAATGAACAATTAACAATTTCTTTTTAAGCCTAAACAATTCTGATATATTTAACTAGACTATTATCTAACCCAGAAGTGTCAAATTCAATGGAAACAGGATCACTAAATTGTAGGTGAATGCTGACTTAGAGAAATCACACGTTAACATTATCTAATTTCCATTTTATTTTTGGATTTTATTTTGTTAGATATTTCTCAATTACATTTTAATTTGGTTCAAAGGCACCAGAGAATGTTGTAAGCAGGACAGCATGTTTGACACCTCTGATTTAGTCCACACCTTTCTGTTGTTTTTTTTTCTCGAGTAACATGAAAGCTTTTACCAAATGCTTTGTTAAAACACAGGTATAATATTCCATAGAGGATACCCAATGTGATTATTCAGACTGGGGCACTAGGAAAAACAAACAAACAAACAAACAAACAACCTTCTTCTAAGCAAGGACACTAAAAATATCACAGCAGAACACTCATATGAGGCAGTCAAAAATAATGCATAATTAATGTTAGGCTGATATACTAGTTTTACATTTAGATAGATCCCATAGCTCAAGGCTGAATCTACATCTCAATACCAAAGTCTCTATTAAAAGAACTATAGCACATTAGTGTGGTCACAGAACTGAGAATTGTAAACTATGAACTAGCTCAGCGCAAGAAAAAAATTTTTTTTGAGGTCATTAATAAAGTTCATGATCCAAATGTGACTATGGCAAAATTATTTGGTAGAAAGATTCAGAGTGCTAGAACAAGAAGTAGTAAAGAAGCTAGAGAAGGTCCTCATTATCACTTACATTATCTTTTCTGTAAGAGTATACTTTGTTGAGTTATAGTGCATGATTGAAACCAATAAGATTCCCAAATGGAAATTGCAGAACCTGGCTATAATATTTCTAGCAGTTTCCCTTTTGGAATCTTTTTCAGGAAGTGATCAGTGGATTCTTTCAACCTCTATTTTGCTCTCTGGGTCTCAAACATCAGGGCAATTTTCCTTGAGCATTTCTTGTAGGATGAGTTCTAGGTTCTTTTTTTTATCATGGCTTTTAGGTAGTCCAATAATTTTAAAATTATCTCTCCTGGATCTCTTTTCCAGGTCAGTGGTTTTTCCAATGAGATATTTCACATTGCCTTCTATTTTTTCATTTGTTTGTATCTGTTTTATAGTATCTTGATTTCTCATAAAGTCACTTGCTTCCATTTGCTCTAATCGAATTCTGAAGGAATGATTCTCTTCAGTGAGCTTTTTCAGAGATTCTTTTTCCATCTGGCAAATTTGGCTTTTTAAGGCATTCTTCTCCTCATTGGTTTTTTGAGCCTCTTTTGCCATTTGAGTTAGTCCATTTTTAAGGTGTTATTTTCTTCAGCCAGGTTGTTGACTGTTATTTCATAAGTTTCTTGCATCATTCTCATTTCTCTTCCCAATTTTTCCTCCACTTCTCTTATCTGGTTTTCAAAATCCTTCTTAAGCTCCTCTATGGCCTATAACCAGCTCATATTTTATTTTTGGAAGTTCTTGGTGCAGGAGTTCTGACTTCACTGTCTTCCTCCTACTCTATGCTTTGATCCTTTTTGTCCCCAAAATAGGGGTCTAATATTGGATTGCTCTGCTTGCTTTTCTTCCTTTCCTCGCTCATGTTGCCACTCAATTACTTGATTTTTGGGCTTGTTGCCACAATAGGACTCTGCCACTAGAGAGGGGAGCTTTGTCCCAAATTGCTGGGGTTTTCTCAGCTGCTAGAGCTATTAGTTGGGTGCCCTCTCATCTGGCAAACTGGTCACAAACCCCAGGACCTCCACCCTAGACAGTGATCCAGATCCAAGCAGGTTAAAGCAAGAGCAATACACCCCTCAGATTGATCACTTGGTCCCCCTACAATCTGCAGGCCAGGAGCTCTGAAGCAACCACATGGCAGTGGCTCAGCTGCTTGTCCCTCCAGGGGGTAAAGGCTGGACCCTACTCCCGAACTCCCAGTTCCCAAAGTCTACACTGCACTGACCTCTCACTTTGTCCTTAGCATCTATGGGTTGATAATTCTAGAAACCACCACAGATGCTGGTGATATGAAGTCCCTCCAGCTGGTGGCTGGTTGTGGTCACCCTGAGGTTAAAACCTCTGGTTCACTCAGGGCTGGGCTCGGCTCCCAGAGTGCTGCACTCAGCTCCCAGAGTGCTGCGCTGGCCCCTTTCTGCCAGCCTGCCAGAATGTCTTCAGTAGGAAGTTAGCTTCTCTCTGTCATTTTGTGGGTTCTGTAGCTCTAAAGTTTGTTTAGAGTCATTTTTTACATGAATTGGAGGAGGTGGAAGTGGGAGCCACGTGTTTCTATTCTGCCATCTTGACCCAGCCCCCCTTGCCTCAGTTTTCTTATCTCTAAATTAGAATTTTGGAAAAAGTAATTTTTACTTCAGGATTCCCAACCTCTGAAATAGAAGTTAAAAAAAAAAAAAACAAAAACTGATGACAATCTACTTAAAGTGACAATAAAAATGAAAACAGGTGAATTCTAAACGGAATTAGCATCATTAATAAAAACAAGGCAAAGATTTTCTTAAACTCTCACTATAATGACAGTACACTCTGTATCACACAGAATTCATGACACTCTTAAAAGCTTGAAATGTTATTTTTCTATTTTGCCTCTACTTCATTTCCCATTTTACTCTGCTACTTCTCCAAGTGTTTATTTCTCTGTCAAAGCACTTAAATTTAAGGATGATATCATAGGCTAAAATGTGAATCATTCTTGGAACTGAGCCCTGCCCCCCTCCCACAAACACCCCTGCAACCCTAACTTTTTTTTACAGTGCTTCAGTGCTGTGAATTAATTGCTCTTAAACAATAGAAAAAAGGTCTATACTTATGTAATACAAATGTTAGTATTTTTACTAAAATGATAGCTTTCTTTCAAATATTTGAAAGAATTGAAGTTTTAAAAAGATATTTGGAATAAGGACAATGGAAGGGTGGCATTTTATAAAGAATAACTGTTTTTGTTTAATCCAAGTCACTGTAATTATGACAAAAATACTCAAGGCTAAAATTCTTTTAATAGCTGGTGCAATACAACGTAGACATATCCATGGTAAACAAATATGTTTGTCAAGGAACCCTATGTACACCTCTAATAAAAAAAGGATAAAAAATTTCAATACACTTAAACTATACCTACAATGTTAAAATGATGTGTCAGAATGATACTTACAAAGCAAGGAAATAAAGGGTTGATACATTCAGTTTTATATTCTATATTTATTGCCCCCTAAAAATCACACAATCCAATGATCATTCAACAATATCTATGACACTTGTGTCAGTAAAGGATAGCAAACTTAAACTTAATTACTTTCCTTTGAAGTAAAAAAACCTTAAAATTATCTCCAATTGAACTAAGGATCAATTTTCTTTTACTAATTATTTTGAGATGCTAGCAAGTAAACAATTTTTGAAATAATAAAAATGGGGAGAGAAAAGAGATAAAAAGAACAAAGTAAAAAGTGCACACTGGAGAGGAAACAAAGAAAAGACAGGTATCTCTGAACATAATGTGTAGTATTTATTATATAGGCTTTCTTGAAATAGAAATTTATTGCTGTATATTTTGAATATTCTTTTATTTTGCTGTTAATATTTCAATACTTTTTTCCTTTTCTTATTTTGTATTTAAGTTTAAAATAAATTAATAGAAAATAATAAAAATGAATTAATTTGTATAAACATTACTATGAGTTTAAAACACATACACACTTTCATTTCCAACTTTTACTTTCTGCTACTATATCACCTCTTCTGTCCTTGCTAATGCATAACTTTTAATTTTTTTTTCGGAAGGGGGAAGGCAAGGCAATTGGGATTAAATGACTTGCCCAAGGTCACACAGCTAGTAAGTATGTCAAATATCTGAGGCCAGATTTGAACTTAGGTCCTCCTGACTCCAGGGCCTGTGATCTATTCACTATGCCACCTAGCTGCCCCAGTGCTGAACTTATTAAAAGAATGGTCTAACCTATATGTACAAAAATATTTATAGCAGCTCTTTTTGTGGTGGCAAAGAACTGGAAATTAAGGGGGTGCCCATCAATTGGGGAATGGTTGAACAAGTTGTGGTATATGCATGTAATGGAATACTATTGTGCTATAAGAAATGAGGAGCAGATGGACTTCATATTTACCTGGAGAGGCTTATACAAACTGATGCTGAGTGAGAAGAACAGAACCAGGAGAAATTTGTACACAATTACAGACACAACATATGTGTGACAACTTTGATAGACTGGACTCTTCTCAGCAATGGAGGGTTATAAGTCAACCTCAAAAGACTCATGATGGAGAGAGATGTCTACATCCAGAGAAAGAACTGAGTTTGAATCCAGACTGAAGCAAACTACCTGCTCTTTTTCTTTTTCTTGTTTGGTTTTGTTTCCTCTTTCCCATTGTTCATTCCATCTGATACAATCCTTCTTTATAACCTGACTAATGTCTAACATGAAAGTATTTGCAGATCCTATACTTGATTGTATGCCACCATGGGGGGAAGAGGGGAGGGAGGGAGAGAAAATTTGAAACTCAAGGAATTGTGGAACTGAATCTTGTAAACTAAAAGTAAATAAACAAATTAATAAAGACCAAAAAATTAAAAACAAACCAACAACAAAAAAGAATGGTCAAGATCTGAGGTGTCAACCTCAAATAGGCACATGGGCTGGCCTATCTTCCTACGCAAGGCTTTTTTTTTTTAACTTGGTTTTTGGAGTATTATCTGTTGAATTTTGGTTGCAAAAACCTCTTGTCTACACTATATTCATTACTGACCACTCACTCCTAAATTCCTTAAAATTTAGATTCTGATCCTCATGATTTCACTGAAATTATTCCCTCAAAGGCTTCCAATGATTTATAGGTTAAACTCAACAGAATTTTCTCAATTTCTATCCTTTTTTATCTTTATGCAGAATCTGATAGTGTGGACCATCATTTCCTTACTGAAGCACTCCTAGTGGTTTCCATGACACTGAAGTTGTCTGGTTTTCCTGCTTCTCTTACTGTTCTTGCCCTGGTGCCTCTTCATTTAGCCACCTTAAAACAGGCATTCCCTAAATCTCTTTCTTCACCCTCCTCTCCTTCCATAGCTTCTTCTTTAGCAATCTCATCCAATGATATAAAATAGATCTTAGAATATGTTAGGAAAAGTATGGCGAATGAAAGACATGATAGTTTTGTTATATCCTATACTGGTAAGACTATATATCAAATATTTTCTGTTCTGGGTGTCACATTTTAGGGAAGTTAATGATAAACCTGAGCCCATCCAGCAAAGGGTTAATGGGGTGGTCAAAGAACTGCTAAAGATAAAAATGAAGTGAAACATATGTAGCTATTTTAAGTATTGGAAGGGTTGTCTTCAGAAAGAAGGACTAGACTTGTTTTGGTCTCAGAAGGCAGAACTAGGAGTACTGAGTTAAAGTTTGCAAAGAGACAAGTTTTAGAATCTATATTGATTGATCCTAGGAATCACAACTGTTTAAAATGAAATGGGTTGGGTGCAGATGGCACAGTAAACAGAGTACGGGCCCTGGAATCAGGACAACCTGAGTTCAAATTCAACCTCAGACATTTGACAGTAGCTGTGTGACCTTGGGCAACTTATTTAACACCAATTGCCTCGCCTCCCTCTTCCAAAAAAAAAAAAAAAAGGAAATGTGTTGCCTTTGAGGAAGTAATAATTAGTTCAAAAGGATGCTGCATGAAAGATAACTTGCAATAATGTAGGAAAGGAGATTCTCATTCTATTATTGGAGAAAAAATGAACACACAGGTCCATTCTAGGTCTGAGATTCTAGGAATCTGAGATACATGGAAGGTATCAGACACAATAGATTGCAGAGGTCAAATCTACTTGATTTGGTTACTGATCATATTTAAATAAAACAGAATATTCAAAATTAACACCAAGCTTTCTGAATTTGTGAAACTGGATGAATCTGGTGTCACAAATGAAAAAGAGAACTGGGATCTGAGGCAAAGTGATTAAGTTTAATTTGGGCAAGATGAATTTGAGATGTAGGAGATGTAGGATCTAATTTAGACTTGAGATGCAGTACTAGAACTGGAAAGTAGGTTAAGATGAGATACAAAGTTGGACATAACCTGCACAGAAGTAAAAGAGCCATAACTAGTATGGGGAAACAGGGGCTTTGCCTGGGTGTTGACAATGAAGGTATTTGTCTTCTCCAAGATACTTTCTTCCAAGTGTGGGCATGCTTCCCCAGGCCTTAACTTTCTGCCATCCCATTACCATTTGGATCCATTCCAGAGGATACATCACTACAGCTGGTTCCCCACACCACACTCCCTTCCCAACACCTGCTGAGTCATAGTCTTTATGGATTGGAACATTCCCTGTCCTGCTGTAACCAGCTAGCCAGATAATGCTCTGTGTAAATATTATCCCCATCTAAATTTGTCCCAAATATATGTATGTAGTGATAGCATTATTAACATCATATTTTATTACTGACAGCAACCTATAGTGTTGCTGCAGCACTATTATATTTTGATGACAGGGGTTTCTGTCTGAGGTTCCACTTGGTCAAAAAAATTGATTCTGTTCTGCAATATTTTAAAAACTATAATCATTCACTGTGTATTACTAAATGAAAAAAATTGTCATTTCTTTACATCTACAGAATGGTTAAGAAAAAATTGTCATTTCTTTACATCTACAGAATGGTTAAAAAAATGGTTAAAGTGTCCAATTCTCTCTTGATTTATATAATTTCACAACTATGATGGTTCATTAATATAAAAGTAAATAAAACTGACTTAAAACTAAACAGAGAATAGCAACTCTTTCCCCCATCCCACCACATTCCTACCCTGAAATGACATCTATGACCAAATAACAAACTTTTCAAGATGAGACTTATTCTGAAAACACTGACCACTGTATATTGGTAAAATAATTAACACTCTAGCTCAATGTTCAATTCAGTAGCAATAGTATAATAGATATGTGTCAAGAGAAACTCACAAAAATATGAACTGAAAATGTACTCAGAGAATCTGAATATTTGTTTGAATTTATGCCCCTACACTTTAAAATTAATTTGCAATGTGAAATACAACAGTGACAAAGAAAATTGTTTGGAGGAAGACATTATCCAAAGTTCAAAGAAGGTAATTCTGGCTCTCAATGAGTAATTTCCACATGTGTGGTTTCTACTCAAGGTTAAGTGAAAACGAAACACACCTTGAAATCTGAGCAGTATGTTGTATCACACACCAGTATCAACCAAGTAATATGCTGTATATATCAGATAACTTTCACCACCTAAAAGATGTGTGAATAACAAATACTTAAAAGATTATGCATGTCATAGTGTTTAGCCAAAAAACGTTTCCCTTATCAAAACATTTTCCTTATCAAAAGTTATTTGATATTCTCCATATATGTTGCTATTTTCACACTGCATAGAACTTAGTT
>WOXC01003356.1:0-77565 GCA_011680675.1 Gymnobelideus leadbeateri
ATAATCTTAAAGGGAAACATGCTTCAGAGTGTTTAGGTTCCCCCATTCCATAAATCTTCTACTTGCTTGTTTAGAACACTAAGGTCTTCCTCTGTTGGAGAGTACTAATTGACATAAAAACAATGTTCCTTCCCAATCACTTGCAGACTCCTCCCTCCCACAGACACCCCAGCCCTTTGGGTGTCCAACACCTGAGAATTTTCTAATACCATGAGGGCAAATGAATTAGCCTGCATTTGGAGTATAAGTCTCCCTGTACACTCTAGGCCCATGGCTAGTTCTGATAAGGTATGGGCTCTGGGAGCCCCCTTGAGCTCTTAAGTCCTAGAGGTATAGGCTCTGGGAACTCCCCTTGGACTCTGATTAAATCTTCCCTCCCACTTGATGAGGCATTTGCATGAGGCCATAAGCCTTACATTGTGGCTGGGCCCAAACCTCTGTTACTTGACTTCCCACCCTTGAGCCTAGTAAAATATCAAAGCACCCTTGAACTGGCCTAGGCCACCCTTGGCTGTAGTCTCCAGGTAGCCTCTAGCAACTTCCTACCCTTAGTCACTCATTGACCTCATCTGACTTCTCCTGACGACCCACCCCAAACTCCTCCTCTAGAACCCCCCCCAGATTTCTCCCACAACCTTTTGTATATAAGACCCCATCTTGTCTCCATGCTTGTGAGAGTGCCATAAAATGTCCTAACACAGACTTACTCTATGTCCAATACATGTAAACTTTTAATAAACTTTACTTTTCTTTGGCTGAGAAGACTTGAGTCTAATTCATTCAGCAGGACCTGGTTTGTTGGTATTTTGGGGTCTCCAGAGTAACCCTAACCCTTTTTATGGGTACCTTCTTCAGTATCATAGGGTGAATCCCAGACAGAGTGAGTTAAACTCTTGGAATTCAGTGCCTCCAGGCATGGGGGTTTAGCTCTACCGTGATTATGGACAGTGGTCTTCCTGGGATTCTCATACTAACCTGGAAATTGAATAGATGCCTTTACTGTTACCTTTGTTGTGGGTAAAGGTCAGAGGTCGGATGCCTGATTTGGGAGGGCAGGTCCCTCAACTACATTTGTTACAGGGAACTTTCCCAGTGTTTTACCTGTTCTGTGCTAGCAACAGTTTCTACAATCTGATTTTAGGGAAATCTGTGGTCAAAGGTAATGACCAGAGAGATCAAGTGAGGCATTTAGGAAAACAACTCAGGTGGAGTTCACAATAAAGGTGAAATTGCATTGCATGGAATTTAGTGAAAGAAGGTAAGGGCCCATGTTGCTGCTCGTGCCCTGGATAAAGAGTGGAAACTGCATTTCTAGAGAGACCAGAGAGTGTCATGGACCCTGTAGGAAATGCTCTGATATGCTAGGGGCCCTAAAACCTGCTGTTCAGTTAAGTAATCCTCTGTTAATGTGCTCCTTTATCTTATGGGAAGTTGTGGTTGTGACTGTGTTGGTGTTCTGAGAATGGAGATAGAAGTAGTGGTAGAGGACTCTAGCTGCTCCCTTCACATAAGCTGCTGTTCTGTGAAGCAGATGGGGACTGGGTAGATTCTCAGTCCGGGGAGGAACAGGGGTTCTCAAAGCATGTCTGGGAGGGCCAGTAAAAGAGAACCCTCCCTGTGGGGTCCTGATCCAGGTTTCATGGCTAGGGTTAAAGCCTCAAGGGGCTGGGACCTTGAGTAACACGCCCAACAGTCAGATCAATCAAGTGTCTTACAGAAGCTTATTAACCAGAGCGAGGGGAATTAGGAGTAGGACAAAAATTTGAATAATAAGATGCCAGAGGATACTACTGTAGAAAAAAAGAAAAGGCTCAGGTCATAGAGGGAGTGACTGCATGTCTTGGTTCAGCAGTCTTCTGCTGTCCTATTCTTTTCATCCTGGGGTTTTGAGAATAGCTGTCCACCTCAGATGTTGGTTGCCTCAGACCCCTATTAATTTTTAGGGTCAAATCAGCTGTCAGTTCTACAATTCAGGTGAGCAGTACTGCCCTTTTTAGCTGTGACAGGTGGATCCAGGACTCCACTCCCCAGAGTTTGGCAGAAGTGGGGGTGGTGGGCAGAACTTCAAAGGGGCCTTTCCAGAGTGACTCCAAGGAGTGTTTTCAAAGATGATGTTTCCAGTATACCTCATCACCAGGTTGGATGAGGGATTGAATCTCAGTTAGAATTCTTAAAAATAGGTCTGTCAGACAAGTTGGTCACTCTGATATTTTCTGAGTCAATCAAATATAGTATTGCAGGAGGTACCCTTTGTCTGCTATGCTTCCCACCCACAGGTACTGTGGCATTGGGCATGCTTTTACTATATCATAGGGACTAAACTTATGGGAACCAAATGTTCTAGATATAAGGCTTAACAGTACTAAAGGACTTTGGGCCAGGGGATATCCAGGTCCTCAAAGAATTTAGCAAGGGAGGTTATAAGTATCCCGTTAACTCTTTCAACCATTCCTGACCTTAGGAACCCCCCCACCCCGAATGGAATGATATTTTTCTAAGAGGATTTCTCCAACCTCAGAAGCTGTGGCAGCATGACAGGGGAACCCTTCTGCCCACCAGGAAAACATACCATAACCTAAGCATTTTCATCACCAAGGGCAGGTGGCATTTGAATGAAGTTCATCTGCCAAGTTTCCAAGGGTGGATTTGGCAGAGGAAACTCATGAACAGGGTCAGAGGTTTGGATGCATCCTGTTTGGGATGGGGGGGGGGGGCACATCTTACAGGAAATGACTGTGGCCCAGTGAAAACTCCTGACCCACAGTCCCAAGTACTTATCAAGTTAATGTCCCTCCTCTAGTTTTTCTTGCTTTTCCATAAGCATTCTTTTCTGGGCAGTGGCTTTCTTTTCTTTTGTTAGTCTAGAAGGATTAGGCAGGCCTTCAGGGTAAGACAGATATACTAAGGCTGTCCTTAGGGGCAAAGTGAAAGTTCCATGGGGACCTGTGCTATAGGAACCACACTCCCTCTGGGGTTAGAGCTGTTGGTTTTCACTTCTTGGTCACCAAGTCATTTCTAGTAGTATGAATGCTGTTTTCTTGGCTGTGCCCTGGAATTTTAATTACTGCTATGGTCTGAAGCAGTAAACAGACTAATAGACAGGAAACCTGCTTCTGATTTGTAATGGGCTTGTCCTGAGGAGCTGAGGAAGCCCCAGTGTTTCCATAGCACCCCAAAGTCATGGTCCAAACTCTCATTTTCACTTCCCACCTCAGGTAAATTGGTGTACTTACACCAACTCTATTTTCTTCTTTCTCAGAGGTGAATAAGTCAGATGGGAGAACTAAGTACATAACAATAAGGGGGGCCCTGATAACTGATCCAATATCAGTAACATCTGAAGCCCACAAGCTGGTGGTAACTTGGTTAAGAGCCAGATGGTCAGAAGAGGCTAAGGAAAAAAAGGAAAAACTAAAGGAATGGGGACACTTTCAGATGTGAAGGGTGTTGGACATAAAAGACACAAGGAAGTGGTCTCTCCTGCATCAAATGAAATAGTGGCTTGTCCTAGTAAGTGACTAAGGACAAGGAAAAAGATGAAAACCTCTGATCCCTCAAAAAAAAAAAGTAAAGGAAAGTGGTTCTGAGATATGGGCAACAATGGGCTGACTAGCAGCCCCCACAAGTGAGAGAAATTCTGTTTTCCAAAACAAATTTATTCATTTTTAGTTTTCAATATTCACTTTTAAAAGATTTTGAGTTTCACCCTACAGGAGAGTGAAGGGGAGGGAGATTGTGGGGGGGGGGGGGAGGAGATGAGGGAAAGGAGGGAAGGCTTATAGGGAGGGAAGTTGGAAGCACCCACTTTTGAAAAGGGACAGGATCAAAGTAGGGAGTGGACCAGGTGGGAGGTGGGATAGGAGGGAGGGAAACATAGTCTTTTACAATAGATCTACTATGGTAATGTTTGGAATAGCTACACATGTACAACATATACTGAATTGCTTATCTTCCAAGTAAGGGTGGGTGACAAGGGAGGAAGGGGATGAATATGGAATTCAAAGTTTTAAAATCAAATGTTTTAAAATATGTAAATACTATTATTAGTACTATTTTACATATAATTGGGAGATAAGACGTACAGGCATTGGGGCACAGAGATTCACCTTGCCCTACTGGAAAAGTCGAAGGGGGCATGGGAGAAGAGATGGGAGAGAGCAGATGGGATGAGAGGATATCCTGTGAGACTGCTATTCTGGGGTGGTGGGTAGGGGAAAAATAGGGAAAAAATTGTAACTCAAAATCTGACAGAAATGAATGATTTAAACCAGAAGTTAATAAAGCATTTGAGAAAAAAAAAGATTTTGAGTTTTACATTTTCTTCCTCTCCTTCCCCTCGCCCCTTCCCAAGATAGTGTGCAATTTGTTATAGGCCATACTTGTACAATCATATTAAACATATTTCCACATTAGTCATGTTCTACAGGAGAATTAGAACCAAAGGGGAAAACTATGAGAAAGGAAAAAGGCAAAAACAGCATGCTTCAATCTGCATTCAGACTCCATAGTTCTTTCTCTGTATGTGGATAGTGTTTTCTATCATGAGTAGACTTACCTATCGACTGCTAGATTTTCTTTAAATTTTAATTCTCTTTTCCATCTTTCTCTGCAATTTTTTTTTTGCAATATTGATCCCTAAAGATCTGGATCTCTCCATTCCTACATGTATTAGAAGTTCTTTGTTTAGCACCTTCAGATCTTTAAGGGAAAGAGGATAATACCATCATAGATCATAAAATTATAGAGCTATAGTTTTAAACCTTCTCATTTACAGATGAGGGAACTGAAACCAGGGAGTTTGTAACTGGCCTAAGGTTAAGCTGGTGATGCTACTTGATAATGGATCGCATGACTTCTGGTCTAGGTCTCTTCCTACTATTTATCATTTGTTGACACAAGCATTTACTATACATTGACTGTGTAGAGGGCAGTTTTCATGATGCTATTAACAGTAATTGACATTACCTTAATGCTTGAGGCTGACAAAGCACTTTTCAGGCATATCATTTGATACCATAACCTCTGCATCTTACTGATGAAGAAGGAGGGTCAGAGACTTATTGAAACACAGCCAGGAAGTTTGGGGACGGGCTATCTCTGAGCTTTGCTGATTGTCTTGTGCTCTTTTCACAACAACAGACTTGTTCTGCATACTTGTATTATTTACACATCACAGGATTTGGGGGAGGATATGAGACTTTTTTTTGTTAATCTTAAACACAATATAGGCACTGAGACACAAAGTATTTTAACACATAATTGCTGTCATCAGACGGGTTTCTAACTTTTTTGGGAAATAGGATATTTACTTAAGAATCTCATTACAACATAGGTAGTACATATTAAGTCACATGTATAAAATAGACTGAAAATATATATACTTTTCATATAGTAGAATTATTACATGGTAAGGGAAGGGCTCAAAGAGGAGTTGGACATGAACTGGGACTTGAAAGCAGGAGAGGGCTCACACATACAGAGAGGAGGAAGGAAAGGACCATTCTAAGAGGAGGGGAAGATAGTATATGTTTCTCTCCTGCGAAAGATTAGTAGGTCAAATTAGATGTAGCAAAAGTCTTTTTTTTTTTAAATAAATAACTATTAAAGAAAAAGGTTGACGAAGTAAGTAGGAAAGGACCAAGAAAAGTTCTTGAAACCTCAGGATAAAGAGTTGCCAATATATATTAGAGGTTTTGAAGCAGTAAAAGTTGATTAATGTATAGTGTTCTTTTAGGAAGATTAATTTGTCAGTGGGAAAAGGAACCCTACACTAAGGACTGTCATCATTTTCTAAGGAAATTTAACCATTGTAGAGAAATCACTTCAATTTGGAGGTTAAAGGAACCTAAAAACTTCCTCAGTTAGCAAACATTCGGTGTTCTTGCCAAACAGAAGATATCTGGCAGCCAACAGCTCAATGAGTTAAGAATATTAACTAATTCGTAAAACCTAATAAGGAAGAATGATCCTGATTTATGAACAGGATCTGTTCAAAACAATGACAATCAATGGAGGAAAAAACAAGTTTGCAGAAAACTCGAAGTGAGAGCCAAGTAAACCAGGTTATTTCAAAAACATTTAAAGAACCAGGGGCAGCTAGATGGTGCAGTGAATAGAGCTCTGGTCCTGGAGTCAGGAGGACCTGAGTCCAAATCCAGCCTCAAACACTTAACACTTACTAGCCCTGTGACCTTGGGCAAGTCACTTAACCCCAACTGCCCTGCCTTCCCCCCTCCAAAAACAAAAAAGAACCATTGAGAATAGAAGACAAAGAAAAGGAAAATCTTTTTCAGTATGTCTATAATAAACTTTTCTCCAGTCACCAAGGAGCTACTTTGTTAGGCTATTACTCCCCCATTAGATTGTGAGCTCCTTGAGAGTAGGGACTATTTTATTGCCTCTTTGTATCCCCAGCACGGTGCCTCACACATAAAGGGTGCTTACTAAATGTTTTTGACTTGGAAAAAATAAAGATAAATTGTTGTTTTTGAATCCTTTCAGTGATTCATTCGTGATCCCATTTGGAGTTTTCTTGGCAAAGATACTAGAGTGGTTTGCCATTTCCTTCTCTAACTCATTTTTACATATGGGGAAACTGAGGCAAACAAGGCTCAGTGACTTGTTCAAGGTTACAAGTGTCTGAGGCCAGATACTCCAGGTCCAGCTCTCTATACACTGTACCACCTAGCTATCCCATATAAGATATAGACAGTGTAAAAGGGAAGTATTCTCAGAGAAAAGGCACTAGCTGGGGGAGGGAGTAGGCCTGAAAACACAGCATTTGAGCTGAGTTCTGAAGAAAACTTGAAGACAGCCGGGTGGCTCAGTGGATAAGAGAGTTCTGGGCCTAGAGGCAGGAAGGCCTGAGTTCAAATCCTGCATCAGACACTAGCAGTGTGACCATGGACACGCCATTTAACAAACTCTGCCTCAATCCACTGGAGAAGGAAATGATAAACCACTCCAGTATCTTTGCAAAGAAAACTCCATGGAAAATATTGGCATGCTATGGTCCATGGAACAATAACTTGAGGGAAAACATGGAAACTAAGGGAAGATGAAAGAGAACATTCCAGTCACAAGGGGTAGCCAGTGCAAAGACACAAGGAATAGCAAATAAGATATCATAGCTGGATTGCAGCATGCATGGAGGGCAGTAAAGTGTAATAAAATCAGAAAAGTATGTATCGGCCAGGTTGTGAAGAGGCTTTAAATACCAAACAGAGGACTTTTATTTGATCCTGGAGAGAATAGTGAGCTGCTGACATTTGCTGATCGGGAGGTGACCTACACAGACCTAAGCTTTAGGAAAATCACTTTGGCAGCTGAATAAAAGATGGTTTGGAGAGAGCAGAGACCAGAGGAAGGGAAGCCAATGTAAAAGGTTATTGCAATCATCCAGGCAGGAAGTGATAAAAACCTGAATGAGGATAGTGGTTATTTCTGTGTGGAGAAAAGGTGATGTCTAGAAAAGATGTTGTGAAGGAAGAAATGATGAGATTTGGCAATGTGTTGGGTATGGGAGGGAGGGAAGTAAGTAAAAGGAGTCCAAGATGATCCTAAGCTAGATCTAAGACAGTTTCTGTCCTCAGTCTGCTCCTGAATGTCTACCTAGGGCTTTTAACTTAAATAACAGGAGTTTTCAAGCCTATTATTTTAATAGAAAACCTCTGAGGTAAATGATCTCTCCATTTTGCAGATGAGGAAACTGAGTCTGAGGTTGCCAAGCTGGGATAAATCTTATTATGTAAGTCCATAACTATGTTATAAAAAGACAAACTTAAGCACTGTTGTTTCTGTGCGTTTCAAAAGTACAACAGATTCATCTTTTCCTTTCCTTTCTTTTTCTTTTTAAAGAAAGAAGGGACCATTTAGATTTCAACCACATTAAGAAGGAATTTTCCTTTCTCAACCGGATAGACAAATGAGTTAAACACTATGAAAGAAGATCCTTTTTTTTAAATTTCAAATTCATTCTTTCAAATATTTTGAGTCATTAAGTTCACTGAGTCACTGTTAAGTTCACTGTTAAGTCACTATATAAGTTCACTGAGGTTATCAGTTACCCACAGATAAGTTAAAGAAAAATAAAAATCAAATTCTATAAAAGTTTCAGGGATAAATTACCCTTAGATCACCTTTTTCCTGAAGACTGACAGGGCTATTGTTATAGTGTATTGAAGGGAGCTAGTTTGAAAATAATCCCACAGTGAAGGAAAAAAAAGCATGCAGTTTGTATTTTATAGCCACCTTTTGTTAACCTTTCCTTGACCATGAAAAGAGAAAAGTCTGTTTAAATTAGAGAACAACTTAAAAATCAACAAAATTTAATTAAGGAATGGAAAAGTAATTTAAACCAAATTTAAACCAAAAAGGGGCCTGTGAAGAGGGACCCCTTCAGTCCCACCTCCCGACCCCAGCAAAGAGATCCCTCCTTTCTGACCTCTATTCCAGATCAGGGACCTCCTAAACACTCCCCCCCCCATTTCAGCTCAGAAATTCCCCTCTGACTTCTACCGTACCTTGGCAACCTCTCCCTGTGACTACCCCAGCTCAGAGACCGTCTGACTTTGTTAACTCCTCTCATCTCAGATTGGGTTCCCAAATAAAAGTGCTAGGCAACAACAAAATACTGGAAAAATTCATGGAGAAGGTAAAACTGAGTTATACTCCAGTCTCAAAAATTTATTAACTGTATGATCTTAAATAAGTTATCTCTGTTTGCCTTACTCATCTGTATAGAGGAAAATAATAATGGTACCCACATCCCATGGTTTCTGAGAGGATCAAAATGGTATAAAGATTGGGAAGTGCTTAACGTAATGACTGGCATACGGTAAGCACTATGTAAGTGTTGACCATTGCTATTATTATTATTGTTCCTTTAATTGAATGTAATTGTATATCAGGTTTTAGATGTGATTAACATAAAATACCAAAGATAATATAATGAATGATTTTCTATGTAAGATAATTTAGAAATGCTTTTGACTGAATCGACATCCTCTGACTGGTAATAAGTTTTGTCATATATTTTAAATACATGATACTGTATATGTTGTTATTGGATTTCTAACTTCTTTTTTACTGTGATATTTGGAAAACCATTGTATCAGAAATGCTATTAAGACAATACTTTTTAAAATCTGGATGTTGTTAGATTATGAATTGGGCTTTTAAAAGAATGTGATAAAAGCTGATATTTGAAAACTTAAATATTTATTGGGGTATATTTTGTTTTTGAAACAGATAATAGCAATAATAAGTTTATTATAACTGAGTTTTCATTTGAAAATTTTTGGATATCACTTATAATAATTAAGAAAATATATAGAGTTGCTTAAAGATATAACTTCAATATATTAATATAAAGTCAACTATCAACTATTTGCTGTATGTCTGAAACTCCAGAACGTGGTTATTTTTAATTTATAAAGAATAAATGAAATGTAACTATGAGGGAAACACAAGAAATCAATAGTATTCAAGTTTTAAATTGTGTTTAATGAAATTTTGTTACTTGAGATAATAACTCTTGGGATTATAATTTTGTTTTGTGTTTTGATTACAGGGATGTTTGCCTAAATTGTAATGAAACCAATAATAGAAAATGGCTGCAGTGTGATAAATGCTGTAGGTGGATATTTGTTCCTGTTGTAGTCGGTATCTCCTAAGTTGATTCAGTTTCCCCATTGTGCTATTTTCCTTTCTGAACAGGAAATTTCCCCACCCAGTTAATCCCGAGTCTGTTTTTTGATATCCTGTGAATACATGACACAGATTTAGACATACAGTCACACACACTGATGTGGGAAGGGCCTTCAGAGATCATCTAATTCAACCCCCTTATTTTAGAGGTGAGGAAACTGAGGCCAAGAGGAGAAAGGAGGGGGATAGGAGCAAGTATTTATTTATTGAGTGCCTACTATGTGCCTGTGTACTTTACCAAAAAGAGATATTAAGAGACTTGCCCAAGGTCCCATAGTAAATGATAGAAGGGAGATCTAAATACACATCACTTACTTTAAAAAAAATACCTCCCACTGTTCCATGATGCTTCAGAGAGGATTTCAAGAGTGAAGGGATTGAAACTAATATATCAGTTTTTATATAGAAATCTTATACTCCTATAACAATAAATCTTACATGAAAACTTAAGTATAAATATAGCTAATTTTATAGGAAAATAACTTCTTACCCAAGTGACCAAAAAGCCCAGATACAAGTCCCAACGTGCTTAATCCTTCTTCAAATCCATTTTCACTAGAGAGAGAACAACCAAACATTTATTAAGCATAAGTGTTGACAGCAGCTGGCGAGATAAAGACAATGACAAAAACCTTGTTTCCAGTGTGCTACCTCAAGAAGTGATGCTAAGAGTGTTCTGGACCTTTCACTTCATTGGGGTGCATTCCCAGTGATGGGATCACTTGGGGGATGTGCAGAGCTCTTGCCTAGTTCAAGCTGATGTCCAGAATAGTTGGACTGATTTGCAGCTTCAACTGAAAATTGTGCAAATCGTGTGCCTGTTTCCTATAGCTCCTCCATCATGGACTGTCCTTTTCTTATATCGTTGTCAGTCTGCATGGTATGGAATTAAACCTCAGAGTTTTTTTTTTTTTAATAAATATATAGAATTATTATAAGGAAAGCAGGAAGGTGATAGCATCAGTGTGGAGAAACAGGATATAATTCCTATAGGACGTTATTCTTGACCCAAGCTTTGGAGGAAATTAGGGAGTCTAATAGAGTGGGGAAAGAAAGACATTCCAGGCATGGGAAACAACCTATGGGAAAGGACAGAAGTGATAGATGAGATGCAGTGTAGAGGAGGACCAAGAAGGGCCAGTTTGGCTGAGGAGGGTGTATGAAGGAGGGCAAGAAGTTGGAACCAGATATCAAAAAGCTTTTAAGGTCAAAGAGAGTAGTTTTATATTTGATGCTAGAAGCAAGAGGGAACTAATATGTTGGTAAATACCTATGGCTGAATTTGAATTTGGGTCTTCCTGACTCCAGGCCTGTAACAGTAATGTAATTTGAAGATCCCCTTGTATTGGCACAAACTTAGCACCTTGTTTCAAGTGTTACTGTATCAAGTATTACGATCCAGAACTTATGAATCCCACAGTAGGAGGAACTTCCTGTTGTAAGAGGAAGGGGCAAAACAGGGCGGACCTAATATAAGGAAAAGCCCAAGCTGAGAGAGGCCAGAATTTCTCTTAGCAAGCATGTAGAGGCTGGGCTGCTACTGCTGGACTGGACACTGAACTGAGAATTGAGAAGAAGTGAGAAGAGAAATGAGAACTGAGACAGAACTTCTTGGAGTAAGCTGTGTGGAGGCTGGGGAAAGTGATTTTGATTTTGAGAATAGAGCTTTTGCTGAGACTTTTCTTCTGGGAACTTCTGATGAGAGCTTCCAAGAACCAGCCAGAATTACTGTGAGTGAGAGAGGAGGATCCAACCTATTCTGTTGTGAAGGCTTGGGAATGTGGGTGTTCATTGCATTAACCATGTGTACCAACTCTGTGTTTACTGTAATGACTTTGACTTTCTGGTTCTAGGACTCAGTTTCCTGGTATTTGAATAAGGACTTGAGGTGGACTAGACACTGTGAACTTCAGTATGGAACAGAAACTTCATAGAGAGCTGGACAAGAAACTGGGAGTTGTCTGACTTTGAATTCAGGTGGCAGTTGGTTAGATTCGGGCAGTAGCTAGGACCGTGGAAGCTGAGAGCCTACCTCGAGTCAAGATGAAAAGACCTCTCCTTCGGTATTTAATGCTGACTGATGAAATTGTAACTCACTTGTGACCTAGGGGTGGATGGCTCTTGTACTTTCCACTACTTCTAAGAGGGTACTGAGTAGTGACCGATGATATTGTAACTTAATTGCATCCCATGGGTGTAGGACTTTGATTTTTGTACTTTGTGATTGAATTAAGGACTTTGTGATTAACTAAATGAATGTACTTTGCTTAAAACTATGTGACCACTTTGGTGAAAACTATGTGACTATTTTAATGATAAGTTGTGAAGTTATAACTTTCTATATGCTGTACTTTGTTTTCTGTCAATGTTTTCCTTTAATTTACTGCTGAATAAATAGAGAATTTGCTATACTATGTAATCAGAACCTTGAAAGCTGTTCACAGCAACAGTCCTCTGGAAAGCTGCTGGTACTTGGCTTTACAAGGCCCAGAACTATATCAATTGTGCCACTTAGCTGCTGAGATACAGTGCTAAAATGGGAATCTGGAGGAAGACCTAAGTTTAAATCTAATTTCAGACACTTAGTCCTGTGTGACCCTGGTCAAATCACTTAACCCTCATCTGCCTCAGTTGCCTCAACTATAAAATGGGGTTGATAATAGCACCTAATCTCCCATGGTCATTGTGAGGATCAAATAAGATACTCTTTGTATGAAACTTAACACAGCACCAGGCATATGGTAGGTGCTATATAAATGTTTATTCCCTCCTCTCCCTACCTCCCCCATCCACTGTGCCTCCTAACTGCCTCAAAACAATTGATGATGTAGGACTACAACTCAGGAGAAATATTAGGGGTGAAAAATCTAGAACTAGGGGTCAGCTGCATAGGGATGATGTATTTCACTGAACAAAGTTGAATCCATTACCACAGATGATATCATCAAGAAAGAGACTAGAGAGAGAAAAGGGCCTTTGGGTCAGAGCCCTAGTGTTCTGTGCAAATGTAGTCAGACATACATGGTGTTGCAGCAAAGGACATTCTCCTTCTGCCACTATAACTTAATAACTTCTGCTTTGTGGTGTTCTCTATTTGTCTATGTCACTCCATACAGTTTCCTGTGACTGTCACCATCCACTGATATCTGGGTCACTCTCCTTTCATTCTTAAGTAATCTGACACTTGGCTAACAGTCTTTTCCGTTCCAATCCCTAGCCTCAAGCTTGAGGACAAATGTTCGTGTTATCCCGATGAACAACCTGGGCTCTCAGTTTATTAAACTCTTCAGTTCTCATAACCTGCATCTCCATTCTAGTTCTGATACACTGGGGGAGTCAAACATTAAACCTCAACATCACCTATAAATCTAAGATCTTGACCTCTCAAATTCCTTTCTGTGATCCTTATCTCCTAACCTTTCATCTCTCCCTCTGCTTTACTCTTTTTAAACCTTGTCCCTCCATCCAGCCCTTTTCATACAGGCCAGTACAACTTTGTTATAGCCTAACTTTCTTCCTTTGACCCTAAAGTCAAGAAGTTTAACAGTATACTGCTGACCAACTTTTATTTGCTTACTCCCTTATGTTCAAGCCCTGCCAATCTTAGACCACCCCCTCCCTATCTATGTCCTTTGCTCAAGTTGCTGAATGTGACAAGAAGGTTTACAACACTGTTGACTGGGTGCTAATCTCACTTGGGCCCTCATTGATACACGAAATTACTTTTTAAAAAATGATGTATTTTGTTTTTTTCACACTTTCATTATAAACATATCCTTACCCAATGGGTCATCTCTTACAATGAAAAAATATGAAAGGGAAAAAAAACAGCTCAGCAAAATGTATTAATTAAGGCTGACAATATATCCAGTATTTTAAAATCATAATCCCTTGCCTCTGCAAAGAAAGGAGGAAGGTGTATTTTTTTTAGTCTTCTTTTGAACCATGCTTGGTGACTAGAATTACATGGCATTGTTGCTGTTTTCCTTTCCATTTATAATATTGTCATCATTAAATGGATGGTTTTCCTGGTTCTACTTAGTCATATAAATTTTCCTGTACTTCTTCAAATTCATCATATTAATCTTCTCTTATAGCACAGTAATATTTCATTACACGCACATAATATAATTTGTTTGGTCAATTCCCAAATCAAGGGGCATTTTCTTTGTTTCTAGTTCCTTGCTACTACAAAAATACTATTATCTATATTTTGGTATGTATGGACCTTTCTGTTTATTTTACTTTGTTGGGGATATATATATCTATAAATGGAATCTCTGAAGGATGTGAACATTTTAGTAACTTTTAAAAGCATAATTCCAGATTGCTTTCTAAAATGGGAGGACCAATTCATAGTTCCACCACCATTATATTATTATGATTGTCTTTCCACTGTGCATCCATCATTGACTATCTGCATGTTTGCCAACTTTAGGGATGTGAGGTGAAAAAGTACTGCTTTTATCTTCATTTCTCTTTTTATTAGTGATTTATAACAATCTTTTATATGGTTGTTAATAGTTTGCAATTCTTTTATTCCTCCCTAAATGACTATCAAGTTTCTTAAAGCAGCTGTTTTAAACTCCACCTTAAATCCCCAGAGCTACCTTCTCTTTCATCAAAAACCTCCATCCATCTTCAGTAAGGAAATGCTTTGTAAATGCCTCACTTCCCCTGTTGCACAACAGCATCTCTACACAACTATGTCCCTTCTATGCTGCTTAGCTCCAGTCACAGAGGAAGAAACGGGTGTGTTTCCGGCCAAAGTTAACCTCTTTGTGGGCAGTTGATACCACCCTCTTCAGGAGCTTTGCGTCATTGATGATTTTCTCTGTCTTCTTCAAACTCTCCCTATCTCCTAGTTTCTTCCCCATTGCCTATAAACATGTTCCCACCTCCCTCATCCTTAAAACAAAAAAGCAAACAACAAAATACCCAAGTGTTCATTGGACCCTTGAGAAATCATCCTCTTTCTCCCTTTCACTCCCAGAGTGCTCTGTATGCACTGCCACATCTTCCTTCGCCCACTTACTTTCCCACTCTTTGTAAACTGGCTTCTGCTCTCCCCGATGTTCTCAGTGATCACTTAGTCAATAAATCCATTACTCTTCTCTCACTCATCATTCTTTCTGCAGCTCTGAACATTGGTACACCTTCCTCTGAGAGGTCTGTCCTCTCTCCTCTTGGCTTCAGTGATGCTGCTTCCTCTTCCCTCTGTGTGATCCCTCCTTATTCTCCTCTGCTGGTGCATCATCCATCCCATTTCCCACCCTCTAAGTATGGCTGTCTTCCAAAAGGCTCTTTTCTCTCTGCCTTCTCTCCCTTAGTGATTTAGCTTGTTTTTCCCATGAATCCAATTACTTCCAGATAGGAGACTTCCAAATCTATATAACTAGGCCTTCACTCTATGGAATTCCACCAATATCACCAAATGCTTTCTAGACATATCCACCTTGATTTTCTATTGGCTCAAATTGAAAATGCCTAAAACCAACTTGTCTTCATACCTAAATCTGTCCAACTCACCTAATTCTGTCTTCCCAGTCCCACCACCTTCCTACTCACCTAGGTTCAAAAGCTATCCTCCTCTATTTTTCTCTCAATCACATGTCCCACCCTCCATCCACCTCAACAGTTGCCACATCCTGTTGACTCCACATTCTCAAACTTTCTCATCCATGCTCTTTTCCACTCATAGCATCACATTTATAGGACAGATCTTAATACTCCTTAACTGGACTATTGTTTATACTTCACCACATCCATGGTCCCACCCATGTGAGGGTTCTTATCATCAGAGCAGGTCACTGCCCCATCTATACCTTTTCATTCTCTGTAATTCTGTTTCTTGTTCTTCCATGAATGCTTCATAGAGCATTTGCCCAGCATGCTAGAGGTCGTTCTCTGGGTGCTTTTACATTTTGTAGATAGCAGGGAAGTACCTGGGCAATCCATCTGTTGCTGTTGAGTTGATTCAGTCTTGTTTGACTCTGAGATGCCATTTGGGATTTTCTTTAGCAAAGACACCAGAGTGATTTGCCATTTCCTTCTCCAGTTCCTTTTACAGATGAGGAACTGAGGCAAACAAGGTCAGGCAACTTGCCCAGAGTAACACAGCTAGTGAGTATCTAAGGCCAGACTGGAACTCAGGTCCTCCTGACTCCAGGGCTGGTGCCCTATCCACTGTGCCACCTAGCTGTCCTTGTCATTCCTCCTTATTTCACAGAGGATTAAAGATTCAGGACTAGGAAAAATCTCTGAAGTCTTCTACTTTAACCTCCTCATTTTAAGTTTATCTCAAGATGATGATCTGAGATGCCTATCAGGCAAGAAGGTAGCAAAGCAGAGAGAGTGCTGGACTTGGAGCCTGGAAGACTTGAGCTTGAATCCTGTCTCAGTCACTTGCTAGGTGTGTGACTCTGGGCAAGTTACTTAATTTCTCTCAGCCTCAGTTTTCTCATCTGTAAAACTGGGGCATAACAGCACCCGCCTCACCAAGGTTGTGAGCATCCAATGAGATAACACATGTAAAGCAGAGATAATATATGGAGGGTACCATTAAAATGCTATTATTAAGACTGTCGTGGTCATTGTAATTATTACCATTATTAAAGAAACTGAAGCCTATGGAGAATAAGTGACCAAGGTCATATACGAAGTATCAGACACAGGATCTGAATCCAGGTCCTGACTCCAGAGTCAGTGCACATTCGGTTATTCCATGATGCCTCCACATGGCCGGCTCATCTCCTTCTCTAATTATAGTTTTTTCACACGGTGAAACTAAAGAAAGTTTCCAACACATATTATTATCTCAAATATATAAACATATGTATTATTATATACATAAAATTGACTGAAATGATCACTTACTATGCACAACTGAATACTTCTGGGAAAGTTGGTATCATACTCATTCCAGCAAAGATGCCATTCACAACCAGGACTAGGACTAAGAGCAAGAGCTGACTGCCAGAAAGAATTAAGGAAAAAAATTAGTGTTTTACAGAAACCAAGAACTTTGTAGATTGTGCTAGTGTGATCAAGGTCACACAGAGAAGAACTGCTTTTGGTCACTAACTCTAGAAACCAGGTCTCAGGCTGTCAGAGATTCAATGTGGTCACACTGGTGGGATGGTCCTTGCAGGAAAGGGGACTGACTGAGAATGTAAGTGTCAGAGGAACCATCACTACTACTAAAAAGATATATAAGCATGTATACTCCATTGAAACCCACTGATCTCCATATTCAAAGAGTAGTCCATTTTCCTTTCTTATCCCTTTCTATCATATTTCCTATCCTTCTTCCTGTCCTCAGGTCAATTCCAACATCTTCTGATGTATAACAGGGTAACTCTACTGACTTATGGGCACACCTTTCAGTCTTGCTTCTCCTACAGTCTCTCTGGAAGCCAAGTATATGGTAAAGCCTTGACACACCTGCTACATCTCTGAATTTTGTATTAACAAATGTCTTGTAGTTGTCCTTCTGGCAGAGTCTGGATTAGTTGCTGTGATTAGCTGCAAATAACTCCAGCTCTTCAAGTTTTTAGCAACTCATGCCACCTCAAAAGGCATCCAGTTCAAGCTCACCAGCACTGTTATATTTCCATTATCAGTGCTTTTAAAAAATTGCTATTAAAGGACAAATGAGAGCAAAAGCTAATTGACTTAAGTGAGTTTTTGTTTTTATCAGAGCACCAGAACTATCTCCCTAATTTTGGCATACAAAGGAATGAAATTTAGCATCAATATTTTGGAATGAAGAAGAGATCCATGGGTATTGTAAGCAATCTTTTCATCATAGTCAATTCTTTCATTTATTCTTAGTAACTTAGATCATTTAAGAAGTTCAGACCCTTGTGCTTTGATGCTCTGAGTAATATGGAAGGGCTGGCCAGCATTCTATATGGCCCCCAAGCTGATAAAAAGCAGGTACAACTAAAAAAGTATATCTCAGATTAATTGAGGTAACTTAAAGACTTCCTAATGATACTTAAACAATAATTATGAGGAAAGAGAAGAGAAATTTTACCTTTCAATATGCAAGATTGGAACAGGTCTTAAAAGCATATAGCATCCTGCTGTTATTATGTTTCCAGAAACCAGGAGCCATTTCCTTAGGTACTAATAAAGAAAAGACAAGGACCAGATGAAATCCACAGAAGTAAAAACTTTTTACTAACAGAGTAGTATAAGTTAAAGGCAAGACAATATATTTATAAGACCCAAGTGAACAGAAAAACCAACTCCCCTTTCAATTTGAGAAAATAAACGAATCATACACTGAATGAAGGTGGGGCCAGATTTGTATGGCATTCTTCAATGACAATCATAAAAATTATAATAACTACTATATACTTTACAATTATCTCATTTTCATTTCATTATCCCTCAAAGAAAATGGTGCAGGTGAGAGAAGACAAAGAAAAGGCACTTCTCTGCTTATTATACAAACTTAAAAACATGTATCTTAAAGATGCATTTTGAGTTATAGTTTTCAAGTAAGTAAAAAAGATTAAGAATTGAAGGTGAATGCCATTTATTTGCCAAGGTCTTCACCAAATCTTACCTTAAAATGGTTACTTATAAGATTAGAAGGGAGGCATTAGGTAGGAAAGGATCTCTCCTGTAAAGTTATTTTTTTAATCCATACATTACAAATTTTGCCTTATGCATATACTTGAAAAGGAGCTAAACATTACATGGCAAAATAAACAAGATATTCAGAATACTTCCATTTTTTTTGCCTTTTGGAGGGCAATTGGGGTTAAGAGTCACACAGCTAGTAAGTGTGTCAAGTGTCTGAGGCCAGATTTGAACTCAGGTCCTCCTGCCTGCAGGGCCAGTGTCTATTCACTGCACCACCTAGCCACCCCCAAAATGCTTCCTTTTTAATCAAGCACTTCAGACACTGCTATAAGCAATACTGAACAATTATCCAGAAATGTTGAGTATACTAAGAGTAAATAAAAGTCCTGGTTGGGGGTGGGAAGAGGGATGAAGGACAAGCAACAAGGGCTAAAAAATTCAAGATTTGGCCACTAGAATCTTCCCCTTTTAACTAATAGCTTAGTCCAAGTTAAGGGATGGAAGTGGCATTCAATGATTTCAAGTACTACCCATAGCTATTTTCTTGGTCAATTCCATCCCCAACGAGCAAAAACCAAATTTTGTGTCTTCCCAAAATTAAAATTCTACCTTTAGGTCTATTCTTTCAAAATCTAGAAATAAAAGATTAAAAAGAAAGGAAGGAGGAAAGAGACAGAGAGAGAGAGAGAGAGAGAGAGAGAGAGAGGCTGGGAGGGAGGAAGGGAGGGAGGGATGAAGGAATCTTAGCTAGGGGTATGTTACTGGTGTTTTACAACCAGAAAACACAAAAGTAAATTTTTAAAAAGAAAGAAAAAACACTTACTGAAATTTTATTGCTTAGCAGTCCAAAGAGGGGTGAAGAAATAGAATATGATAATGCCAGCCCCAGAAATACGAGCCCCACATATCCTGCAAACAAATTAAACTGCAAGAGAAATATTGCACTGAAGTCATGATTGTCCTTGATCTAAGCCAGGGGATTTTTGTTTGTTTGTTTGTTTGTTTTGTTTGTTTGTTTAGTATTTCCATTTATTTATTTATTTTTACTTTTCAACATTCATTTCCACAAGATTTTGAGTTACAAATTTTCTCCCCATCTTTCCCTTACCCTCCCACCCCAAAATAGCAAGCCTACTGAATACCCTTTCCCCCAGTCTGTTATCTCTTATATCCTCCCCCACCCCCCCCAACTTTCTAGTAGGGCAAGATGGATTTCTATACCCCAGTGATTGTATATCTTATTTCCCACTTGCATGTAAAAAACATATTTTTTAATATTTGTTTTTAAATTTTTGATTTCCAGATTCTTCTTCCCTCCTCACCCACCCCCACTGGGAAGACAAGCAGTTTAATATAGATTGTACATGTGTAGTTATGCAAAACATTTCCATAGATGTTACATTGTGAGAGACTAACTTTATTTCTCTCCTTCCTATCCCGACTCCCACTTATTCTATTTTCTCCTTTGACCCTGTCCCTTTTCAAAAATGTTTGCTTCTAACTACCCTCTCCCCCAATCTGCCCTTCCTTCTATCTTTCCCCCTCTTATCCCCTCCCCCCCCACTTTCCTGTAGGGTAAGATGCCCAATTGAGTGCTTAAGTTATTCCTTCCTTAAGCCAAATTCAATGAAAGTAAGGTTGACCCATTCCCTTTCACCTTTCTGCTCTTCCCCTCCATTGTAAGTTTTCTCTTGCCTCTTTTATATGAGATAATTTACCTTATTCTATTTCTCTCTTTCTCCTCCCAATATATTCCCCTCTCACCTCAAATTTATTTTTTAGATATCATCCCTTCATATTCAATTCATCCTGTGACCTATGTATACATGTACACACATATATACACTCATATATTTATACATACATACACACTCATACATATATACATATTTATGTATACATATGTATACATATATGTATATATATGTATATACACATATATATTCCCTTCAACTATCCTCATACTGAGAACAGCCTCATGAGTTGTAATTATCATTTTTTCCATGTAGGAATATAAATAGATCAACTTCATATGTTCCTTATGATTTCTTTTTCCTGTTTATCTTCTCATGCTTCTCTTGCTTCTTGTATTTGAAAGTCAAATTTTCTGTTCAGCTCTGGTATTTTTCATCAAGAATGCTTGAAAATCCTTTATTTCATTGAATGACCATATTTTTCCCTGTAGCATTACACTCAGTTTTGCTGGGTAGGTGATTCTTGGTTTTAATCCTAGCTCCTTAGACCTCTAGAATATCATATTCCAAGCCCTTAGATCCCTTAACATAGAAGCTGCTAGATCTTGTGTTATCCTGATTATGTTTCCACAATACACAAATTGTTTCTTCCTGACTGCTTGCAGTATTTTCTCCTTGACCTGGGAACTCTGGAATTTAGCTATAACATTTCTAGTAGTTTTCTTTTTGGGATCTTTTTCAAGAGGTGATCAGTGAATTCTTTCAATTTCTATTTTGCCCTCTGGTTCTAGAATATCAGGGCAATTTTCCTTGAGAATTTCTTAAAAGATGTTGTCTAGGCTCTTTTTTTTGATCATGACTTTCAGGCAGTCCAATAATTTTTAAATTAATTCTCCTGGATCTATTTTCCAGGTCAGTGGTTTTTCCAATGAGATATTTCACATTGCCTTCTATTTTTTCGTTTGTTTGGAAAAGCATCTTGATTTCTCATAAAGTAATTAGCTTCCATTTGCTCCAATCTAATGTTGAAAGAATTGTTTTCTTTAGTGAGCTTTTGAAATTCCATTTCCATCTGACCAATTCAGCTTTTAAAGGCATTCTTCTCATTGACTTTTGGGTTTCTTTTGCCATTTGGCTTAGTCTGTTTTTTAAGGTGTTATTTTCATCAGTATTTTTTTTTTGGTCTCCTTTAGCAGGCTGTTGATGTGCTTTTCATGATTTTCTTGCATCATTCTCATTTCTCTTCCAATTTTTCCTCCACTTCTCTTACTTGATTTTCAAAATCCTTCTTGAGCTCCTCGATGGCCTATAACCAATTCATATTTTTCTTTGAAGTTTTTGATACAGGAGTTTTGACTTCATTGTCTCTTTCTGTCTCCTTTTTTTGACCCTTTTTGTCTCCAAAAAAGGATTACATGAGAACTCTGTGGGGAGCCAAAGAGGCTTGTCCCAGGACTCTGATAATTACCCTGATATCAGTGGACCTAAACAACAAAGACCTCTTCGAGATGTGACTTTTCACTAAGTTAGCTCTGGAGTTCTTTTGATATGGGTTACACTTATAAGGATGGTATTTGAGTTCTGAGGCCAACAGGCTCTGCCCCAAGATATATCTGATTCAGCACTCAGGTATATTTGGGTGGCCAGCTCTAAATGTGTTGACTTTTGAGGATTGCGCTTCAGTTTTGAAGTTTGCTCTCAGTTGTATCCATTTATGACTGCGGCTGCATTAGCAGGTACCTGAGGCCTAGATCAAAGGGCTTACCCTAAGACATTAGTCTCCTAGATAAGAAATCCTTATCAAATTATCTATTCCATGCTACTTCCAGGATACAATAGACTAAGGTAACTATTAGAGAACTTGAGTCCCCTTCCTTTGTCTCATTGCTCTACAGAAACCTTGTCCTGAGAATCAATAAATGAGTTAATCGTTCTTCCTTGAACTACCCACATGGCCTGGTCACTTCTTATTCACATCTCTGGATCATGCTAAGTGCTAGACACTGAGCAGCTCATGGCAGAACTCTGCTTCCAGAGTGGAAAGAACTGTGTCCCAAATCACTGGGGTTTTCACAGTTGTTGTCAGAGTTGTTGTCCAAGCTACAAGGAGGGTACCCTCTACATAGCCACCACAATCTCTGGCACACTGGCCACACACACCAGGACTACCATCCAAGACCATGACCCAGATCCAAATAGATGAAAGCAAGAGTGATTACCCTCTGAATGGTCACATGGTTGCCCTACAATCTGCAGGCCAGGAGCTCCAGAGGCAGCTGCACAGCAGCAGCTGCAGCTACAGCACCTCTGCCACCTCTCACCCTGGGGGCAGGGGCCAGATGGCACTTTTCAGTCACCCAGTTCCAACAGAGTCCCCCACTGATCTTTTACTTTTTGGCATTTATGGGTTGAGAAGTTGTAATAGTAATGGGGATCTGAAGATCTTCCTTGCCCCTTGTATTGGCAAGCAAACAGGTACCGAGCACTTTGTTTCAGTTCATGACTGTGTCAAATATTAAGACCCAGAAATTGTGAACCCCACAATGGGATGAACTTGCTGACATAAAAGGAAGGGGAAGAACAGGGAGGAGCTAATACCTTATATAAGGAAAATCCCAAGCTAGAGAGCCAGAACTGCTGGGAGCAAACAGTGTGGAGGCTGAATTGCTACTGCTGGGGAGAGAGAGAGAAGCAGAACTTCTAGGAGTTAGAACTGCTGGGAGCAGGCAGTGTGGAGGCTGAGGAGCAGAGGCCCAGGATGGAGGGAGAAGAACTGAGAACTGAGAAGTAAACTGAGAATTGAGAAGAACTGAGAAGTGAGAAGAGAGAACTGGGAGGAGGCATGGCTGTGGTGCCCATACTTTGTCTGTCTGTTTTCAATGTTACTTGGTCAGATTCACCTACTGATAGAGGATGTTACTGTTGTTACAGAAATCCTGGAGGAGGGTCTTGCTGACAATTTCAGAGACCCTGGGACTGTACTGGTGATTTGTGTTGATTCCTCAGACCCTGTTGGGTCTATGTTGAGTTCACAGACAGAAAGTGAATTGATGAGGATGCTGGCAATGTGAAGGAATGTTATTGTGGCTTTGTTAACAGCTTTGTCTTCCCAGAACAGAAACCATAAAGAACTTGAGGTAGACCATACATTGTGGGCTTCAATATGGAAGAGGAACCCTGGGAGCTGAGAGCCTGCCTTGAGTCAATATGAAAAGACCTTTCCTTGGGTATTTAATACAAACTGAGAAGATCATGATTTACTCTGTGGCCCAGGGCTGGAGAACTTTGACCATTACATTTACATGACTGAGTTAAGGACTTCTCCAATTAAGAAGAAAGAAGACATTTTGATTGAAGAAATTAAGACAATGTGACCTAGGGGTAGAGAACCTTGACCTATGTACTTTGTGTCAATAAAGATTTGCCTCCTTAAGGGTGATTGAATTAAGGACTTTCTAAATGATAGAGTTCTTACTAAATGAATGTTATCTTTTACTTAAAACTATGTGACCACATTGGTGAAAACTATGTGGACACTTTAGTGATAAGTTGTGAAGTTATAACATTCTGAATGCTGTACTTTGTTTTCTGTGAATGTTTTATCTTAGTCTGTTAATGAATACATAGAGAGTTCACTATACTGTGTAAACAGAACCTTGAAGCTGTTCACGGAAGCAGTCCTCTGAAAAACTGCTCATGCTTGGCTTTACAGAAGTCTAGAAACTGCCACAACTGCCACTGATTTACTCTCCTCAAGTCTTCTCTGGCCATTATAGGCCACCCTGGGTCTGGATCATTTAATGCTTTAGTGTTAAACTTAAAATGTCATTTAATAGTGTTAAACTTAAAATGTCATTTAATAGTTTAGTGTTTTAAATATTTTCTTAGAGTTGATGTTACTGGTTTCACCTCTTCTTTCTCTCCTCCCCCCAGGAGAAACTAAAGTCTATTACTAAGCAAATATATTAGGAAACAGTATTTAAGACAATTCATCTTCTCATCTCTAAGAAATTAGACCTTTAGAAAAAATCACAGTTAACATATTACAAAAGCCTGAATAGGGGCTTAATCATCAAAATATCAACAAGACATTAATAATTAAGTCAATTTGACCCCTAAGCTAAGCCAGTTGTCAGTGCCAGTTATTTCAAATTATTTTAATGGATCTAATGATTTCATGAATGTGGATACTCTCTCCATCAGCGAAGATCACAACCCAGCCAAGCCTTCTCATCCTTTATAATTCTTTTCTATGTTTCTCTCCCATAGATGCTGCATAGATCCTTTAACCAACATGTAACAATGAAGCATATGGACTAGACCTTAATATAATCATCTGAATAAAAAAGATTTGTCATCCAAAAAGATTAGGAATTTTGCTGCTGCCCCAGCAGTTTCCAAGGTCACTTTCTCTTTCTCATAGTTTCTGTCTTTCCAGTGGAAGTGTTAACTTTTGTTAAACACTTTTAAAGTTTGCAAAAGCCCTTTAAAGACATGATTTCATTTGAGCCTCACATTTGACAAAAGAAACTGAAACACTGAGAGGTTGAATGACTTGCAGGAGTCCCACAAGTGTAAGTATCAGAGAGGGATTCACTCTAGGCCCTTCTTAACTTCGGGAACAGCACTCATGCCACTACAACAGAGGAGGCAGAGAACTCTGAGCTCAAGAAAAACCTCCTGCTCTTATACTCATCATGGCCATGCAGGGGCTTTTCCTAAAAGCAGAACAGCAGGCAGCTTATGGTTATATGCAAAATTGAAATTTTTATATTAATATCACTTACTTTATTCAATACAAAGAGAGACAGTGTAGGATCCAGGAAGCCAAAGCCTCCACTTAATGAAATGATGACAAATGATACATGTCCAACCTTGGGTAGAGTAACCAGCTTCCAGAATGAGTGTTGACTAGGAGAAGAATCTATTGAGCAAAGGAGATAATAGGAGTAACTCCTGGTAATTTTAAATTTAACTTTTAGAATGTTATTAATGATTTATTTTTATGATCATCTTTATTTCTCAATATATTTTTCCCTCCTCCCTATCTAAAGATCCAATCCTACTAATTATGAAATGGATACCTATGAGACTTGGTAGTCTTCAAGTCCAATTCCCCATTCGAAGATATGGGTTCAGAGAACTAAAATGACTCGTCTAAGGTCACACAGTCACTCAGTGACATAGCTGGGACCATTCTTTCCACAAACTGGAAATGACTATAAATCCTCAGGTATCCAAAAGGATCTCCCATATTTCCCCTAATAATCTTTAAAGAGTATATAACATTCCTAATCAGCTGTGGCAGTTACTCTCTTGGTTTGATAAGTAGTGATTAACGAATCAATGTCAACCCAGAGAAAGAGCTTCAGTGTTACATCTAACCTTGATTCACCTTGTGTTGTCCCAATCTATTAGCAGTTTGGATGACAGCACACTTGCAGATGACCCAAAGCTGGGAGTGATACACAGTGAAGGTAAGTGGATGAAGGAGTCAAGATACAAAATGTTTCTAAAGACTAATGTGGCCTCTAGGTCCAGATCTAAAATGATTATACCTACTTCCACTAAAATTTAAGGCTTACACTTGAAAACAAACAAGCAAACCTGTCTATGCAGAAACAGAAATGGAGACAATACTTCATGTGAAAAGATCTGGAGGCATCAGTGACCTTAAAGTTCAATATGAGTCAACAATATATATCACTAAGTAGTTAAAAATATATAATTTTAAACTGCCTTGAGAGGCATAATGCATAGAGCAAAAAAAGAGACAGTCTCCCTGTACTCTACCTGGATTAGAGTATATTTAAAGTATTCTTCTGGCTACCACATTGTGTCGGAAGGGCACTGAAAAACTGGGGAAGCTGCAGAGAAGGAGACCAGGATGGGAGAGATTGTGCTACATAAGGATTGGTTCAAACAGAAGCACTGCACTGGGAGAGTCTCCTAATCAGGAGTTGTGCTCCGTGCAGGGCTGCATTTCTGTGAAGTCTGGCTTCAGTCAAAGGGCAGCACTTGATGACCTAAAGGGGCCACATGTGACCTTGAGGCTGCAGGTTCTCTCACCCCTCGGCAAGATAGGTTTGAGAGTTGGAACATTCCAATTCCACAGAACAGAATGTGGCATCACTAGGTTTGAGAAAGCATTCGATGCCACCATGTGGCTAAAAATAGTGTCTGCATTTTTGGAGAAGCAAAAGAATTAAAACTTACTGTTTTTTAAGTTAACTTTAAAATTCAAAGGTAAATTCTAGAATAACTGATATTTTGAAGAAAATTTAGCTAAAATCTTAAAATTCAGCCAATGAAATTTATTGAGTTTCTGCTCTGTAATGATCTCTCTCTCTCTCTCTCTCTCTCTCTCTCTCTCTCTCTCTCTCTCTCTCTCTTCTCTCTCTCTCCCTGTCTCCCTATGTATATATGCTAGAATAAGAACATAAAACCCTCTCCCTTGGGAATCTTAAAAATGTAATAATGGTTTAAGAGAGGGCCAAAAACAACAACAGCAGCAACAGAAACCCAAAACCCATCAGACTGTCATGAACACAAATAAACAGGATAAACAAATTAAACAAAGAATACTAATAGGGAAAAATGGTCCCAGTATTGAATAGCTCATCATTGATCCCAAATTAAGGGCGGCAGCAGATATTAGTGCAGAAAGCTGTTCTCTTGAAAGGCGTCTAGATTCTTCTCTGACAACCTCTGGCTGGCCATCATCTTAAATATAAACAATCTGAGGTAACATAAATTGAGGTACTAATAGCCAATATATTTATACATCAATTTTCTCCCTTTCTCTTTCTCTCTCTTCATATATAGATATATAAACACACATATATACTATATATACACATATATTATACTCTTAATACAATATGTTTTATAAGAAAATTAACGTTGACAATAGTTTTAAAAAAAGAAACAATCCATTAATTCTTGCAGTTGAGATACACACACCATCATTCTTGGTTTACTATGATTTTAGAGACATGGTTTTCATTTTTATCTATTTGGCAATAAGTATTTCAAACCAGAAATTTACAAAAACATCTAATTAGTTTAAAGAGAACATTGTAAATAAGACACATACTCTTTGTTGTTCAGTTGTGTCTTATTCATGACCCCACTTGGGGATTTCTTGACAAAGACACTAGAGTTGTTTGCCATTTCCTTCTCTAGCTCATTTTACAGACAAGGAACTGAAGTAAATAGGGTTAAATGACTTGCCCAGGGTCACACAGCTGATAAATGTCTGAACCTGGACTTGAACTCAGGCCTTCTTGATTCCAGGTCTGGGACACTATCCATTGTACCATCTAGCTGTCCCATATATTCTTTAGTAATGCCCAAAACAGGGGAATGAATTTCTGGGTTTTGTTCTGATGAATTTACAAATATTTTTGACCAGCTTCGTATGCTAGAATAGATTAATTTTCCACACATTATTGTGTGGTAGTTCATTATTTTTCATCTAAAGGCATTAAGGGGAATGAGGGTACAGACAAATAAGTAAAATCCAACAGTGGAAGCATTACAGGAGACAAAAGTAGGCTTTAACAACAACAACAACAAAATTCTTATAAATCTTGAAGTTATATCACATTCAAACTAATTAATATACTCAAGTACCTTCTAATTCATTATTTTAAGATATGCTTTATTTTATTAACTATCTCCCAGTTACAAACAAAAAATTAACATTCGTTTAAAAAAAAACTGAGTTCCAAATTCTCATCTTCCAACTTTTTGAGAAGGAAAGCAATATTATATTGGTTTATATTGGTATATATATTATATGAAATCATGCAATATATATTTCTGTCTTAGCCACGTGTACACCTTTTAATTTAGCTTTAATTTTCAGGTCTGTCACATTCAGACTAGTTATATACTCATGCACCTTTTAATTAGGGCAGGCAGGTAGCTGAAGTGAATTGAGTGCCAGGATCAGGTCAGACAGACCTGAGTTCAAAGATCCACCGTCAGAAGTGTAGCAGCTGTGTGACCCTGAACAAGTCATTTAACTGTGCCTCAGGTTCCCCTTTTGCAAAATGAACTGGAGAAGGAAATGGCAAACCATTCCAGGATTTTTGCCAAGAAAACCCCAAATGGGACCAGTCAAGAAGAGTCTTAAATGACTAAACAACAACTTTCTCATTTAGCTTTTAGGGACTATCACAGTCAAGTTAGTTAATTGATTCATGTAACTTTTAATTTCGCTTTTATTTTCAGAACTAGTTCTCTATTTAGTTTAGAAGCTGCAAGAACGTCTCAATACTTCTAAGGTCAGTTATAGAGAAACTGTCATTCATGCAGAAACAGTTGCAGCTCGTTTTCCCACAACGTTTCCAACAAGCTACTCTGGTTAGTAAATAATCGTCCCGTGAGAGGAACCTTGAGAGAAATAATTCCATTTGCATAAACCTGGATATCCATGAAATTCACCAAACAAACACAAAACTAAAACCCAACACCCAGATCACTTTGCTACACACTAGCAAATCTGGAATAAGAACTACTGAACCAGCAAGGAAGGGATATGGAATTAAAAAAAAAAAAAAGCTGGAGGTCAGAGTGAGGAGGGGGAGGGAAGTGGAAAGGAGAAGAGTGCTGGGGAAGACAGGAGACATAATGTGAAAGTTTCCTGGCCAAAATTCCTTGTAGGGAGACAAGTAAGTGTGTGCACCGCATGGGTACAGAGGGATTCAAAAGTCGTCTATCCCAACACCCACTGTGTCCCATAGTAAATGACCTTATCGTGAGCAGTCATGAGGACTTTTCTCCAGACTAAAGCATCCCAAAGCTATCCTCCAGACTGGGGACCTTTCTTTGGGGAGGGGAGGGAAGAACCCCTTTCGGAAGCCTTTTAAAAGCCACAACTACTTGACTTTTCCCGACAACCTGAGGTTAAGTCGCTCTCGGGCGGCAGAGGTTGGTCCATCCTGGGCCTGCAGAGCCGGGAACGTTGCGACTTCTTGGGATGGAATCGTGCGTGAGGCGCCCCGGATTCTGCCTTCGCCCAGTTAGCACCCGCTTCTCGGTGCCCTTCGTCTGTGCCCGAGCATCCTTCGCAGTTCAGGGACGTTCTCAGCCCCACACTCAGGGATGGAAGTTTTCCTGGGGGAGATGGTAGGGTCGCTCCCCCCCCCCCCCACTTTCTTCATCTTTTTTTTTCTTTTTAAAGGCACAGGCCACTACTGTAATTGACAGATGGGGAGAACTCAAGAGACTAACCCACGTGGTACTATTTCTGTTAGGTTACCACTGGCATATAATAGAACCCCATTCAACCTAAAAAAAACAAAAACAAAAACATAGCTGTCAATTAAAAATGAAGAGAAAACAAAATATATGAGTGGAATTTGATGTGGGAAATTAATATAGATTACTGTGGTGAGAGACAAATGCAGGGCTTTTAAAGTTAGCATCATCGAATTCATGGACTGTCCTGCCTTCCTTACCCTGCTTTTTAAATTGCTCTAAAGCACTGTAAATAGCATAGAATGTTAGAAATGGAAGGAGCTGAATATAAAGATAAGTTAGCCCTCAAAGTCTTGGGTTCTAAGCTATTGGTACCAAACTGTTAGTGCTTTGCAGACTTGGATTCCAAGTGCCTTATTTTATTAGTGAGATAAGAATTATAGTGCTCAAATTCTATTTACAGCAAGGTAAAACTGAAGCCTAGTTCTTTCCAGAGCCCCCACCCAATCTTAGTAAATCATTGTCTTCAAGGCCCCACCTTTTAGCTAGCAATTATTACTGAAGCTTTCAGGTTCAATACAGATGTGAATATATGATTGGTCTTAAAGAACATGTGACAACACTAATGTATAATATATATTAATTTGACTGCTGACAAATTTGACTACTGACATACTTGGGGATAATACAGATTTAATTTATTCTCCTCCCTTTGGACCATTTTACATCATAAAAAGCCCTCAACTCAATAATAAAATGTGATACTCTACTTTCTTAAACCAAATAGAATGTATGGAATTCCAGCCCCAATATCTTAACTTCATTATAGGCCTGGCCACACTAAACAGCAGGCCCACTGCACCTACCTAGCCTCCCCGCCAATATCCTAACTTCTTTGTATAAGCCTCACTGCTCACTGGAACAACACTGCTTGTCCCTGAACTCTTAGTTCCCACAGAAACAGCACATGTGTCCATGTGATGGGAACCCAGCTACTGCCTCTACCTGGTCACTGCCCCCAGACCCATTCTCACAGAAAGAGGTGTCTTCTTGTATTCAATCACAATCACAACATCCATCTAACCCAAGACAGGACCACAATAGCTAGCCAGTTGAAGGACAGAATGACCAGAATGTTTAATCACCGAACCATAGATGGGACCCTTCCTCTATTACCTAATCCCTTAACAAATTCCTCCTGCCTTTTCCATATTCCTCTATTCTATATAAATTTTTATCATGTAATTGCATTTTTATTCTATAAAAATCCATCTTGCTTTCTCTAAAGTTGCTGGTTCCTCTTAGAATTTAGCTCCCTTCATGAGAGGCATCAATCTCAATAAATGCCTATACTTGGATTACAGGTGGTCCCACTCTGAATTCTTTGAGACAGTTCCACCACAACATATCATGAAACAGCAACAGTTTTTGGGTGGGCAAAGCCCTGTCTCAACAGTTTTTGGCATCTCTGGGTTTAAACCTCAACAGAATTAGAAACTACGAAAATATGAAACACAAAGGACTTGATGGTACTTATAATCAGCTCTGCAGTAGGTGTTATGTCATATATTATTAAACAAAGTTTGCTTGTTACATTTGATTTTCAATGATCTGCCCTATTTTGGGAAGAAAGATGGATACTGATCTGAGGTAAGCTCAATTTTTGGTGCTTTTATTTAAAATGTTGCTCCTCTACAATGGCCAACTCAGATGCTTCACCCTAGAAGCAAGGTTCTGGAAGGCTCTGCCAATGTAGCACACCCACATGAACTAAATCACAGATCCCTCAAGCATTGTATAGCTTCTAATGTGTAGGAAATGCTTATATAATACTTGTTGACTGACTGGGTACTGAAATATTAAAATCTACTACGTCTGCATTGTGGATCTAGTCCAGACTACTCATTTTACAGAGAAGGAAACTGTCTCCAGAAAGTATCCTGCCTAAGTTTACCACTAGAATATCGGTTTCTTGATTTCCAGTCCCATTTTCCTTTCAATAGATTAAAAAAAAAAACCCTATTAAACTCAACATGTCCAAAACCAAATGAATTATCTTTCTCCTAAAATCCTCCCTTCTTCCTAACTTTCCTACTGCTGTCAGGGATGCCACAATCTTCCAGTCACACAGGCTTGCGATCTGAATGTCCTCTTTCACTCCTCAATCCCAAACCCCACACCCCTCCATATTCAGTCTGTTGCAAGTTCTTTCCATTCTACCTTTACAACATTGTCCTATGTGAACTCTTGCCCTTTCTTTCCTCTGACAATGCTACCACCGTAGTTCACATCTTCCTCACCTCACACCTGTGATATTACAATAGCCTCCTGCTGGTTGGTTCATTCTTTGCTCAGCTGTCTTTCTTTCTAAAGTGGAGTTCTGGCTGTTATCTTCCTATTTAATAAACTCTAGCCAATCCCTATCACTTCTAGGATCAAATGTAAAACATCCATTTGGTTTTCAAAGCCCTTCCTACACAGGGTCCTTCTGGGATCCAGTGATACTTCATTCTTGCCACTCCTTGAATAAGATGATCTCCAGGCTCTGGGGTTTTCATTGGCTGGGCTTTAGACCTGGAATGCTCTCTGTCCTTACCTCTGCCTCCTGGCTTCCTTCAAGTTTTGGCTAAAATTCAACGTTCTTCAAGAATATTTTCCTGTCTCCCTTCACTTTGATATTATCTCCAATTGACATGGTATACATTGTGTTTGTACATATAGCTAAGTCCCTAATAGTTCAAATAATGAATCCTCGGAAGTCGTCATATTATTTAAATTTGCACTTCATATGCACTTGTTTCCATGCTGTCTCTCCCATTGGACTGTCAACTTTTTGAGGACGGGGGCTACTTTTGCCTTTTTTCTATCCCCAGAGATTAGTAACCTATCTTGTACATAAAAGGTACTTAGTACTGATTTTTTTTTTACTTCTCAGAATTTTTTTCTTTATTTCTTTTTATTATTTTTAAAATTTTAATCAAATGCTTTATTAACTTCTAGGTTACACCATTCATTTCAGCAAGATTTTGAGTTACAAATTTTCTCCCTGTTTTTCCCCTACCCACTACCCTAAAATACCAATCCCACTGGATATCCCCTCCTCTAATTTGCTCTCTCCCATATCTTCTCCCATAGCCCCTCCGACTTTCCAGTAAGACATGGCAGATTTTTATGCCCCGGTGCCTATATATCTTATTTTCCAGTTACATGTAAAATAATATTAATAATAGTCTATAGATAGATATTTTAAACATTTGATTTTAAAACTTTGAATTCCAGATTCATTTCCTTCCTTCCTTGTCGCCCACCCTTTCTGGGAAGATAAGCAATTCAGTATAGAGTATAGGTTGTACATGTGTGGCTATGCAAAGCATTTCCATAACGGATATATTGTTTGTTTGTTTTTAAACAAATACTTTATTAACTTCTGTTTTACATAGTTCATTTCTGCCAGATTTTGAGTTACTATCATTTTCCCCCTGTTATTCCCCTACCCAACCTCCCAGAATAGCAGTCCCACAAGATATCGCTTCCTCCAATCTGCTCTCTCCCATACCTTCTCCCATACCCCCTTCGACTTTTCCATTAGAGGAAGGTGAATATTTGTGTCCCAATGCCTGCACATCTTGTCTCCCAATTATAAGCAAAAGAGTATTAATAATAGTATTTATATATATTTGAAACATTTAATGTTAAGACCTCGACTTTCAGATCCATTTCCTTCCTCCCTTGTCACCCATTCCCTCTGGGGAGATAAGTAATTCAGTATATGTTGTACATGTCTAGCTATGCAAAACATTATCATAGTAGATATATTGTACAAGGCTGCTTATAATTCCCTCCCACTCATCCCACCCCCACCTGGTCCATTCCCTACATGATCCTGTCCCTCTTCTATAGTGGGTACTTCCAACCTCCCCTCCCCCAAGAATGCCCTCCCATCCATCATCCCTCCTCTCATCCCCCTTCCCCCTATTCTGCTGCAGGTTGAGATATCCCATTTAGTATGTATGTCATTCTCTCCCTGAACCAAATTCAATGTGAATGTGGTTTTGCCTTTTTAGCCTTCCTATTCTCCCCCTCCCTTGCAACCACTTCCCCTTGTTTCTTCTACATGGGATAGTTTACCCTACCCTGTCTCTCCCCATCTCCTCTTGCCACTTTCCTCTCTCACCTCATAATTTCATCCCTTGAGTATTCTCCCTTCCCAACAAATTCAACCTATGCCCTCTATCCATATATAACTGTAACCATATACACACACATTCACATATGTATTCATATGACCACACCCCCTTCTTCCATTATTTTCATAGTGAGAAAGATATTATCACTCACAGTTATTGCTTTTCCATATAGGAATGTAAATAGTTCAACTTTGATAAGTTCCTTTTGATTTCTTTTCCCTGATTACCTTCTCAGGCATCTCTTCCTTCTTGTGTCTGAATGTCAAGTTTTCTATTCAATTCTGGTTTTTTCCTCAAGAATGCTTGAAAGTGGGAAAGGAAGCAGTAACCTCACTGAGCTCCTCGGTCACTAAGTCTCAAAGGGTAAATCTGAGCGGATTCTGGAGTGACGGAGCCCAGTGGAAGACAGAGTGTGGCAGAATCCAGCCCAGGAGGTTGCCCAGTGTGTCCCCACAGGTCGAGCGCAGAGCTCCTGGGGTCTGCACAGCTCAGACCTAAGAGCAGACAAGCAGACTACACCAGAGAGAGAAAAAGCCCCAGCCTGCAGACTTAAACCAAGGACGAATCGCAGTCATCTCCCAGAGGGAACGGATCATTGGAGCCAAGTAGGAGAGTCGGGCCCCCAGGGGAGAGAGTGGCTTCTCAGGCTGCATTCAGCCCCCAGCCTGGAAGTTTAGAAACTGCCTGCCTGTATAATACAGGGGCTGGAATGGCAAAGTAAATTCTAGCTGCTCAGATCCTCCCATCCCTCCTTCATGAAGCAGAAAACCCAAAGATAAGTCTCCCACCCAGATTGAAATCCCAAGTTAATGGAAATAGCCTCAGGCTTGAGAGTCTCCAAGAAGGGGTGTAACTGAGACAGCCAGGAATCTAAAGAGAAGAGAGGGAGGGGACCCAACAAGCCCCACCTCACCTCACCAACAAAAGCCTACTTATAGCCCAGGGGTATAGAGGCAGAAATCTGAAGTGGTCAGACTCATCCCCACCTACACATCTACATTCCTCACTGACTTCCCTGACTTAGCCATAAACTAGCCACCCAGAGGTATTCAAAGTCAAGGATCAGGCCCCAAACTCATAGCCTGAGACACTAAGAAACAGGAAGTCACAATGGGAAGGAAGGAAGCTGAAAAGGAGAAGGGAAAGGCAAGAAAGTCTATTCGAGCATACTATGCAGGGCAAGAACAACAAAACACACAGGACAATATAGACTCTCTGCCCACACCAGAGACCACAGAAGGAAACATGATCTGGTCTCAAGCCCAAATAGCATTCCTGGAGGAGCTTAAGAAAAATTTTAAAGACCAAATCAGGGAGGCAATGACCAACTTGGAAAAAGAAAATACCTCCCTAAAAAAGGAACTTCAAAAACTAACTGAAGACCATAATTCACTAAAAATTAGATACAATCAAACTGAAACTCAGAACTCTATGATGCAGCAAGAGTCAATCAAAAAAAACAAGATGATCGAAAAATTGGAAGAAAAAGTAAAATATCTCACTGGAAAAATAACTGACCTAGAGAACAGATCCAGGAGAGACAACCTAAGAATTATTGGTCTACCAGAAATCCATGATGAGAAAAGCAGTCTAGATAACATCCTCCAAGAGATTGTCAAAGAAAACTGTCCTGAGGTCCTGGAATCAGAAGATAAAATAGCTATTGATAGAATTCACCGGACTCCTCCTGAAAGAGATCCCAAACTGAAAACTCCAAGAAATATAGTAGCCAAATTCCAGAATTATAAGATTAAAGAAAAAATTCTACAAGCAGCCAAAAAGAAACAATTGAAATATCGAGGAACTACAGTTAGGATCACACAGGACCTAGCAGCTTCTACATTAAAAGAGAGGAAGGACTGGAATTTGATATTTCGTAGGGCAAGAGAGCTAGGACTACAACCAAGGATTAACTACCCGGCAAAACTGAGCATAATCTTTCAGGCAAGGAGATGGACGTTTAATGAAGTAAGGGACTTCCAGACTTTCCTAATGAAAAAGCCAGAGCTCAATGGAAAATTTGATCTCCAATTACAAGACTCCAGAAGGACATAAAAAGGTAAACAAGGGTAACATAGACTCACACATGCAGAAGTGCACACACCCACACCAACAAACACATGCTCATTACTTGGGATGCAACAAGAGCAAAATGTTCACATCCCTATATGTGGAGCTGATAACTGTCAATATCTGAAATCTTTATGATTATCATGACCTGAAAAAGGGTTATACTTAGAGGGTGTGGGTATGAATGCACTAACATGGAGTCTAAAAAAAAAAGACTATTAAGGGGATCAAAGGTACTGTAACGGGAAAAAGGAAAGGATGAGCTAGGTGATATATGCCATCTGAAGAGGCATCAAAACACACTATAGAAGAAGGGAAAGTAAGAGGGAGAGGAACATCATTTAAACACTATTCTCACTGGTTCTGGTTCAAAGAAGGATCAAATTAATCAGTGAAGTTTAAGAATCTAACGTGAATAGACACATAAATTCATTAAATAGAGGAATTGGAGGGAGGGAGAGGAGCACTGTTTGAAATTTACTCTCATTGGTTTGGAATCAAACGGGGAGTAATTTACTCTGATAAGTATAAAAATTTATTGTGTCCTATAGATAGTGGGAGGGTAAGGGGGGGTGAAAAGGAGGAGACTAAAGGAAGGGATTATAAGGGAGGGAAATAGTAGTAAGGGGAGAGGGTAGGTTAAGAAGGGGGGTCACTGGGTGGGAACACTGAGGGAGGGGGCGGTCAAAAGGGAAAACTTCAAGGAGGGGAAGGGAGAAGGAATAAACAAAAACATAAACAGGGGAGGGAATAGGATGGAAGGGAAGAGACAGATAGTCATCATTACTGTGAATGTGAATGGGATGAACTCTCCCATAAAACAGAGGCGGATAGCAGAATGGATTAAGAACTATAATCCTACAATATGCTGTCTTCAAGAAACACATTTGAAACAAAGGGATACCCACAGGGTAAAGGTAAAAGGTTGGAGTAAAATTTATTATGCCTCAGCTAAAGTAAAGCAGGGTAGCAATACTTATCTCAGATAAAGCAAAAGCAAAAATAGATCTAATTAAAAGAGAAAAGGAAGGAAACTATATCCTACTAAAAGGCACCATTGAGAATGAAGCAATATCACTACTTAATATATATGCACCAAGTGGTATAGCATCCAAATTCCTAGAGGAGAAGTTAAAGGAATTAGGGGAAGAAATAGATAGCAAAACTATACTAGTGGGGGACCTTAATCTCCCCCTCTCTGAACTCGATAAATCTAACCTCAAAATAAACAAGAAAGAAGTTAAGGAGGTGAATAGAATCTTAGAGAGACTAGATATGATGGATCTCTGGAGAAAACTGAATGGGGATAAAAAGGAATTTACTTTCTTCTCAGCAGTGCATGGTACATACTCAAAAATAGACCATGTACTAGGGCATAAAAACCTCACAATCCAGTGCAGAAAGGCAGAAATAGTAAGCGCATCATTCTCAGATCATGATGCAATAAAAATTATATGCAATAAAGGGCCATGGAAAGATAGACTAAAAACTAATTGGAAACTAAACAATTTAATCCTAAAAAATTGGTGGGTCAAAGAAGAAATTATAGAAACAATCAATAATTTCATTCAAGAGAATGATAATAATGAAACAACATACCAAAATTTGTGGGATGCACTAAAGGCAGTTCTCAGGGGAAGTTTTATATCCCTGAGTGCATACTTAATTAAAGCAGAGAGAAGGGAGGTCAATGAATTGGACATGCAATTGAAAAAGCTAGAAAAAGAACAAATTGAAAACCCCCAATTTAGTACTAAATTAGAAATATTGAAAACCAAAGGTGAGATTAATAAAATTGAAATTAAGAAAACCATTGAATTAATAAATAAAACTAAGAGCTGGTTTTATGAAAAAATCAACAAAATTGATAGACCCTTAGTCAATATGATAAAAAAAAAGAAAGAAGAAAACCAAATTATGAGTATCAAAAATAAAAAGGGTGACTCTACCTCCAATGAAGAGGAAATCAAAAAAATAATGAGGAATTATTTTTCCCAATTGTATGCACATAAATATGACAATCTTAGTGAAATGGATGAATATTTACAAAATCACAAATTGCCCAGATTAACTGAAGAGGAAGTGAATTACCTAAATAACCCCATCTCAGAAAAAGAAATCAAACAAGCCATCAATGAACTCCCTAGGAAAAAATCTCCAGGGCCAGATGGGTTTACTAGTGAATTCTATCAAACATTTAAAGAACAATTGATTCCAATACTCTACAAACTATTTGGGAAAATTAGTGAAGAAGGAGTCCTACCAAACTCTTTCTATGACACAAATATGGTACTGATTCCTAAATCAGGAAGAGATAAAACAGAGAAAGAAAATTATAGACCAATCTCCCTCATGAATTTAGACGCAAAAATTCTAAATAAAATATTAGCCAAAAGACTCCAACAACTTATCACAAAAATAATACACCCTGATCAGGTAGGATTCATTCCAGGAATGGAAGGATGGTTTAATATTAGGAAAACCATCAGTATAATTGAGCATATCAACAACAAAACTAGCAAAAACCACACGATCATCTCAATAGATGCAGAAAAGGCTTCTGACAAAGTACAACATCCATTCCTATTAAAAACACTAGAAAGTATAGGAATAAGTGGAGCCTTCCTTAAAATAGTTGCTAGCATCTATCTAAAACCATCAGCAAGTATTATATGCAATGGGGATAAACTAGAAGCCTTTCCAATAAGATCAGGAGTGAAACAAGGGTGTCTACTATCACCCCTCTTATTCAATCTGGTACTAGAAACGTTAGCAGTAGCAATTAGAGAAGAAAAAGAAATCAAAGGAATCAAATTAGGCAAAGAAGTGACCAAGCTGTCACTCTTTGCAGATGATATGATGATATACTTAGAGAATCCTAGAGAATCAAGTAAAAATTACTTGAGACAATAAATAAATTTGGCAAAGTTGCAGGATATAAAATAAACCCACATAAATCCTCAGCATTCCTGTACATCTCTAATAAAACTCAACAGCAAGAGATAGAAAGAGAAATCCCATTTAAAGTCACTGTAGACATTATAAAATATTTGGGAATCTACTTGCCAAAACAAACCCAGAATCTATATGATCACAACTACAAAACACTTCTCACACAAATAAAAACAGATCTAAATAGTTGGGAAAATATCAATTGCTCATGGCTGGGTCGAGCTAATATAATAAAAATGACAATTTTACCCAAACTAAACTATATATTTAGTGCCATACCAATCAATTTACCAAAAAACTACTTTGTAGAGTTAGACAAAATAATAACAAAATTTATTTGGAAAAACAAACGGTCTAGAATATCAAGGGAATTAATGAAAAGAAATGCTAGGGAAGGTGGACTAGCTATGCCAGATCTTAATCTGTATTATACAGCAGCAGTCATCAAAACTGCTTGGTACTGGCAGAGGTGTAGAGTAGTGGATCAATGGAATAGATTAGGTGCAGGAGACCCAGCAGTTAATGAATATAGCAATCTATTGTTCGATAAACCCAAAGACCCCAGTTTTTGGGATAAGAATGCACTATTTGACAAAAACTGCTGGGAAAACTGGAATACAGTATGGCAGAAACTGGGCATAGATCACTATCTAACACCATATACCAAAATCAAGTCTAAATGGGTGCATGATCTAGGTGTAAAGGATGATACTGTAAGCAATTTGGGAAAGCAAGGAATAGTTTACCTGACAGATCTGTGGAGAGGGGAAGATTTTAGGACCAAACAAGAATTAGAGAGCATTATAAAATGCAAAATGGATAATTTTGATTACATTAAATTGAAAAGCTTCTGCACAAACAAAGCCAATGTAACCAAGATCAAGAGGGAGGTGGGAAATTGGGAAAGAATTTTTACAACTTGTGTCTCTGATAAAGGACTCATTTCTAAAATTTATAGAGAATTGAGCCAAATCTATATGAATACAAGTCATTCCCCAATTGAGAAATGGTCAAAGGATATGAATAGGAAGTTTTCAGAGAAAGAAATTAAAGATATCTATAAGCATATGAAGAAATGCTCTAAATCACTATTAATTAGAGAAATGCAAATCAAAACAACTCTGAGATACCACATCCCTCCAGTCAGATTGGCTAAGATGACAAAACAAGAAAGTGACAAATGCTGGAGAGGATGTGGACAAATTGGAACACTAATACATTGCTGGTGGAGTTGTGAACTTATCCAACCATTCTGGAGAGCAATCTGGAATTATGCCCAAAGGATTATAAATAATTTCATACCCTTTGACCCAGCCATACCACTTCTAGGGTTATATCCCAAAGAGATCATAGAAGTGGGAGGAAGACCCATATGTACAAAAATATTTTTAGCAGCCCTTTTTGTGGTTGCAAAGAATTGGAAACTGAAGGGGTGCCCATCAATTGGGGAATGGCTAAACAAGTTGTGGTATATGAATGTAATGGAATTTTATTGTGCTATAAGAAACGAGGAGGTGACGGATTTCATAATTACCTGGAGAGACTTATACAAACTGATGCTGAGCGAGAAGAGTAGAATCAGAAGAAATTTGTATACAATCACAGACATACCATATCTGTGATGACCAACTATGACAGACTGGACTCTTTCAGCAATGCAGTGATATAAGTTAACCCGAATGACTCAAGAAAGTGAGAAAAGCGCCATCCAGAGATATAACTAGAAAGAACTGAGCCTGAATCCTGATGGAAGCAAACTAAATGATCTTGTTCTTCTCGTTGTTTGGTTTTATTTCTTCCTTACCATCTTTCATCCCACCTAGTACAATATGCCTTTGTAATTGGAATAATGTCTAATATGAATGCATCTGCAGACCCTATACTGTACTATATATATGCTGTCATGAGGGGAGGGGGGAGGGAAGTAAAGGAAATTTGAAAATCAAGGAACTATGGAATTGAATCTTGTTAACTGAAACTAAACTAATAAATCAATAAAAAAAAAAAAAGAATGCTTGAAAGTCCTCTATTCCACTGAATGACCATATTTTCCCCTGAAACAAGATACTCAGTTTTGCTAGGTAGGTGACCCTTGGGTTCATTCCCAGCTCTTTTGTCCTCTGGAATATCATATTCCATGCCCTTCGATCCCTCAGTGTAGAAGCTGCCAGGTCCTGGGCTATTCTGATTGTGTTTCCACAATATTGAAATTGTTTCTTCCTGGCTGCTTGTAGTATTTTCTCCTTGATCTGGGGATTCTGGAAGCTGGCTATAATATTCCTGGGAGTTTTCTTTTTGGGATCTTTTTCAGGAGGTGATCGGTGGATTCTTTCAACCTCTATTTTGCCCTCTGGATCTAAAACATCAGGGCAGTTTTCCTTGAGAATTTCTTGAAGGGTGATTTCTAGGTTCTTTCTTTGATCATGGCTTTCAGGTAGTCCAATAATTTTTAAATTGTCTCTCCTGGATCTATTTTCCAGGTCAGTGGTTTTTCCCATGAGATATTTCACATTGCCTTCTAATCTTTCATTTATTTGGATCTGCTTAACAGCATCTTGATTTCTCATAAAGTCATTAGCTTCCATTTGCTCCAGTCTAACTCTGAAGGAATGAATCTCCTCAGTGAACTTTTGAGATTCTTTTTCCATCTGGCAAATTCGACTTTTTAAGGCATTCTTCTCCTCATTGCCCTTTTGGTCCTCCTTTGCCATTTGAGTTAGTCTATTTTTTAAGGTGTTGTTTTCCTCAGTCAGGCTGTTGACCTTCATTTCATACTTTTCCTGCATCCTTCTCATTTCTCTTTCCAATTTTTCCTCCACTTCTCTTATTTGATTTTTAAAGTCCTTCTTAAGGTCCTCTATGGCCTGCAACCCGCTCATGTTTTCCCCTGGGGCTTTTGGAGCAGGACTTCTGACCTCACAGTCCTTTTCCCGCTCTATGCCCCCAAAATAGGAGTCTAGGGTTGCATTTTTCTGTTTCCTTTGCCTTGGCATGTTGCCACTTAATTGCTTGACTTTTGGGCTTGTTGCCACACTATGGCTTTAAGGCCAGATAGAGGAATTTTCGTCCCGAACGTGTGGGGGGCAACTTCCGTTTCTGGCAAGCTGTAAACCCACCCACGACTTCCACCCTAGATCACAATCCAGATCCAGGGAGGTTAAAGCAAGAGCGATTACCTCCCAAGACTGATCGCTGGATCTCCCTACAATTCGCAGGCCAGGAGCTGGAGCTGCCTCTGAAAACTACAAAATGGCGTGTCTCCTCAGTGGCTTCTAGCCCCCAGGGGAGGAAGCCGACGTGTTCCTTTAATACCGGTCCCAAAGTCCATAGGACACTAACCTCTTACTTTGTCCTAGGCATGTCTATGTTGATAATTCTGGAGTCGCCACAGCTGCTGGTGTTCTGGGGTTCCTCCAGCCGGCTGCTGGCCCTGCCGCCCTGGGGCTAAAACCTCGGCGCTCTGCTCTGCTCCCCGCGCTCTGCGTGCTGCGCGCTGCTGACTCCCAGACCGCTGTGCTGGTCCTTCCTGCAGGGCTGCTGGGCTGTCCTCAGTGGGAGGTTAGCTTCTCTGTGTCATTCTGTGGGTGCTAGGGCTCCAGAAGTTGTTCAGAGTCCCCTTTTACATAGTTTGGGGGGAATCTGGGGGCAGAGTGGCTTGGATGAGCTGTTTCTACTCCGCCATCTTGGCTCCACCCCTCTAGTGAGTACTTATTGACTTAACTTGAATGATATTGTCTAGCTAGCAGATGTATGATTTTAAAAACATCTTTGAGAAACTGATCTAAAATAGATTATACAATTAGTATGGCTTTCATGGTTTAAAAATATCCATTTATTTTATTAATTATTTAGTGTTAATGATTCCATCACATTTTAGAAAATCATTAAACACTTATTATATGTTAGGTGCTGAGGAATATGTGGGAGAGTAAGGAAAGTGCAAATGAAAAATCCAGGGAAATAATTTGGGGAATGAATGAATGAAAAGACATTTTTAAGGTACCTAATATGTTCTCATCAACCTGCTAACACTGGGATACAAATAAAAACAAGCAAGACAATGCCTATATCTTTGGTGCAGTGAATAGTGCCCTGGACCTGGAGTCAGAAAGACCTGATTTCAAATTCTGCCTCATATCATTACTAGATATGTGACCCTAGCAAGTCACTTAACTTCTGCCTGCCTCCGTTTCCACATCTATAAAATGGATAATTGGGGCAGCTAGGTGGCACAGTGAGTAGAGCACTGGCCCTGGAGTCAGAAGGACCTGAGTTCAGATCCGGCCTCAGACACTTAGCCCACACAAAACAAAAACCTAGCTGTGTGACCTTGGGCAAGTTACTTAACCCCAATTGCCCTCCAAAAAGCAAAAAAAAAAAATTTTTTTTAAATGGATAATGATAGCACCTACCTCCCAGGGTTATTATGAGGATCAAACAAGATAATATTTGTAGTACAGTGCCTGTAATATACTAAGTGATTATTGAATGTTGGTTCCCTCCACCTCCAATCCTTCTTCCTACCTCAAGAAACTTAAATTCTAATAAGAGAAGACACTAGGACAGGGGTTGGGCTAGTGATAAGGATAGTTAGATTCCAAAGAGGAGTATTTTGGACAAAGAAAAGAGACAGATCAATTTCCCTTTGAATGTTACCAGGGAAGATTTAATGAAAGATGTGACATCTGAGTTAGGTCTTGAAAGGCCTAGATTTAGGGCTAGAAGGGACCTTAAAGGCCATCAAATCAAACTCTTTTATTTTATGGATGAGGAAACTAAGACACAGAGAGGTTAGTGTTTTGCCTAGCGTCTTATAGCTAGCAAATATTTAAAGGAGAATTTGAATGTAGGTCTTCCTGACTCCAAGTCCAGTGTTCTATCTATCCATTATATCATGCTGCTTCTCAATATTATGAGAGGGATTTATACAGACAGTGTTGGGAGGACAATGATATATTTATCCCTACTATGGTGACCATTGTGAATTAAGCTACAGAACATGGGACAGAAATTAGTCTAATTGAAGGGAGGCAGCATACGGAAGGAAGGGGAATAAGGTTAAGAAGGGGCAACTGAATGGCTCAGTAGATTGAGTGACAGGCCTAGAGTCAGTCAGACCTGTGTTCAAATCCAGTTTTAGATACTTACTGGCTAGTGTGACCCTAGGCAAGTCATTTAACCCCATTTGAAGAAAAGACTTAAGGAGGATATTGTTACCTGTCTTAAAGTATTGGAAAGGGAGTAAATAGACTTGCTTGGTTTATCCTCAGCAAGCCAAGGAATGATGGCTAGAATTTGCACAGAAGCAACTTGAGGCCTGAGAGCCGACAAGACTTACTTCCTGATAATTAAAGCTATCTCAAAGCAGAATAGAGGTAGGAGATTTCTCCCTCAATGGATGTTTTTGGGCAAAAGGCACATGACTAATTATCATAAAAGAGAAGTGATAAGATAGATTCTTGTTCAGGTGTGGGTTGGACTATGTGACCCCTGAGGTTTCTTCTAATTCTTTGCACCTGTGAAATAGTCTCTTGCCTGAACAAGGAAAAACAAAACAAAAAGCAGGTGTTGTACTTAGCAGACATCTGAGATTCTTTCTAGCTCCAGAATTCTATGATTTATGGTTTCTGTGGAGGGGTAAAGCTCATGACTTGCCAACAGGAATTATATGAATGTTGTAGTTTTGCTGTCTTAAGCCAATCCTAAACGAATGTATGCTTTTGTTTAGCCTTTGGGAGTGAGCCCACTGACCAGGGGCTTTGGCTAATTCTAGGTTCTATGTAAGGCAGAGCAGGCTGGTGTCTGACTAGAACATAATTGCACACTATATTTTTACTTTGCATCCTAAAGTTAGCTTATTTGACAGATGATTACAGAATATTTTTTGTTGTTCAGTCGTTCCTGCCTCTTTGTGATCCCAGTTGGGGTTTTCTTACCAAAGGTACTGGAATGGTTTGCAATTTCCTTCTCCAGCTCATTTGACAGAAGAGGAAACTGACTTGCCAAGGGCACACATCTAGTAAGTATCTGATAGTAAATTAATAATTAAAATAGCTATGGGAAAATTATATATGTGGCTTAAATATTGCTCTTTAATTTTTTTTGATACAAAAATGTACACTATACTGAAGATTTGAGTAAACAATTTGCTTACTTTTGAGTAATGCTTCATTTGTCCATTTAAATTTTTAACAGTGTTATTGATATTTTTTGGTTTTATATCCCTGTCATTTCTAAACCTATCCCTTTTACCTTTCCCCATCTACAAAGTCATACTTTATAACAATGAATACAATTAGACAGGAAAAGAAATCAGCAAAGTTAATGAACCCATACAAGATGATTGCATATGAAAACTGCAAATTCATTGCTATTTCTCTTAAATGTTTATTAAAGTTATCATGTAACTTTAGCTTTCTCCCTTTTTTCTTCCATCTTCTTTCCTACCCTAGAGACGGCCACTATTAAACACACATACATATATATATATCATTTCTTTCTTTCTCGGGATGAATGTATTATTCTTTTATAATTAATTTGAGTATTTATAATAGTCAAAATGACAGTCACTGAAAGTTATGCTTTAAAAAATATTGCTGTTATTTTATACAATGTTCTCTTGGTTCTGCTCATTTCATTTTTCATTATTTCATGCAAGTCCATCCATGTTTTTCTCAGATCATCAAGCTTATTATTTCTTACAGCAGAGTAACATTCACCATGATCATATACCCATAATTTGTTCACTCAATTCCCAACTACCATCCCTGCAATTTCTCATTCTTTGCTACCACAAAGAGATCTGCTATAAATAGTTTAGAACTTATAGGTTCTTTTCCCTTTTCCATTAGTCATCTTGGGGAACCGATCTATTAGTGTTATTGCTGAGTCAATTGCAGAGAGTTTAATAACTCTTCAGGAATATTTCCAGATGGATCTCCAAAATGGATGAACTAGTTCACAGTTCCCCCAACAGGTGAATTAGTGTCCCAATTTTTCCATCTCTCCTCCAACAATTGTGGTTTCAATCATTTGAGCCAGTCTGATACATATAAAATGATAGTTCAAGGTTGTTTACATTTGCATTTCTCTAATCAATAATGATTTAGAGCATTTTATATGACTATAAATTGCTTGGATTTCTTCACTGAAAAACTGCCTGTTCATATTCTTTGACCATTTGTCAACTGGGGAAGTGGAAAATTAGTTAAACAGGAATTGTTGTACCTGTCAGATTGTGGAAGTTGTCTATTATACTAAGGGAATGATCAAATAGATGTAAAAGCAAATCTGAACCTATTTTAATTGGTAATTTGTCATGGGTATTGGTGTTAGTGAAATAATAGCAATGAAATGAATGTAAAAAATTGTTTTTACAGTGGGCAGAGTCAAGATGGCACAGTAGAAACAGTACTTGATGGGGCTCTGGCTCTCACCTCTCCCAATTCATGTAAGAGGGGACTCTGAACAAAGTTTGGAGCTAAAGAACCCACAAAATGACACAGAGAAGCTAACCTCCTGCTGAAGACAGCCTGGCAGGAGTGAGCCAACACAGCACTCTGGGAGCCAATCCCAACCCACACAAGCCAGAGGTTTTAGCCCTAGGGTGGGGGACTCCAGATCACCAGCAGCTGTGGCTGTTTCCAGAATTATCAACACATAGATGCTAAGGACAAAGTGAGTGGTCAGTGCAGTGTGGATTTTGGGATCCAGTAGTTGGGAGTGCATTGGCTGCTTCCCCTGGGGCAAGAAGCCACTGAGGAGCTGTGGCACAGATGCCACCATGTGACAGCCTCAGCTCCTGGCCTGCAGACTGTAGGGGGATCAAGCAACCAGTCTGAGGGATAATTGCTCTTGCTTTAACCTGCTTGGATCTGGATTTCTGTCTAGGGTGGAGGTCCTGGGTGTGTGACCAGCTTGCCAGAGCATGTGGAAGCTTCAGAGAGGGCACCCACCTTATACCTCCGGCAACTGAGAAAAGCCCAGCATTTGGAATGAAGCTCCCCTGAATGGTGGCAGAGTCCTACTGTGGAAAAAGCCCAGGGGTCGAGTGACTGGGTGGTGACATGACCAGGCAAAGCAAGCAAAACAAACTGAAGAATCCAACATTAGACTCCTATTTGGGGGACTAAAAGGATCAAAGCATGAAACAGGAGGAAGACAGTGAAGTCAGAACTCATGCACGAAAAGCTTCCAAGAAAAATATGAGCTGACCATAGAGGACCTTAAGAAGCAGATAAGAGAAATGGAGGAAAAATTGGGAAGAGAAATAAATGAGAACAAGGCAAGAAAATTATGACATGAGAGTCAACAGCCTGACTGAGGAAAATCACACCTTAAAAAACAGACTAACTCAAATGGCAAAAGAGGCTCAAAAAGGCAATGAGGAGAGGAATGCCTTAAAAAGCCAAATTTGTCAGATGGAAAAAGAATCTCAAAAGCTCACTGAGGAGATTCATTCCTTCAGAATTAGACTGGAGCAAATGGAAGCTGGTGAGTTTATTAGAAATCAAGATGCTGTTAAACAGGTCCAAACAATGAAAGAATAGAAGGCAATGTGAAATATCTCATGGGAAAAACCACTGACCTGGAAAATAGGTCCAGGAGAGAGAATTTAAAAATTATTGCACTACATGAAAGCCATGATCAAAGAAAAAACCTAGAAATCATTCTCCAAGAAATTCTCAAGGAAAATTACCCTGATATTTTAGAAGCAGAGGGCAAAATAGAGGTTGAAAAAATCCACAGATCACCTCCTGAAAAAGATCCCAAAAAGAAAACTCCTAGGAATATTATATCCAGGTTCCAAAATTCCCAGATCAAGGAGAGAATATTACAAGCAGCCAGGAAGAAACAATTTCAATATTGTGGAAACACAATCAGGATAACTCAGGACCTGACAGCTTCTACACTGAGGGATCAAAGGGCATAGAATATGATATTCTGGAGGGCAAAGGAGCTGGGATTAAAACCAAGAATCACCTACCCAGCAAATCTGAGTGTCATGTTTCAGGGGAAAATATGGTCATTCAGTGGAATAGAGGACTTTTAAGTATTCTTGATGAAAAAAACAGAGTTGAATAGAAAATTTGACATTCAGATACAAGAAGCAAGAGAAGCATGCGAAGGTAAACAAGGAAAAGAAATCATAAGGAATTTACCAAAGTTGAACTATTTAGATCCCTACATGGAAAAACAATAATTGTAACTGATGAAACTTTTCTCAGTATGAAAATAGTTGAAGGGAATGTGTGTGTGTGTGTGTGTGTGTGTGTGTGTGTGTGTGTGTGTGTGCGTTTGTGTGTGTGTCTATATCGGAGGATATATGGGCGTATGAATACATATGTGAATGTGTGTATATATGTTTACAGGTATACAAAGATAGAGGGCACAGGACCAGTTTAATAGGAAAGGATGATACTTATATACATACATTATATATATATATACATATATATATATATATATATATAACTATTATTAATACTATTCTACATGTAATTGGGAAATGAGGTATACAGGCACTGGGGCATAGAGATCCACCAAGACGTACTGGAAAATTTGAAGGGGGTATGGGAGAAGATATGGGAGAGAACAGATTGGCGGAGGAGATATCCTGTGAGACTGCTATTTTGGGGTGGTGGGTAGGGGAAAAATGGGGAGAAAATTTGTAACTCAAAATCTTGCAGAAATAAATTATGTAAATCAGAAGTTAATAAAGCATTTGAAAAAATTGTTTTTACATGTCACTGGAGGAATAAAATACATAAAAAAAGAATAGCCAGGACTAAAAAGTAATTTATAAACCAAACAACAGTTTGGTGGGGGTAAAGGCAGCTGTAGATAGTTCTTGGGTTTAGGAGGTAATAAAGACACAAAACGTAAAGAACACCTATGTTAATAAAGCCATTGTCTGTGAGAGTGATTTCTTTACCTATTTAGACAATGAATCAATAAACATTTTATTAAATACCTGCTATGTACTAAAGACTGGAGATACAAATGCAAAAGTTAGGCTGTTCCTGATCTCAAAGAGACTTGTCTCCTGGGAGATATAGCTCATTCATTTATAAATGAACACAGGATATATACAAAATGATTATAAAGTAATATGGAAGGCGAAGGGTGGCTAAGGATTGGGGTAATTGGGAAAGGCCTCTTGAATAATGTGGCTCTTGAAGTAAGCCTTAAAATGCTTTAGGAATATTGGGAAGGAAATGTGAGTAGAGAGAGCATTAAAAGCCCAGAGGACAGCTTGTGCAAAGGTGGCAGAAAGTTCTTATTATTTGTTGGAAGTGTGAGCTTATACTTTACTTCAGTCTTTAAAACAGTAGGAAAAAAGAAATAAAGTTCTTAGATACATAATGGAACTAATATTGAATGGTCTGGAGAGGATGATAGGGAGAAGTAGTAAGTGGGAGGAAGAAAGAGAGAGACAGAGATAGAGGGACAGAGACAGAGACACAGAAACAGAGAGAAATAAAAAGAGAGCCTGAGATAGAGACAGAGAAGGAACAGTGCAGATGTATCACAGATAAATTTTAAAAACCAAAGAAATGTGGAAAGTGTTTTTGACAAAACTTAAAATAAGTGACTTTTCTACTTAATTTGAAATGTAAATAAAGAAAGGAAAGAGAAAGAAAAGTGCTATGAAATTAAAGGAAAAAAATAACCGAAGGAACCTGGGACTAAAAGACAGAAGTAGGTGCCAAATGTAGAGGCAGGCAGTGGTGGGAAGCTTTGATAACTTGTGATTGTGACGAGGGGGGAGGGTGTTTCATGGTCCAAGAACTCCAATAACCAGAGTCCCTTGCTGGGCAGTCTGGAATGAATTCACAGGCTCAAGCATTCTCTGAGTCATAGTAGTAAAGTTTATTGTTACACTTTATAGTGGGCAAGAGTTCTTAGGGAACCTGCAACCTTCAAGGGGTAGAGTTACAGTTTTTAGAGGATAATCCATAGTATAACCTGTGCCAATTATGCTAACTAGGTGAGTCAGGGTGGCATTAGGGAGGAGTTAAGGAGTGGTCAGTTTTTAAAGGAACATGCACTTTTAATATCTACTGTGCAGGCATATTACCCAGAATTCACTGGGAAATAGCCCGAGGTGGGGCTGCATGGATGTGTGGTTTTAGGTTTAAAACATCACTAAGTCTGCTAGTGGTCAGGGCTGACCAAGCTGCCACTCATCAATGTCATGTTTGACAAGATGGATGTTGGGAGTATACATATGTCCCAAGATAATGAGGGATTCAGGATGTATATAATGAGCTAGGGAGTATACATATTACTGAGTTTAGAATATATATGATAAGTATGACCCAGTACACAGCTGCTTCAGCCAGTACACTGTTGGATCACACTACTAAATTCTAAAGGTACAGCTGGCCACCATGACAGGAAGAGAGATAGGTATTTTGCTAGAGTATGCTGCCCTTGAGCTAGAGAGAAACTGCCTGAGACAATGTTTTGAGGCTAGGGAGAAATGTGATTTTACAAACCAGGGTTCAAGCACAGGCACCCAAGCACACAACTGTACTTGGCAAATGAATTTTACCAAATGTTATTAATTGGGACTGAAATGGGAAGTTTGCATCTATTGTAAAGATCAACAAATTTTTTTCATATAAAGTCCTGTATCTCAGGTTTTCCCACCCCTTGATAATAAATTTCTTTCAAATGAATTATAACTTCTTCCATCTGAAGCCTTTACCTGATCAAAAAAAAAAAATCTATTGTTAAAGTGTGACCTCTGAAGACTTTCCCAGTGACAATCAGTTTAATTGCTCTTTGAAACCTCAGAGGTGAGGGTAAAAGAAAGCATAGATCAAAGGGTTTGTGGCTGTGTTAAAATAAGCAAACCGAACTAAAATTTTGTAAATATAGGTAGGGGTGATGAGCCCTAGGAGGGAATCAATTATTGCTTCAATAAAGCAGGCGAACCATGAAATCACAAATGTAATCACTGCAATGCCCAGTGTTTCTGCGGCTTTTCTCTTCTTCCTGGACACTGGCTTTGTAACTCTGTGAGTATAAAGATACCCTTTACTATTTGTGTTTTCAGTCTTTCTATCCTGTTGTTTAGCTGCTCATGATTCTTCTCTCTGAACCTTGAAGAATTTTCATTAGCTTGTGTATTTTGGATGTTATTGAAACATTTAATTCTTTCCTTAAAATAAAAGATACATGGAATTAATGTCTTAATAAATCTACCTGGGCAGTTAGGTAGTGCAATGCATGGAGCACCGACCCTGGAGTCAGGACCTGAGTTCAAATTTGAACTCAGACACTTGACACACTAGTTGTGTGACCTTGGGCAAGTCACTTAACCCCAATTGCCTTGCCTTCTCAAAAAAAAAAATATCTGCCCATTACTATCTTTAATAAATTATAAATCTTTTCCATTGTTAATACAAATTGCAAATCCATATTCAGAAGATACAACTCAGAAACACTTTTGCAACTAATCTCAAAGCAATTCAATGAATAATCTCAGCAAATCTACTAAAGATTTCTATGAACACATGTAAATGCCTTAACTGCTTGTCTAAGAAAATCTCTCTTTGACTCTCTAGTAAATTGTTGTTTACCTCTGAGGAGCTTCTATTTGTCAAGAGGAGTTACATGTGATGTGATTACCTAGCTCAAAGGTCAGCTTTTATTCCAATGGTCTCTCCCATGGTATCAGTTAACAGTTAATAACCAAAGCACCATGGAAGCATTTAGAAAGTCAGCCAAAGAAATCCCATCCCCTCAAAGCCTCCAAGACTGAATCCTTATAGTGTGAGTTATAAACTGCGGAAAGAAACTTTTTCTCATTATTTTAATTTTCTCATTATCAGAAATACTGCTATAGGAAATCTATCTATTCAATTTTGTAATACATATACATCTATTCATATGTATTATATTTCATGTATTTCATATCTGATAAAGACAAGTATGTACTTACTTGTGTAAATGTATATACATTTAAATAATAATAATGGGCATTTACATAAAACTTTAAGGTTTGCTAAGAACTTTACATGTGTTATGTCAATCCTCACAACAATACTGTGAAATAGATGCTATTATCTCCACTTTATAGATGGGGAAACTGAGGTTGGGAGGTTAAGTTACTTATGACATAGCTGGAAAATATATGAGGTACCAATCGGTCTCAATTTTTCCTCCTTCTTAATTCCTTCATTCTATCCACTGATCCACCTAGCTGCTTTTATTCTAATACTCTGAACAATTTTTTTTATTCTTAAAAAATATTGTGGGGGGGGCAAGATGGCAGAGTAAAAACAGAGACATACTTGAAATATCCCCCAAACCCCTCAAAATACCTGTGGAAAATGACTCTAAACAAATTCTAGAGCAGCAAAAGTCACAAAAATGACATACTGAAACAAAATTCCAACTCAAGATAATCTGGAAGGTTGACAGGAAAGGACTATTGCACTGGACTGGGGGTTGAGCACATCGCAGCATGGGCCACCCTGGCATAGATGGCCAAGCAGGCCTCAGAGCCCTGAATCACTGGCAGTTGTGGTGATTTCCAGACTTCTCAACCCACAAACGTCAAAGACAGCTTCGAAGGTTAGTGGGAAAGGTGAGAGGAGGGTGATTCGGCCACAGCCCCAGCCCCAGTCCCAGACCCAGGGTGATGGTAGCTGCTTCTGGAGCTCTCGGCCTACAGACAGTAGGAGGGAGAATGTAGACACTGATCAGAGAGGGATTACAGAGATCTTGTTGCTGGCTATGAGACAGGATTCTCTTGCTTTGCCCGTGCTTGGATCTGGGTTGAAGTCCTGGTTGGTGATCCTGGGGTGAGGAGGAGTGCTGGTGTGGAGGAGCTTGTAGTGGCAGGGGAAGGGGAATCCTCCCCACAACTCCAAAGCAGAAAAGAGTGCTTGTAGTTGCCCACAAACCAGAGCACAGGCCAGAAGAAGAGTAAACACCTCTCTTTTGATCATACCACCTTGGAAGAACTGAAAATTTGAAGGTTCCTAGAAATATGTCTGAAAACAGGTGCACAAAACCCTTGAAGCTTGGAGCAGTATGCCTTCCATTTGACAAAGAGCTCAAAAGTTAAGTAATTTACTGGGAAAATAAGCAAACAGGAGAAAAATCAGATTGTAGAAGCTTACTTTCTTGGTGAAAAGGTATTTTCTTATGTTCTTTTGAGGAGGGACAAGTCAAAGGAGAGAATAGAATAAATGGAGTGTGGGACAGGATGGAGGGAAATATAGTTGGTCTTTTATAACATGACTGTTACAGAAGTGTTTTGTATGACTGCACATGTATAACATATTGAATTGCTTGCTTTCTCAATGAGAGTAGATGGGGAAGGAGGAAGGGAGAGAAAGTGGAACTCAAAGCTTTAAAAATGAATGTTAAAAATTATTTTTAAATGCAACAGGGAAATAAGATATACAGGCTAAGGGATATAGAAATCAATCTTGCCTTACAGGAAAATAGAAGGGAAGGGGATAATAGAAGGGGGGAGGTGATAGAAGGGAGGGCAGATTGGAGGAAGGGGTAATCAGAGTGCACACTATCCTGGGGTGGGGGGAGGGAAGAAATGAGGAGAAAATTTGGAATTCAAAATCTTGTGGAAGTGAATATTGAAAACTGAAAAGAAATAAATTTAAAAAAAAACATTAATTTATTTAGTTCTAGTTTTCAACATTCACTTTTATAAAATTTTGAGTTTTAAATTTCCTCCTCCTCCTTCCCCTCTCTGTTCCCCAAGATGGTGTGCAATATGATATAAGCTATACATGTACAATCATATTAAATATATCTCCCCATTAGTCATCTTGTAAAGAAGAACTAGAACCAAAGAGAAAATCCATGAGAAAAAAAAACTAACAGAGAGACAGAGAATTCTATTCTTCAATCTGCATTCAGACTCCATAGTTCTTTCTCTGGATGTAGATAGCTTTTTCCATTATTCCATGAATCTTTTGGAGTTATCTTAGTTCATTGCATTGCTGAGAAGAGCTAAGTATATCAACGTTGGCCATCACACAATGTTGCTGTTGCTGTTTATGATGTTTTCCTGGCTCTGCTCACTTCACTCAGCATCAGTTCATCAAAGTCTTTCCAGGTTTTTCTGAAGTCTACCTGCTCAGCATTTCTTATGGAAAAATAGTGTTCCATTACATTCATATACCACAACTTATTTAGCCATACCCCAATTTTTGACCACCACAAAAAGAGTTGCTATAAATATTTTGGTATATGTGGGTGCTTTTCTCATTTTTATGTTCTCTTTGGGATACAGACCTAGAAGTGGTACTGCTGGATCAAAGGGTTTTATAGTTTTATAGTTCTTGGGGCATAGTTCCAAATTGCTCTCCAGAACGGTTGGATAAATTCACAACTCCACTAGCAATACATTAGCGTTCCAATTTTCTCACATCTTCAACATTATCATTTTCCTGTTTTGTCATATTACCCAATCTGACAGGTGTGAAATGGCACCTCATAATTCTTTTAATTTGTATTTCTCTAATCGATAGTGATTTAGAACATTTTTATATGACTACAGATAGCTTTGATTTCATCTGAAAACTTCCTGTTCAAATCCTTTTATCAATTGGAGAATGACTTGTCTTCTTATAAATTTGACTGAGTCTCTATATATTTTAGAAGTAAGGCCTTTATCAGAGACACTGGCTATAAAAATTGTTTCCCAGCTTTATGCTTCCCTTCTAATCTTGGTTGCATTGACTTTGTTAGTGCAAAACCTTTTTAATTTAATGTAATAAAAATTATCCATTTTGTATTTCATGATGTTCTCTATCTCTCCTTTGGTCATAAATTCTTATCTTCTTGATAGATCTGACAAGTAAACTGTTCCTTGCTCTCCTAATTTGCTTATACCATTACTCTTTATGTTTAAATTGTGTATTCATTTTGAATTTATCTTGGTATAAGGTGTAAGATATTGGTCTATGCCTAGTTTCTTCCATTCTATTTTCCAGTTGTTGGGTTTGTTTGTTTTTTTAAGCAATTGGGGTTAAATAACTTGCTCAAGGTTACATAGCCAATCATTATTTATGTGTGGGTGCTCATTTTCTAAGGCTGGATCCGATCCCAGGTCATCCCAACTCCGGGGCCAGTGCTCTTACTCACTGTGCCACCTAGCCACCCCAATTTTCCAGTTTCCCCAGCAGTTATTGTCAAATACTAAGGCCAAATTTGAAAAGCTGGAATCTTTGGGTTTTTCAAAAAGTTGATTACTATAGTCATTGACTACTGTGTGTTGTGTACCTAAGTTCTTCCACTGATCTACCGCTCTTAATTCTTAGTTTTTACCACATAGTTTTGATAATTTCTGCTTTATAATACAATTTTAGAACTGGGATGGCTAAGCCCACATATTTATACCCAGCTTAGGTATCAGCACTATATTTGTATCAAAGAAAGAATTTGGCAGGACTCCTACTTGACTATTTTCCCAAATAGTTTATATAGTATTGGAATTAATTGTTTTTTTTTTTTTAATATTTGGTAGAATTCAGCTGTAAATCCATTTGGCCCTAGAGATTTTTACTTAGGGAGTTCATTAATGTCTTGTTCAATTTCTTTTTCTGAATTAGGTTTATTTAGGTATTTTATTTCTTCTTCTATTAATCTGGGTGATTTACCTTTGTAAATATTCATCCATTTCAGTAAGATTGTCAAATTTATTGGCATACAGTTGGGCAAAATAACTCCTAATTATTATTTTAATTTCCTATGCATTGGTGGTGAATTCACCCTTTTTATTTTTGATACTAGAAATTTGATTCTCTTCTTTATTTTTTTAAATTCAAATTAACCAAAGGTTTATCTATTTTATTATTTTTGTTTCATAAAAATGATGAGGTATTGGCTCTGGGAGCCCCCTTGACCTCTCCTTGAGTCCTTGAGGTACAGGCTCTGGGAAATCCCCTTGGACTCTAATTAAATTGTCCCATTTGATGAGGCATTTGCATGAGGCCATAAGGCTTACATTGTGGCTGTGCCCAAACCTCTGTTACTAGACTTCCCACACTTGAGCCTATCAAAATATCAATCCACCCTTGAACTGGCCTAGCCCACCATTGACTGTAGTCTCCCGGTAGCCTCCAGCAACTTCCCACCCTTAATCACTCATAGACCCTCCCCAAACTCCTCCTCTAGATCACCCCTAGATTCCTCCCACAACCTTCTGTATATAAGATCCCATCTCACACCATGTGGTGTGAGAGCACCATAGAATGACCTAACACAGACTTACTCTGTGTCCAATACAAGCAAACTTTTAATAAACTTTACTTTTCTTTGGCTGAGAAGACTTAAGTTGAATTCATTTGGCAGGACCCAGCCTGTTGGTATTTTGGGGTCTCCAGAGCAACCCTAACCCTCTTTATAGGTAACTTCTTCAAAACTAGCTCTTAGTTTTATTAGTTCAATAGTTTTATTTTTTCATAATCTCTCCTTTGTTTTCAGAATTTCTTATTTGGTTTTTAATTGGGGATTTTGAATTTGTTCTTTTTCTAGCTTTTTTTTTTAGTTTTTTGCACAATTCATTGATCTTTTCTTTCTCTGTTTTATTCATCTAAGCATTTAGAGATATAAAATTTCCCCTAAGAACCTCTTTTGTGGCATCCTCAGAACATTTTCTCTTTTTTTAGATTTCTAGGTAAATCTTTACTCTCAGAAAAAAAGTTCTGCAGAGAGAAGTAGATTTATGAAGCAAACCACTGAAAATGAGGGAGCCCTGACTCTTTTTTCCTTAGACCAGAGAAAGAGCTATGAATCAGGCTGCTATGCAGTAGAGCTTGGGCAAATAAATTATAGCACTGCAGGAAGAGTAATGGGTTTAAATCCCAGCAATATCACTTGGCTAGTATAATGTTAGTGGAACATGAAGACCTTCCTCCTCCACTAATAGGTCTATGTGACCACGTGTGTTCAATCATGGATGTCTTTCTTCTTTGAGTTCTGGCCCAGCTGTGATACATGAGTCACATAGAACCCATTGGGGGAAGAACTTGCCTAAAGAGAAGCTTGCTTAAGGGAGGCTTACTTGTTGGAAGGCTTTCACACCTTTTTGTACTAAGCTAATTAGGCACTGAGTCAGGAGACTTGTGATGCCTTCTGGCTCTGAGCCTATTAGTTGGAAACTATATATACTGGGAGGTTGGTATTTTGCTTTGGGGGTTTGCTCATGAGAAGGATCTTTTGATTCCCTGGACAGGACTCTGAGTAACCAATTGTTAAGAGCCCCCCGCTACTCAGAGGTTTGAGCTGTCCCAGTCTGGTGGTGTATGTAAATGGTAGTACTACTTTGTCCAGATAGTTGGAGTCTGTCTGTTGTATCTCTGTGCCAATTTCTCTGCTTCTATTTTCTATTTATCTATAATTAAAGTAAGATTATTGACCCCTTTAAAAGTTGTCTTTCTTTTAGAAAAGCAGATCAAAGAATCTGTGCTAGCAGGCCCTCCTGGGTGTGCTAAGGTGCTTGCTCCTACAATGTTTCATCTGTTGTGTAACAGAGTTAAAGTCATAGTGATTACATTTTTCCAAAATAAACACACAAAATGCAGGTTATAACCTATTAGTGGTCAGGTCCACCAACAGGCCTTAACAAGCAAGTGTACAATAGATGAATGTCCTGCATTGTAAAAAAGTCTAGCACACATAAGCAAGAATGTGTGCATGTAATGACTAATACAATACAATAGTATATGGTTATATGACACAATATTGTGTCATCAAAATTTCAATGCAGGAAAAAATACACAAATTTACAATAAATTATTAAATTTAAGATGCATCTTTTTTTTAAAGAATACTTTATTTTTTTAAATGAAGCCATTAAAAAAAACTGTTAAAGGGTTAAAGATAGTAGGTTTCCAGGGGCCACTGAGTAGATGACCATGACAAGAGAGAGGTGATTCCATGACATAGAAGTGAATTAGATTTAAGTGAGGCAGGGCTATGCAAAGTCACCAGCCTCACATTCTCCTCTGGAGTAATCTGGGTTCAGTGGCTAGATACAGATCAGGACAACTAGACATGGCCCTTCAAGAAAGCCAAGATAGGAGGACTAGGGCATAACACACTGATATGGCCCAAGAAATAAACACTTTGTATTTTTTCTATGGAAAAGATGTATATACTAAACACTTTACCTCCAATAAAGATGCAGGGGACTTCTCAATATCAGTGTTATCAACAAGGGAACTAGCCCAACAAAATATAGTGTAAACAACTTGGATGGAAACATTAATTTGGGAGTGAAGCCTTTGTAATCTGATACTACTCTCAGATACTGAGTCATTAGACGGGTAATTGGCAAAGCCTATAGAATTCTGGATTTGGAATTGAGATGACATGAGTTCAAATCCTCCCTTAGACATTTGTCAGCTATGTGACTCTGGACAAGTCACTTAAACTCTGTAGCCTTCAGTTTTCTCATCTCTAGAATGAAGGGTTTAGATTTGATGGCCTCTAAGGTCCCTTCCAGAATTAAATCTATGATCCTCCATATTTCATGTTAATGTCTTTATTTGCTTTCATTTACCCTAGACCTGCCTAAAGGAGAGAACAATCTGTGTATGTATATTGGACTGTCTCTCTAACAAAAATGTGGATTGTCTCAGGTTTCTCAATAGAAGCGAATGACACTCCTGAAAGATGGGCACTTTGCCCACTATAATAGCACTGAACTAGTTTATCTCTTTTAAGGCAAATGCCAGTTAGAAAGAGGTTGTGAAAAATCTAAGGTATAAAATCCTTCTATTCAGTATACAGTCAGCCTACACCCATTTTGTATAATCAAGAAAGTACAATGAAGACTGAAGGCATCCTCTGACCTCTAAATTGTGCTCAAATGTTGAACAACAAAAGGTAAGAAACTTTTCAATTTTCCCAGAACTGTAGGCAAGACCTATATGGAATCTGTGCTCTTTTGGAAACCCAGGCCTACAAGCTGTAGGATATGGTTCCTACCAGGGGGATCCAAGACTTATTTGAGGCAAAGTATTGAGTTATAAGGAAGACACAGTTTGTCTCATATTTTAATATTCAACTCACAAATCACAACACAAAGAGAATCATGTTTTCTAACAGGTCTGTTGTACATTGAAATACACAAAAAATTATTAAAACATTTAAACATTTTTCTATACATCTATAATTAAGTTCCTAAAGATTTAAAATAAACACATCCACAATTTTTAAAAATTTCCTGTACTATTTACTTAAAGGGAAAGGAAAACACATACCATGGAATTGATGACTATACAGCAAGTAGTAACAAAAAGTATAACATACACAGTTGCAACATATTTGATAACATGTGGTGGGCAATAGCATTATATGTGTGTGCATAAATAATTTCTAATTGCAGCCTAAAATTGGGGGGAGGTAAGTGGCACAGTGAATAGAGTGCTGGGCTTCAATTCACGAAGACATCTTCATGAGTTCAAATCTGGCCTCGACACTTAACTACCTGGGTGACTTTGGTCACCCACTTAACCCTGTTTGCCTTAGTCCCTCATCTTTAAAATGAGCTTGAGAAGGAAATGGCTAACCACTCCAGCATCTTTGCCAAGAAAACCCCAAAATGGGTCAAGAATAGTTGGACCCAATTGAACAACAACCTAAAATCAATGTTGTCCCATAATGGTTTTATGACTTTTTAGGTGATTAAAGTAGCCACTTATATTAATGGAATGAGCAAAAAGCTGTAAAAGCAAATTAGATTCTGCTATAACTGCTGGTTTGGTAATGTTATGCTATTGAAATATATTGTTGCTAATGAGGCACCTTCTTGCTGTAGTGGATACAATTATGGGCCTTAAGTCAGGAAGACCTGAATTCAAATTAAGCTCCAGACATTTGTAATCTGAGGCAAGTCACTTCATCTCTGTTTGCTTCAGTTTCCTCAACTTTAAAATGAGGATAATAGCACCTACTCCCCAGGGTTGTGAAAAGCAAAGGAGAAAACATTTGTAAGGCACTTAGCAAGTGCCATATATATATATATATATATATATATATATATATATATGTATATATATTATGTAGATGCTTGTAATTATTTTTCCTAATGAAATAATGGTATAAGAAACAATAATAAAATGTACTTATACTCCCAAAAACACAAAACCAAAACCAAAAAAACAAAACCCTGTGGAGAGTCAAGTTCTCCAATTGTCTAGAATATAAAGAAAGCTAAGGATTTGGGCTGCAGAAAACCATTGTTATAATATGAACTCCTTTCACTGGAAGTTTCAGCTTCATTGTTACCTATAGTTGGAATTGATCCCCTACTTCCCTTTCTTAAAAAAAAAGAGAAAGAAAGAAAGAAGGAAAGAAAGAAAGAAAGACAGACAGAAAGGAAGGAAGAAAGAAAGAAAGAAGGAAAGAAAGAAACACAAAGAAAACAAGAAAAACAACAATATTTTATAATCCAGTATATAGCTGTAAAGTTTTCAGGTCTACTGATTTTAATAAATACAATTGTTAAGTACACTATCGAAAATTATTCAGATTTATTATATGAAATTTAAAAAACTGTTTTAAAGGAAGAAAAGACATCAGAGATGTTATTGGAAGAAATCAGAATAAGCAAAATAGGTTCCTATCTATAAGCCAATGAGAGGCTAATAGAGGGAGGGGTTTAGATAAGATTATAAAATATACACTATAAAAAAATCTTTTTACCTCTTGGTCTAACAGAGGAATAATGAACAAAAACAAATGTCAAATGAGAAAAGACAGGAATAGGGGTGCAACTTTGAAAACAGATGGTAAACACTATTCACATGCAATTTGGCGTGGTAAATAAATTTTATTAAACATCAACTCTGAAATTGGGGTTTGGATTGAAAAGAGCACACTTTCATCTTAAAATAATTCACCTGTTCCTTTTTTAACTTTATCCCATTTTTTAACTTTTTCAGTCTAAAACCTTAACTTGTTCAGAAAATAAATCTATTGTTGAAGAGTGACCTCTGAAGACTTTCCCAGTGACTATCAGTTTAATTGCTCTTCTAAACCAAGGGTAAAAGAAAGCATAGATCAAAGGGTTCATGGCTGAGTTATAGTAGGCAAACCAAACTAAAATTTCATAAATATAAGTTGGGGTGATAAACCCTAGAAATGCATCAATTATTGATTCAATAAAATATGGAAACCATGAAATCAGAAATGCAATCACTGCAATGCCCAGTGTTTTTGCTGCTTTTCTCTCCCTCTTGGACACTCTGGCTTTGTAACTCTCTGAGGATGACTCTGTTTTGCTGTTCATACTTTCAATCTTTCTAGCCTGTTGTTTAGCTACTAGAAAAATCTTACAATAAAGAATGACCATGACCAGAGTGGGAATGAAGAACAATAGAAAGTCTATCAGTACCCAAGTTTGATTCACAGCAATCTGACAGCCTCCCACACAGGTGAGGGCACTTACTAATTCCTCCAGCCCATCATCATTGACACCTGTGTAAAGAAGTGAAAAACTAAATGTAATGGCAAGGAGCCAGGAGAATGTGATGCATATTCCTGAAACTAACAGAGTGAATTTGGTTGGATAGATCAGAGGGTCAGTGACAGCAATGTATCTATCAATGGAGATGAAACACAAGTGAAAAATGGAAGAATAACAAAATGACCCTTCAAAACAAGAGTGAAATTTACAATAATTCTCCCCAAAGTACCAGCAACTCTCCACTGACCTCACCATGCTGAAGGGCATCACAGTGGCTCCCACCAAAAAGTCAGCACAAGCCAAGGAGGCAATGAGAAAATTGGCTGGAGAGTGCAGCTGCTTGAAGTGAAGGATTGAAATCATGACCAAGAGGTTTCCCAAGACTGCCAGCAGAGCCCCAGAGCCAAAGGCCAGGTAGAGGAGGACTCGGGGTACCTGGGAGTAGGAGGTTTTAATGCACGATCCATTGATGTTCTCATAGCAGAGCTGCATAGTTGCAGCCTGGGACTCATTATTACTATTCATCATTCTCTCTCAGCTCATTAGTATCTTTGTTTTTCTTGGTAATCACAGAAAATTATCATTGACATTTTCATTATTCCTAAAAAAAAGATAAATGCATGTGTATACAAAGTCAAATACTATCCTTCATGAATTATGATCCATTTCACTGAGATAATTGCAAAACACAACACATTGCCTGGCAGAGTAGGCACGACATAGATGCTTAATTCTTTCACCCTTTCTTATAAACAGTAAAGCTCCCATCCTCTGTTAAACTCGGTATATGTCCATTTTACTCAGAACTGCTTCCCTTCATCTAAAAACCACTAAATAAGTAACTGAATAAGTCTAAGGATTGGCAACAAGACAGTCAGTGCTTCTCTGCTTAGTAACATTTCCCTCTAACCCTCTCATTCCATACCTCTGGCAAACTCCTCTGCAAAGTTCAGTGAGATACTAAAGGATTCCTCAGTTCCAGAATCACTTTTTATTACTTTGCCATTATTCACATCGTCAATTCTGAATTAATGCAAAAGTACAACAACCTTTGGAACTCAGCCAATGTGCCAGAAAACCCCTAAGATACTATCCCTGTAGGGTTAGGTGTGAATCAGAAGAAACTTTTTTTCCAATAATCATTAGAATGGAATTTATTCTACTATTCTACTATTAAATCTGTGGGAACATAAATTATTTTTGTTTTGTAAGACTTGCACATTCATGTGCATATCTTTTAGTTTTATAGATTTTTTGATGGTTGAATTTATAGTTGATACACTGGTATTTCATATACATGTGTATATACAAACACACAAATGCAGGTATATACATATATGTGTACACATATATAGATATAGATACATATATGTGAACACATATATATAGACATATATGTGCTCATATGTTTCTATGTGTAGCTATTAAAGATTAACATTATGCTGTCTTTTAGGTCACACTGCCTACATGTCAATAAAAACTTATACACACATAGATGTATATAAAATACATATATACACACATATGTAGGTGTCTTTTAACAGTTTCTCCAAATCATTAAACAATAATCTGTACTTTCTAGTTATTGGCTGCCCATGTTAGTGCATTACTTCTCAATAAGCTTTTTTAGAAATTTTTCTATTGCTAGTTGATCCCCAGAACCACAAACATACAAATAATTATTGCATCCTTACTTTAAGATTTTTTTAGGTTGGATCTGCCTGAATATACTTGGATATTTTGATAACCCTTGGCCATTTCAATATTACATTGAAGTATTAGAGTAGGATTTTATTTATTTAATACATATATATCATATGTAAATACATATATGAGTATGACATAAATGTGCACATATTGTATCAATGAGAGAAACTTCTCCTCTGGATACATCTTTCTACATAGCAAATTGGCCACTCTAGTGTAACTTACAGTATTATAGAGTTCTGGGGGAGGCACTAGGGAGGGTACTGATAGGCTAAAAGACTTTCTCAGCATCCAGCATGTGTCAGAACTCAGGGCTTCACAATTATAAAACACGCCTTCCTTCTGCTAGTCAAGCTGCCCCTGCACAAGTAGGGTGTCACAAAGGTATTAGTGCAGTTTTAACCTTTAAGCGCTTAAGACTACTCTAAAACTTTGAGAATATTCTGTATACATAACCTAATACACACATATTCATTAGATATAACATAGATGTATTTACACACATATACATATATAACGTATATGTACAGAACATCTACATGCATACTTATACCTACATCTATAAATATAAGACACATATGTGCATTGTATAGGAAATAGCAGAACAAGAGGTTAGGATTAAATGATACCTTGGAATGAAAATCAAATTTGACCTCATTGGTGAGTTTCTGTGTGGTATAAAGAATTCCCCATGGGGCGGCTAGGTGGCTCAGGGAGTAGAGCGTCGGCCCTGGAGTCAGAAGGATGTGAGTTCGGATCCGGCCTCAGACACTTAACGCACACACAAACAAAAACCTAGCTATGTGACCTTGGGCAAGTTACTTAACCCCGATTGCCCTCCAAAAAGCAAAAAAAAAAAAAAAGAATTCCCCAACTTGTCTATAAGATATGAGCCCAAGCTAGATTATGACTTCACAGTGATGCCTCCCAACTATATTCTGTCCTGATATATCCACTCAACAACTGGTTGGGGCTGGAGTGGACTGTACCCATTGTTTGTGTTTCATTTTTGATGAACACCAAGGAATGATATCAAGTGCGGGGGGTGTCTTGATTCATGCGTGAATTGGATTTAAATGAGTCAGAGTTGCACAAATTCATCAGCCTCACTGTCTCTTCCAGAATCATCAAAGTCTAGTGGCAGGAGAAGGTTAGAATGGGATCCACCTTGGCACTTTCAATGTCTGACCAAGCTCTAAGCATTCTGCAACAACTGCTTCAGCTGCCTTTATGTCTATTGGTACAAATTGTTTTCATCTGCCCATTCTGTGGGGATGGGGGTTAGGGGTCTTCACACACTTGAGGTAGTCATATCCCAAACTTACTCTTGGGTTTAAGGACTGCTTGTTATCTTCAACTTGGTTAACCCATCTGCCAAGACAGTTTTACCTAGGTTTGGCTTCTGGGTATACTACAGCTTCTTTTTTTTTTTATTACATTTTTTATGTGTTTTTTTTTTTATACGTTCTTTTTTTATTTTTTATTTTTTTTAATTAAACAAATGCTTTATTAACTTCTGGTTTACATCATTCATTTCCACCAGATTATGAGTTACATTTTCCCCCCATTTTTTCCCTACCCACCACCCTAGAATAGCAGTCCCACTAGATATCCCCTCATCTAATCTGCTCTCTCCCATGTCTTCTCCCATACCCCCTTCGACTTTGCCATTAGGGCAAGGTGAATCTCTGAGCCCCACTGCCTGGACATCTTATGAAACATTTAATTTTAAAACTTCGATTTTCAGATCCATTCCCTTTCTCCCTTGTCACCCACTCCCTCTGAGAAGATAAGCAATTCAGTATGTGTTGTACATGTATATCTATGCAAAACATTACCATAGTAGATATATTGTAAAAGACTGCTTATATTTCCCTCCCACCTGTCTCACCTCCCACCTGGTCCATTCCCTATTTTGATCCTGTCTCTCTTTGATAGTGGGTACTTCTAACCTCCCCTCTCCCCAGAATGCCCTCCCCTCCACCATCCCCCCTCTCATCCCCCTTTCCCCTACTCAGGAGAGTGAGTGAGGGTAAGATATTCCATTTAGTATGTATGTGATTCTCTCCTTGAGCCAACTTCAATGAGAATATGCTTTTGCCTTTTTGCCTTCCTGTTCTTCCCCTCCCCTGCAACTACTTCCCCTTGCCTCTTCTACATGAGATAGTTTGCCCTACCCTGTCTCTCTCCATCTCCTCTTGCCACTTTCCTCTCTCACCTCTTGACTTCACCCCTTAAGAATCATCCCTTCCTTGGGGCAGCTAGGTGGCGCAGCGAGCAGAAAGCCAGCCCCGGAGCCAGAAGGACCCGAGCTCGGATCAGGCCCCATACATCCAACACACAAACAAAAACCCAGCCACGTGAACCTGGGCAAGTCACCCAACCTCAATTGCCCTCCAAAAAAAAATAATAATCATCCCTTCCCATCGAATTCAACCTGTGCCCTCTATCCATGTATATCTGTGAACATATGCCCATGCACCCTTCTTCAATTATTTTCATAATGAGAAAGGTTTCATCAAACACAGTTATTGTTTTTCCATGTAGGACTGCAAATAGTCCAACTTTGATAAGTTCCTTTTGATTTCTTTTCCTTGATTACCTTCTCAAGCATCTCTTGCTTCTTGTGTCTGAATGTCAAATTTTCTATTCAACTCTGGTTTTTTCCTCAAGAATGCTTGAAAGTCCTCTATTCCACTGAATGACCATATTTTCCCCTGAAACAAGATACTCAGTTTTGCTGGGTAGGTGACCCTTGGGTTCATTCCCAGCTCTTTTGCCCTCTGGAATATCATATTCCATGCCCTTCGATCCCTCAGTGTAGAAGCTGCCAGGTCCTGTGCTATTCTGATTGTGTTTCCACAATATTGAAATTGTTTCTTCCTGGCTGCTTGTAGTATTTTCTCCTTGATCTGGGGATTCTGGAACCTGGCTATAATATTCCTGGGAGTTTTCTTTTTGGGATCTTTTTCAGGAGGTGATCGGTGGATTCTTTCAACCTCTATTTTGCCCTCTGGATCTAAAACATCAGGGCAATTTTCCTTGAGAATTTCTTGAAGGGTGATTTCTAGGTTCTTTCTTTGATCATGGCTTTCAGGTAGTCCAATAATTTTTAAATTGTCTCTCCTGGATCTATTTTCCAGGTCAGTGGTTTTTCCCATGAGATATTTCACATTGCCTTCTATTCTTTCATTTGTTTGAATCTGTTTAATAGTATCTTGATTTCTCATAAAGTCACTAGCTTCCATTTGCTCCAGTCTAACTCTGAAGGAATGAATCTCCTCAGTGAGCTTTTGAGATTCTTTTTCCATCTGGCAAATTCGACTTTTTAAGGCATTCTTCTCCTCATTGCCTTTCTGAGCCTCTTTTGCCATTTGAGTTAGTCCATTTTTTAAGGTCTTATTTTCCTCAGTCAGGCTGTTGACTGTCATTTCATACTTTTCTTGCATCTTTTTCATTTCTCTTCCCAAATTTTCCCCCACTTCTCTTATCTGCTTCTTAAGGTCCTCTATGGCCTGTAGCCAGCTTGTATTTTCATTTGGGGCTTTTGGTGCAGGAGTTCTGACCTCACAGTCCTCCTCCATGCTTTGAGCCTCTTTGCCCCTAAAATAGGAGTCCAATGTTGAACTTTTCTGTTTATTTTGTTTCATTTGCCTAGGCATATTGCCACTTAATTACTTGATTTTGGGGCTTGTTGCCACAGTAGGACTCTGCCACCAGACAGGGGAGCTTCCGCCCAAACGTGGGGTCTTCACAACTTCCGACAGTTGGGTGGCCTCTGTAAAGCCTCCACCCACTCTGGCAAGTTGGATACCCACCCCAAACTTCCCCCCCAGACCACAATCCAGATCCAGGAAGTTTAAAGCAAAAGTAATTAACCCCCAGACTGATTACTGGATCTTCCTACAGTTCGCACACCAGGAGCTAGAGCCACTGCTGAGGCTGCAAAATGGCTTCTGTGCAGCTGTTTCTTCAGCAGCTTTTTGCCCCCAGGGGAGGAAGCCACGTGTTCCCCAAATATTGGTCCCAAAGTCCATAGGGCACTAACCTCTCACTTTGTCCTAGGCATATCTGTGCTGATAATTCTGGAATTGCCACGATTGCTGGTGTTCTGGGGTTCCACCAGCCAGCTGAAGGCCTGGCCGCCCTGGGGCTAAATCCGTGGACCTGGGCTCAGCTCTGCGGGCTGCGCTGTTGGTTCCCGGTGCACTGTGCTGCCTGCTCTCAGAGCACTGCGCTGGCTGCTCCCTGCAGGGCTGCTGGGCTGTCCTCAGCAGGAGGTTAGCTTCTCTGTGCCGGTCTGTGGGTGCCGTGGCTCCAGAAGTTGATCGGAGTTCCCTTTCACATTGTTTGAAATTTGTGTGAGGCAGAGCACATTGGAAATGCTGTTTCTACTCCGCCATCTTGGCTCCGCCCCATACTACAGCTTCTTAGAGCCACATGTGAGAATTGGGTGGTAGGTGGAAAGGTGAATGAGCTGCCCCAAAAGGGGCTTGTCAAGCCCTCACACCACAGGGGTAGTCCTCCTGGAGCACCCCATAAATCCCAGGACTGTACCTAGCTGTCATTCCAATGCTGTGGAGAACTGATGATATGGAAACTACCTCTGCTAATCACAGCTGACAACTTGTCTGTTATTTATAATCCTTGACAATTGTCTGTGGGCACTGAAAAGATATGTGATTTGCCCTTGGTCACAAGTGTATTAAGTGTCAGAGATGGGAGAAGATCTCAAGACCCCAAGTCAAGATTCTGACTCCAAGTTCAAGTCTCAATCCATGGCATACCACCTCTCTCTGCATTAATTATAGATAGTCCTCTATGTGTATAGTAACTTAATAACTATAAAATTCACATTATCAATAGGAAGATAATAAGCCCCTGTTGTTTTGGCAGCTAGGTGTGCAATGGATAGACCAATGGGCCTGGAGTCAGGAAGACCTATTTTGCTCAGTTCAAACTGACCTCAGACACATATTAGCTGTGGACCCTGAGCAAGTCACTTAGCCCCATTTACTTCTGTTCTTTGTCTGTCAAATTGGCTGGAGAAAGAAATGGAAAACCACTCTAGTATCTTTGCCAAAAAAACTTTAAATGGAATCATTAAGAGTCAGACACAACTGAATTGACTGAATAAAAAAGACACTGATTAAAATGAGCACTTTCTAAGGGGCATAGACCTTTCTCAGACCTGATAGAAGGAAATCAATGTTGTCTATGGCAGTGTAACTGTAAATGCATCTAGAATGGCATACCCCAAGCTGAGTGGGAAGTGAGTAGTGCCTCTGGACATATAGTATTTATAGCCCCAGGTCATTTTCCTTTGTTCTTCTGATACCCAGAAGGGGTATGAATTTGTCCTGTCAGCCTATTTTTCTTTCAAATATGAACACTGAAGCAGTGGTACTGGATGGGTATATCCAGGCTGCTGAGGATACTCTGGAGCTACAGTGATGCCTTCTCTGCATCCCTGCCCCTGGTAATATCATAGCTGATGTATGCCACCTTTAACTATTGGAAAGAGAAAGAGTCATTTCTTCCACCTGACTCCTAACAGTATTGGAACAATTGTGGAAGCCAGCTGGAAGGAAAAAGAAAAGAAATAAAATCATGAGTAAATACTTAAGAAAACCTCTCTGAGGGACAGCTAGGTGGCACAGTGAATAGAGCATCATCCCTCGAGTCAGGAGGACCTGAGTTCAAATGTGACCTCAGGCACATAACACAAAAACTTGCCGTGTGACCTTGGGCATATCACAACCCCAATTGCCCTCCAAAAAGAAAAAAAAAAGGAAACCTCACCTGAAGTAGGGACTTAATAAATGCTTATTGACTGACTTACTGAGTGAAGTTAAGCCTACTTCTTCCAGTCAAATCAGGTCACAAGTTCCTAGTCATGCATCCCCTTTTTAGGATCCAAGGTAGGGCATTAGCTCCTACCTTCCAAGGGTGAGGCAAGAGATAGGTATACATAACTGACAAATTACTGGACCTAGATTTAGGAAGACCTGAATTAAAATTCTGTCACTTAATAACTGTGTCTCTAGGAAAGTCACTTAACTATTGTCTGACTCAGTCTGTAAAATGAAGCTAATAATAGTATCTATCTACCAGCATTGTTTTAAGGATAAATAATATTTATAACTTGGTATATATAAATGCTACCTCTTTATCATCATCATCATCATCATCATCATTATTACTATTATTATCATGACTCGACTTTGAAGAATTATGTTTCTCAGTTAATTTAATTGAATGGAGGTAAATTGGGTAGGGGTAGGATACTTTCTGCTGATAAATGTCTCCCCTGAAGCAGGGATGACTGATGGAATCTTGAAATGTAAATAAGATATTATGCCTCATAATACAAATAATATTACCTAGAATTTATATGCTCTTAAGGTTTGCCAAGGACTTATCCAGGGTTGCACAGCTATTAAGTGTCTGTTATAGGATTGGAATTTGGGTCTTTCTGTGTCCAAGTCTATTGCCTTACCAATTATACCAATCAGTTGTTTCCCCCTTGCAAGGGAAGAGCTGGGACATAAAGTTTGGATCCTAGCAAGAGGATATATGACTAATAATAAACACATAAACTAGATGTTGTCTGTGAATCTCAAATTGAGCATGTTTAAAACAGACTTCACTCTCTTTCATCTCTAGTCCATTATCCTCTGAATTTTCCTACGGCTATTGAAAGCATCATTTTCCTTATAGTCACCTAGGTTTGCAACTTCAATTTATCAATAAGCATTTGTTAAGTGGCTACTCTGTGCCAGGTACTGTGAACGTCAGAATTCTTTTAAACTCTTCATTCTCACTCATCCCACATATTCAATGAATTGATGTTAATATCTTGCTGTTTCTACCACTTTGCCATCTCTCAATTTGACCATATCTTTATATTCACACAGCTATGACCCTAGTTTACCTGGATGGGGGTGTCCAGGCTTCTGGGGCTACTCTGGACCTGTAAGAAGGTATCCTCAACTCCCCCATAGTCACACTTGGCAATACCACAACCCTTATCATCTCTTGCCAATTATTGTAATAGACTCTAATTTGCTCTCCCTGACTCAAGACTTTCCTTTCAAAACAATCAAAATAATTCATTTCCCACATAGCTATTAAATTGATTTTCCTAAAGCACAGGTCTGACCATGTCACTTCCTACTCACTGTTGCCTCTATGGGCAAATAAAAACCCCTGAGTTTGTATTTTAAAACTTCTTTACAACCTAGGTCCAAACTACCTTTATAGCTTTCTTTGTTACTACTCTATTAGTACTCTATCATTCAACCAAATACACTGTTTTGTGGTTCCCTTACACTCAAATGTTATATCTTCTGTCTCTTTGCTTTTGCATTAGCTATCCTCCATGCTTAAAAGGCAGTTATTCCTCACCTCTGTCTTTAAGAATGTCCTTGTTTCCTTTTAAATTTAGTTCAGGTACCACTTTCTCCATAAAGCCTTTTCTAATGCCCCTCAACTGTGAGTGCCCTCCCCTCTAAATTACCTTGTAGTTATTTGCTATATTTATTTATGTTCATGTTGTGTTCCTTGATAGAATAAAACCTTCCTGAGGACAGAGACTGTTTCATTTTTTATCTATGTATCTCTGGCACATTGAGGTAGTACCTGGAACACAGTTTTTTAATAAATGTTTATAGATTGATGACAATCATAGTTTTTTTTTAGACCTCATCATCCTTCTAAAATCCTTTGGAAGGGGAAATGGAAGATTATGGGGTAGTATTGCTTTATAAGATAGCAAGAAGCAGGGAGGGAATAAATTTACAGAAAACTTGGCAGGTGGTCTAGTTTAACTAACTCTTCCTAAGAGTATTAACAAATGAAACTGGAAGGCAGACAAAAAAAATGGAAAAGAGCTATCAAGATTTCTACAGGCTCATAACTGAGAGCAGAGACACCATATTTGTCCTCTAACATCACAATCCTGATTTGATTTGACTTTTTTTGCATAAGGATATTTCTAAGAGGCAATAGTTAGGATATTATTGCTGAAGGACATATAGTCTCTAGGATTTGGGAGATTTAAAAAATCAGAACCTATTACTTAAAAACAATATTGAAAAGTATCAGTAACCATTGCATTATATACATCCTTTCCAATCTCTATAAAATCTTTATTAGAATAATTTATGTACATATCAGTTCACAAGTATTCACATACTTTACCCTTGATCAAAATAAGATAAAATAATAGGCAACCTATTGCAAATGACATTCTATAGCAGTCCATGTCTTGAAGTCATATAACTGTATGAACATGAAGAGAAAACAAGATCAATTTTGCAAAAATAAACATTTTATTTTGTAGACCAAAATGACACCTTGAAGTCTTTCCTCCAGCTGGATAACTCCCATACACATGTTAAAATCATAAGAGATTCTTTTGTTCAATGCCCCATGTTAAGATCAAGGAAGGCATAAAACAAGTGAATATATACTCACCAAAGGTGTTTTCCTCTGATATGGATGATGTCTAGTGCAGAGTTCAAATGAAAGATCAATGCTATAAAGATGATAAAATCTTCCAAGTGGTCCTACTTGCTGATGACAGTATAATGTCTACACAAAGACCAGAAATATGCAGGAGTTATAAAGGAGATTTATAGTTATTCAAATAGTCTACAAACTATTGCAGTCTAACGATAAAAATGAAGATAAAGAATGTCTATTGACCAAGTTATTTTATGCAGGTAAACAGACAAAAAATTCAGCTGATTCATGTGTCTGTGTGTGTATGCACACATATGCATTGAGCAGTCACTGTGAATTGAGAAAGAATTGGTCCTATGATTAAATATGAATAGGATGTGCAAGACTGCCTTTGTGAAATTCTTTGGCATTTCTAATGATATTAAATCTCACCATGAAACAAAGGCTAATCTCTTACATAAATAAGTTTCTGATGATGAAATAATCTATGGACAAGTATGTATTAAACACTTGACATGCCAGACATTGAACCAGATTCTGAGGATAAATAGGTAAAAATGAAAAATATTCACTACTCTCAAGGAGCTTACATTCTACCAAAAACAACATGTACACATATATTTAAAGTGCAGATAAAATAAAAACAACATAATTTTGAGAAGGGAGGCAGTCAGAAAAATGCTGATTGTAGAGTCAGAGAACCTACATTCAAATCTCTGTTATTTAGAACCTTTGTGACTCTGGGCAAGTTGCCAAATCTCTGTGGCTTAATTTCTTCATTTGTTAAAAAAAAAAAAAGTGTTTTGGGGGTGGCTAGGTAGTACAGTGAATAAAGCACTGGTCCTGGAATCAGGAGGATCTGAGTTCAAATCCAGCCTCAGAGACTTAACACAAAAAACTAGCCATGTGACCTTGGGCAAGTCACTTAACCCCAATTGCCCTACCTTCCCCCCTCCAAAAAGCAAAAAATGAGTGAATGAATGAATGAATGAAGGTAGTTTTAAATAGGTGACCTCTGAGGTCATTTTTGGCTCTAGTTTTAGGATCCTTTTAATAATTTTGGGGATAAGGATAGTCCCCCTCTATAAAGTGACAATAGAGGTAAGCTTTGAAAGATGCTAAGGGGGGCGGCTAGGTGGCGCAGTGAATAGAGCGCCGGCCCTGGAATCAGAAGGACCTGAGTTCGGAGCCGGCCTCTGACACTTAATCCATACAAACAAAAACCTAGCCGTGTAACCTTGGGCAAGTTACTTAACCCCAATTGCCCTAAAGGGGCGGCTAGGTGGCGCAGTGAGTAAGAGTGCTGACCTCGGAGTTGGGATGACCCAAGATCAGATCCGGCCTCAGAAAATGAGCACCCATGCATAAATAATGACTAGCTGTGTAACCTTGAGCAAGTTACTTAACCCCAATTGCTTTAAAAAAAAAAAAAAAAGATGCTAAGGGATCCTAAGATGCAGAGATGATAAATACATTCCAGGGCTGGGGGACAGTCTGCACAGTCATTGTGTGGATGGAATTTTGTGGATAAGACAAAGCCAGGATAGCTTGACTGATGTTAGAGAACATAAAAATGAATAATATGTAGTATGGCTGCAAAGGGAAACTGAAGCTAATGTGTGAAGAACTTTCAATACCAAAAAGAGGAATTTGTAATTGATCCTATAGATAATAGAGAATAAATGAAGTTTATTGAAAAGCAAAGTGATGTAGTTCTTTAGGAATGTCATCTTGGCCATCTTTGACAGTGATGAATTTGAAACAGAAGAAACTTGAAGAAGGAAGCCCAATTTGAAGATCATTGCAATAATCCAGGTTAGTAGTGAAGAGGACCTACTCATGAGTGGGGCGAAATGGATGGAGGGATGGATGCAAGATATGTTGAGATAGTAAAACAAACTAGACTTGCCAGCAGATTCGGTCTGCAAAGAGAGGGGGAGCGAAGAGTTAGGGGTAACTTCAGTTTTGCAAACCTGTCTGATTGTACTCTTGACAGAAATAGGCAAGTTCAGAAGAAGGGTAGTTTTGAGGGTAAAGATAATGAATTTTGTTTTGGACATGTTGAATTTGAGATATTTGTTGGTTAAGTTTTATCTATGTGTCAAGCACTATGCTAAATCCTAGGAATATAAATAATAAATTATGAAAATCTCCACTCTTGAAGAGCTCCAAGATGATATACAAAAGAGAGTTCAGCTATACAGAGGATGGAGAAGTTTATAGTCCTTAGGATTCATCATCAGGGTGGATGGCAAGGTCTAGGAGTATTCCACCCCCACTTCTGATTCCTGAGTTACAGTTCTATTTCTGATTATAGTCTTAATGGTCCTCCCAAGGAGTGGGGTAAGGAAATAAAAGTCACTGAGAGAACAAACATAAATCAGGCATGTGTCCTTCCATAATACAACCCTGAAGGGAGTATCGTTTGTTAATAAAATCATCAGTAAAACATAATTCTGCATTTATCACATAAAAAATGTCTCAGTCAGTACTATGAGTTCATCACTTCTTTGTCAAAAGATGACTATCTGGGCAGCTAGGTGGTGCAGTAAATAGAGCACCAGCCCTGGAGTCAGAAGGACCTGAGTGCAAATTTGACCTCAGATACTTAACACTAGTCTTGTGACCTCGGGCAAGTCACTTAACCCCAATTGCCCTGCCTTCTGCCCTCTAAAAAAAAAGAAAGAAAATGACTAGCATGTTTCATCATCAGTCCTTTGGAATCATATTTGGTTATTGTGTTATTCAGTTCCTAAGTCTTTTTGAGTTGTTTGTCTTTACAATGTTGTCATTATATAAATTGTTTTCCTGGTTCCATTCATGTCATTCTGCATCAATGCATACTAGTCTTCCAAGGCTTCTCTGAAACCATTCCCTTCATATGTCATTAGTATTTCATCACATTCATGTACCATAACTTGTTCATATATTCTTATAGGTGATGGGAAACCCATTAATTTCAAGTTCTTTGACATGACAAAAGGAGCTACTATAAATATTTTATACATGTAAATTATTTTCCTCTTTCTTTGATCTCTTTGGGGTATAATAATAGTAGTGGTATTTGGTAGATGAAAGGGTACACATAGTTTCATAAATTTGGAGACATAGTTCCAAATTGCTTAGCAGAATGGCTGTTACCAGTCATAGCTCCATCAAAAGTACATTAATGTACTTAATTTCACACAGACTGCAACATATGTAATTTTCCCTTTTTTGTCAGTTTGATATATGAAACCTCAGGAGTTACTTTAATTTCCATTTCTCCAATCATTAGTGACTTAGGACTTTTAAAAAAAAATTAGCTATTGATAGCTTAATTCTTTTTTTTTCCATTAAGAACCACCTGTTTGGGGGGGGCGGAGCCAAGATGGCGGAGTAGAAACAGCTCTTCCAAGCCTCTCTGCCCCCAGATTCCCCACAAACTATGTAAAAAAGGACTGTGAACAACTTCTGGAGCCCCAGCACCCACAGAACGACACAGAGAAGCTAACCTCCGCTGAGGACAGCCCAGCAGCCCTGCAGGAAGGACCAGCGCAGCGGCCTGGGAGCCAGCCAAGCCCAGGTCTGCGTGAGCCGAGGTTTTAGCTCCAGGGCGGCAGGGCCAGCAGCCGGCTGGAGGAACCCCAGAACACCAGGAGCTGTGGCGATTCCAGAATTATCAACATAGACTTGCCTAGGACAAAGTAAGAGGTTAGTGTCCTGTGGACTTTGGGGCCTGTATTTGGGGAATGCGTCAGCTCCCTCCCCTGGGGGCTAGAAGCCGCTGAGGAGACAAGCCATTTTGTAGTTTTCAGAGGCAGCTCCGGCTCCCAGCCTACAAATCGTGGGGAGATCCAGCGATCAGTCTTGGGGGGTAATCGCTCTTGCTTTAACCTCCTGGATCTGGATTGTGATCTAGGGTGGAAGTTGTGGGTGGGTTTACAGCTTGCCAGAAACGGAAGTTGCCCCCCCACACGTTCGGGACGAAAATTCCTCTATCTGGCCTTAAAGCCATAGTGTGGCAACAAGCCCAAAAGTCAAGCAATTAAGTGGCAACATGCCAAGGCAAAGGAAACAGAAAAATGCAACCCTAGACTCCTATTTTGGGGGCATAGAGCAGGAAAAGGACTGTGAGGTCAGAAGTCCTGCTCCAAAAGCCCCAGGGGAAAACATGAACGGGTTGCAGGCCATAGAGGACCTTAAGAAGGACTCTAAAAATCAAATAAGAGAAGTGGAGGAAAAATTGGAAAGAGAATGAGAAGGATGCAGGAAAAGTATGAAATGAGGGTCAACAGCCTGACTGAGGAAAACAACACCTTAAAAAATAGACCAGCTCAAATGGCAAAGGAGGCCCAAAAGGGCATTGAGGAGAAGAATGCCTTAAAAGGTCGAATTTGCCAGATGGAAAAAGAATCTCAAAAGTTCACTGAGGAGATTCATTAGCAATACGTAACTGAACGAAGTACACGAAAAGATGTTTGAAATATACAACACATATGAAATGCCTATAGGTCTCTGCCTTGAAGCTACAGAGGCATTGGGTGTAATGTTTCTGCAAAGGACTGACAGATCTTGTTCACTTTTCCGGATTTGCCTCTGTCTTCCAGTTTCTTAAGCAGAGGTGTTGGGAGTGGTGGTTCATTCAGTATGGGCTCAGCAGAACCTGACAGGAACAGCCCTCTGTTGCAAATATGATTGTCACTGTCCTTTCCCTTCTGACCTAGCTCATATTTTAATTCCAGAAGCAGGTCCTTTTGAGAGACCTTTTTCAAAGGAGTTCTGTGTTCTGTTCAGTAGAATTGCAACCTACAGGAAACCTGGTCTTGTGTAGTGAGTTCTGTGAGATACATAATGAGACATGTTGGGAAATGGGAAAAGGTGTAGCTTGACTGCTGTTTTAATTATCTGCTTTGATCCCCATCTCAATTGAGTTTATTTTTGCAACAGTATTTAACAAAATCTTCAGATGTAGATTTCTTTTTGAGTAATTTTTAGCAGACCTCCATTTCTTTTCTCCTCATTTTAATTTTTCATTCTATATGCATTTCTTTTCTCTCTGCTATTACTTAGTATTAGTTCTTATTATTAGTATTAGTTCTAGTTTGGATTATTTAAAATGATCCTAAATATTTATTAGTGAGTATGGGGGTATTTTGTTTACATGGTGCTTTCAATAGACCATGACACATTTTTTTTTCTCTAGGGAACAACTAGCCCTCACATTAGTTGTTTAAGTGAAAAAAAAATTAGGCAAAAGCAATGTTATAGGGGACAGTACTATAAAAGCACTGTTTTCATTGGACAAGCAGTTTATTGGCTTAAATACTGTAATGACTTTTTACGTTTGTTGGGTTTGCTTGAGTATATTGATAATATTGTTATTGCCAGTATTTTTTAAAAATGCAAGTGTTTTATAGGTACAGTTCCATTGTAATGAACCAAATAATATAATTACTGTGATGAGAATGTTATTAACAAGGAAGCCTATTACTGTAGTTCATAGGAAGAGACACTTCATAATATTTTTTCATTTGGGAGTGAAATGTGGCATGTACCCATGTCTATTTCTTTTTCTCAAATTATCTTTGGAGATTTTCTGACCCCTAAAGGTAAGTAAGGGTGTTACCAGACTTGTTTGAAATGTCTGGTGAAACTTCCATCAGTTGTGATGCAGCCTCGTGGCCACACACTAACTGGTGCCACTTTGTAGACTTTGGTGTGCTCTTTGACTGCTCGTTGGTGCCTTTTCCCTGATCTTTTAGTTGTTTCCTGGTTCAGAATAGTTGAGGCTTCTATTTAGAAGTTGGAGTGGGAAGGTGCTTCACTACTTGAAATGGGATTAAAATTGAGTGCAAATAACCAAATTTTTTATGTATAATACTTTTCAGAAAAATTAGGTCTAGTTGGGTGGTATTGTGGCATTAATTTGTTAAACAGAATTTGAGGTAGGGGACTTTAAGTTGGGTTTTTTGTAGTTTAAAAAATAAATTGGAACTAAATTTACAAAGAATCAGTGGGATTGAGGAGGGTAGGCTGATACAAGGAAGATGGGACATAATTTTGGTCCATATAATTTGGATTTTTAAAAAAGTAAATATTTGCAACTAATTTATGTTTTATCTTGAGTGGTTTTCAAAGTAAATAACTGATCAAAATGGCCAGGACTATTACAGAGAAAATGACATTTTTTTTTTAAGCAGTTGGGGTTAAGTAACTTGCCCAAGGTCACACGGCTAGGTTTTTGTTTGTGCGGATTAAGTGTCGGAGCGCTCTGATCACTGCACCACCGAGCCGCCCCGAGAAAATGACATTTTAATAAAATTGGTGAATCATTAATCGCCTTTTAAAGAAGTTTAACAGGTTCCGGGGTTTTCTTAGTGTGGCACAGGTTAAATAAAGCTTAACCTGTAGAAAGCCAGCGGCTCACACGTTTATGTAAATGATTGTATTTTACATAATCATAAAAAGCTTACACACTTCAGCATTAGGTAATGTTTGGTGCGGAACTGGCACATCTGCCTCTGGGTGTTGGCGG
>WOXC01003357.1:0-40474 GCA_011680675.1 Gymnobelideus leadbeateri
GAGGGAAGGGGGAAGAAGGGGAGAAAATTTAAAACTTAAGGAGAACTGAAAAAAAATTAAATTAATAAATTGAGAAAAAAAATAATTTTATTCTTGAAAGAAAAAATCTGACTGGATTAATTCCTCTACGACCTGGAGGCATTTTTCTGGAATTCGGATCTTAGAAATTCTGTTCCAGGTGGGCGGGAAGTGGGGCAGTGTCATAAGATGGCCAGAGTAGATATCTGGATGGTATGTGAAGCATGATCTACTCTGGTGCCCTTGGCATGGCTAGATAGAATAGTTCTGTTGAGTTTATGCTCATTCACTCACCATTTATGAACAGTTTCCATGTGTATCTGCAAGATACAGGAAGGGAAGAGGAAGAACTCCACCCCCACCCTGAAAGAAAACTACAAAGAAAAAAATTAGAGTGGTCTGTTGGCTCCTCTCAGTAAAGAGGAATAACTTCTCCACCTAGAATCTGCCCTTGAAGGTTTCCTAGCCAACAAAACCATCTTAGATGCAGTAAGTTCCTGAAACCTATCCTCCAGAAGGCACAGCCAACTCATTCATCTTAGAGTGCCCCGAGTCACTGAGACCTAAGAAGAGGTAGCCTTTTTCCTCTTAAAGAGCCATTGGTCATATCCATACTCCATAGCAGTGGTTCTCAAAAAGGTACAGCCTGAGTTTCCATTGGGTGGGCTGATAATTGTATGGAACTTACATTTGCAATCACATGTGCACAGGGCATTTCCTTAGTTTCCAGTCTCTGCATCAGTTCCTCATGACAAAGGCTAATACTATGATATGAACAAACTAAGTTTGAGAAGTTTGAGAAGGGAGTTTCTTTCAAAGTTCTAGACAATGACTGCTTTTGAGCTCATCAAGTTTATTGGGGAATTTCCCTAGTCGACCTCCCATACATATGGGTGAATTATTATAGACACTAACAGAAGACTGAATGCTTGCTCCTGCTAAAGATTCTTTGGAGCTCATTACTGGATCTGGGAACAATGGTATTGAAAATTACCCCACTTGCAAGTTTCTGTAACTTTTGTCTATTTCCTAATGTTTATCAGTTTCTGAAACCAGCCTTCAACATAAGCCTAGAGTTATAGACATGCATGGGGTATGGGCTGGGAGTGTGTCATACAGTCTATCTAGGCCTATCTAGGCCTTTGTCTAAATCTCAGTGCCTTTCTTGCATACAGACTTTATTCTATCAATGCATAAAGGTTCAACTCAGCTCTATTCCACAAATATTATTAAGGGCCTATTATGTGCCAGACCACAGTCAACATGTATCAGGGGCAGGAATTAAACACAGGTTTTCCTGACTCCAAGGCTGAGGTTTGTCATTTTGTTATATCTGACTCTCCATGACCCCATTTGGTGTTTTCTTGGCAAAGATATCAGATTGGTTTACCGTTTCCTTCTCCAGCTCATTTTACAAACGAGGAAACTGAGGCAGCCAGGGTTAAGTGACTTGCCCAGGGTCATGCTGATAGTAAGTGTCTGAGACTGGATTTGAACTCAGGAAGATGAGTCTTCCTGATTCCAGGATCAGTGCTCTAAGTTACTAATTACTATAGTAGAGTGGCTCTCCCCTTTCCAAGCACACAGAACCAAACACACAAGTTTCTCTCCTGCTCCCATTCCTGCTGATGGTGGAGCTACCATCAGTTGCTTTCTGATGCCCCCTGATTGCTGTCAGGTGTTAAAGTAAGTACAGGAAAGAAATGCCCTCTGCTGTTCCCTTGTGTTCCCAATAGGAATCCTTATTTAGACCATTTTGTCTCTCTGCAGTTCTCCATTGATTCCAGAAGGTGTCACTGTCTTAGACCTTCACTGCCCTTTTACACTAGGCTGGGAACCCAGGTGTAGCAACTGTCATTTTTTTTTGTCTTTTTTTTTCCCAGTCAAGGGACAAAACAATTTTCTCTGTTATTGGGTATTGTCATTTCCACCAATGGGGAAAAAAAAAAAAACAAACCCTCAACATTTTCCAGTCTTAGGCAGGAAATCCACTTCTCCCTGTAGGGTTTTCAGGCTCTAGGGATATAATACCAGATCAGGGGTTTCTTCTTTTTAACTCTGTTTCCTTTTTCTCATGCTCCTGTCAGTCTCAGGCCACACCACAACTTGACTAAGAATAGCATCTTCTGGGGCAGCTAGGTGGCATAGTGAATAGAGCACCGGCCCTGGAGTCAGGAAGACCCTAGTTCAAATTTGACCTCAGACACTTGACATTTACTAGCTGTGTGATCTTGGGCAAGTCACTTAACCCCAGTTGCTTTACCTTCACCCCTCCAGAAAAAAAAAAGAATAGTGTCTTCTATTGTACTGAAATACAATACCTAAAAGACAGGCCTTCTATCACAAACTTCATGGCAAAGAAAAAATGGACTACCAATTGTAATAAACCTTTTCTCATTTGACACTTGATTGAAAGACCATTAAATTACTCTGATTTCAATTAAATTACTCTGATCCCAACCCCACTCCCACGTTCAATTAGCTCTCTTTAGGCACCTGGGTGGGATTATTCAAATCACTCAAAGCTATCAACAATCTCAGCTTTGCCTAAAGATGGAGTCTGGGTTTCCAGCAGTTTTTGGACCCAAGGGACTTCAGGCAGACATCATTAGCTTTCCCAAGCTCCTCAAGGGGATCAGGAAAAGGTTTAGATACATCACTTGTTACATGTATGTGTTTATATACAGAGTCTTGTCCTTTCACTCTCCCCCATGGTACCTTAATGTCTCAAACATGGTTTTAATGATCAACTGAACAACAGGAATAGCTAATTTTTTTTTTTAGTATTTTAAGGTTTACTAAGTGTTTCACATGCACTATCTCATTTCTTTCTCACAACCATGTGAGGTGGAAACCATTAATTATCCCCATTTTACAAATGAGGAAACTAAGATCTCTGGAGGTTTGGTCCAGAGGATTGTTCTAAGTGTGTGTGTGTGGGGAGGCAGTAGCAGATCTGGGGCATTTAGTCTTTAACTAATCAGTCATTCAGTCAGTAAGCATTTATTAAGCTTCTACTAGTGCCAGGCACTGTGCTAAGGGTTGGGGCTAGAAAGACAGAAATCAGATTCTGCTCTCAAGGGGCTCACAAGTTATTAGGACCATTTAAAATAGCACCGGACTGTGCACACCTATATATGAAAACAGTTGGAGGATTTGGTTGTTGTTGTGTTTGCTTTACAAGTACAAAGAACAGAAAAAAGCAATTTATTGCCCAAGCCCTTCTACAGATTAGCCAATGTTACCCACACAGTATGTTGAAGAGACGTCAGTTTGTTCAGAGGTTCCATTCCAAGACAGTGAAAAGTTTTAGCCAAAACTATGCATTTTAGGAAGTATGTGCCATTGTATCTGCTCTGTTCTGTTCCTCCTGCCACTAGCCTCATTCAGTCTAATATCACTCTGTCCCTTGGTTTGTGGTGCTATCTCCTATCCATCCATTATGCACACACTGGCCACCAGATTAATCTTCTTGACAGATGGCTCTGCTGATGAAACTTCCCTGCTCAAAACCCTACTATGTCCCAGGCACTGCGCTAAGAGCTTTACAAATATTGTCTCATTTATTCTTCACAACAACTCTGGGAAGTGAGTGCTATTATTATCCTCATTTTTCATTGAAAGAGACTGAGGCAGAGAGAAGTTAGTGATTTGGCCAAAGTCATAGAGCTAGTAAGTGTCTGAGATCATATTTGAACTCAGGTCTTCCTGACTCCAGGAACAGTACTTTGTCTACTATGCTGCCTTGCTGCCCTGTGATAAAGTATAATTTTTTAAGCTTGGCATTCAAAGCCCTCCAAAGTCTGATTCTAAGGCTTCTTCTTCTAGTCCTTCTCACTTTATCTCATGCTACTCACCTTGTGATACCTTACCCTCTCACCCAACTGAACTATTTACTGTTTCCAGAACACATTTCATATATTCTTGTCTCTCTGCCTTTATCCTATGCAACATGGCAGAGGGAGAAGTAGGCTGTCAAACAATGAACCAAGAGTTGGTTCTGGTCTTTATGATGTAATGTCTCTTACTGTACAGTATAGACTAACAAATATGTATTTTTGTAAAAGATAGAAACCAAGCAATTTTCATGGTTGACTGAAATCCAGGGGTCATAGCTTCAGCATTTGGTAAATTATAATTATTATAATAGTTCAAAATATGACACATTTTTCTGAGTATCCGTAATATACCAAGTGTCCTTCCTCTACTGGGAGAGCTGATCTTTGCCAAAAATAAGGGTGATCACTAGGGCCAGAGACCATCATTTGGTCTCAATTGGGAGCCAACAAGGATAAACCAAAGACCAGGTCTGTTTGGATGTAGAAGGTCTTCAGAGAGCCAGAAATCCAAAGGACTGGGACAGAGGCAGGAAACTTGTTCAAGGACAAAGATTTCAAGCCAGAGAGGTCAGAATAAAAGGTGGCAAGGTATAGGGAATGTTGGTCAGTTGACTGTCTGACACTGTCAGCCCCAAAGTTTGGCACTTTTATCTTAGCAGGGGACATTTTCCACCCTTATTGCCCTGGTATTTGAGACCATGTGCCTGTCAAAGACAAGGAAGAACTGTTACTTGGTTTCCTGCTTTTGGAGAAACTGTGGAAATGGATAGTAGACTGTATAATAGACAATTAAATTTCCTTTGCCATATCAGTTATGCTTCTTGTTCAGGCATTTCAGTTAGGCCCAAATCTTTATGACCCCATTTGGCCATATCTTGGCAAAGATACTGGAGTGGTTTGCAATTTCCTCCAGTTCATTTTACAGATGAGGAGGAAGCTGGGTCTTCCTGACTCGAGGTCCAAAACTCTATCCACTGCACCACTTAGCTACTCCCAGTTATGTGCTACTAGCTACTCTAGTGCTCTTGGCCTCATAGACTCAGAGCTAGAAAGGACCTCAGGGGTTCTATAATCCAATCCCTTTATTCTACCATTGATTAAATGGAAACTACAGCAATTTATCATTTGCCTAAAATCACATAGTAAGGGAAGTGTGATGGCTCAGTGGCTAGAGTATTGGACCTGAGATCAGAAGGATTCATCTTTCTGAGTTCAAATCTGAGCTCAGATACTCACTGTGTGACCCTGGGCAAGTCATTTCACCCTATTTGCCTCAGTTTCCTCATCTGTAAAATGAACTAGAGAAGGAAATGACAAACCACCCCACTGTCTTTACCAAGAAAACCCCAAATGGGGTCACAAACAGTTGGACATAACTGAAAAACGACTGAACAAAAAGTAAGTGGAAGAGGCAGGTTTTGAACTCAAGGTCTGATTCTAAAGCCAGATATTTCTTCTGTATTACACTATCTATCCAGTACTCATAAGGAGGAATATAAACATCATTCAGTGGAATGTATCCACACCTTCCTATTCAAGAACATCCTTCTGAGTTGAGGGAAGAAAATTGAACACAAAGTATGGTATCAAACTTCTGATAGTGTGTGACTGAACACCTACTGCCTCTTAAGGAATATGTGGCATTCCCCTTTGAAAAACAAGAGGCGACTAGGGGTATCTGAGGAACAGATTTGTTATGAAATTACTAGAACCCAAGGGATGCTTGCTAAGAAGGAAAAAACTGACTATCTTTCCCTGCTGTTAAAAATCTCTCTCTCTCTCTCTCTCTCTCTCTCTCTCTCTCTCTCTCTCTCTCTCTCTCTCTCTCTCTCTTTCTCTCTCTCTTTCTCCCTCTCCCTCTCTCTTCCCCTCTCTCTCTGTCTTCCTCATCTGTTTCTGTGTTTCTTCTCTCTTTGTCTCCGTGTCTCTGTATCTCTCATTTCTCTATCCTCTATCTCTCTGTCTCTGTGTCTCTGTCTCTCCCCCCCCATGTCTGTTTCTCCTCTCTCTGTCTCTGTGTCTCTGTATCTCTTGTCTCTCTATCCTCTATTTCTCTGTCTTTGTCTCTCTATCTCTTGTCTGTGTCTGTGTCTCCCTCTCTCTACATACATGCATACATACATGTATATATTTATCCTTCCCATCTGAACCACCACAAACTAGAAGGAGGCTCCTCCTTATGTGGAAATGAGGCTCTGGGCCACCACAGAGTGCAAAGCCCACAATACTCAAGGGAAGGAGAAGCCTAATGACTTTATCAGACAGTGGAGACCATAATCGCAGGCTGCAGGCAGCTTGAAATGTGGGTGAAACATTATATGGAAATAGCAAAGTCCACATTTTTTTCAGACCTAAGCCCAGAGCCTTTGGCCAGAGTCTGAGAGTTCACAATGCTGAAAAGAATACAGAAAGAAAAGTCTTTGGTGGGGGAAAAGTGGGAACCTCAATTTTATGTGAGCTATTCTAAACTGACACAGAGATGCTTTCTTATTTCAAGAAAAGAGCCATTGGAAGAAAAGTTTTAAAAGAAACTAATTTGATTGCTTTGAATGTTGAAAATTTATGTTAGGACGAGGACAATGATTGTATCACAGAATCTCGGAATGGGAACGGATCTTGGAGGCTACCAGCACACCCTTTATCTGAACAACATCCCCCTCTACAATATCTCCCACAATTCAATTCAACAAACATTTAATATAATTCAATTACTAAACTACCAAGCATTTATTATGTGCTTACTTAAGTGTTGAGCACCAGGCTAAGAACTGGGGAATACAAAGAAATGCCTCTGTCACTCTAGGAGTTAATGACTCTTTATCTTGCACTGTTTTTTCAATTAATGAGAGTTTGTTTTTCCTATTTGGTTTCCACCTTCCTTTCCTATTTCCTAAAAATCCCACTTTCCCTCACCTTCTGTTGAGAAGGAAAGAAAAGAAAATGCTCAGGAGTTTGCATTCTAATGGGGAGACAACATGTAAATTACCGGGGCCATACAAGATATTGGCAGAGCAGTGTGTGCTGGAGCCAACTCTAGGGCTCTTAGGAGCTTATTATTAAATTTTCAGTGTGAACATTTATGCAATAGTAAATGCTATGAATAAGGGCTTAATTTATTTTGTCGATTGTTAAGACCAGAGGTGTCCAACATGAGCCCCATGTGGCCCACAACACAGCACAGGTGCCTGCCCCTAACCAGCTTAAAATGTAATTGGGAAATATGTAACAAAATAAATAAAAAGTAGATGATATTACATCTTAAAACTTAGTCAATATGCAGTCTGCAGGGATCCTTATGCATGGTTCAGTGGCCTCTTTGCTATTTGAGTTTGACACCACAGGTCTAGACTTAAGAGAGTGATGGAGAAAATATTAATTATGCAAATTGAAGTTAAAAGTGTGAGTGTTTGGACAGGAGGGAGTGGGATGGGAGGGGTGGTTGCTGTTCGACTGTTTGGTTTTTGATAGAGCTGATGATTAAAAATTTGCCACCTCTGGAAGGAGGGTAATCTCAAAGGGAAGGCAGTAAGGGGAAGCAGAGAAGACAGTACAACAGAAAAGGCTTCCAGCAGAAGGTGGGATTTCAGGTGTGTCTTAAAGGAAGCAAAGAGGCCCAAGTGGGAAAGGAGGGCACTTCCTGCCTTCAAAGAACTTACGTTCTTCTGGGGGGGGGGGAGGGTGCAAAATGTACATGATCCTTAAATATAAAGTTTATACAAAGCAATAGATGGTAATTTCAGGAGGCATAGAGTGTTAATAAGTGAGTGGATCTGTCTAGAACAGGGGTGGGGAACCTGCAGCCTCCAGGCTAAAAATGGCCTTCTAGGTCCTCAAGTGCAGTCCTTTGAGTGAATCCAAGCTTCACAGAACAAAAAATTTGTATTCAGTCAAAGGGCCATGCTTGAGGACCTAGAGGGCCACATGTGGCCTCCAGGCTGTAGGTATCCAACCCCTGGTCTAGGAAGTCACACCCAAGTAGGAAGCAGGGCATTCTACAGCAGATAATGTAATGCATTTAAAACGGAAGAAACCATTTGTGAAAAAGAATGGAGGCAGAAGATGGGAATAGATAGAGTACCAGCTTAACTTGGAACAGAGAGTGCTAAAAGAGGAATAAGTGAGACTGGAAAGGCAGGCGGAGGCCAGCTTGGGGACAAATGGCCACCCAGTCTTTGCTCAAGGATCTCTTTCATTTTGCTGGTACATTTGCAAATTGCTATTCCCAAAGATTGGGACACTGGGAGTAACAACTTGTGAATTTCCTAGAGACAGTTCAGCCAATAATTTAGCATGTTAACAATTTCCCTTGTTGAAAGCTAGGAAGATACGAAAGCCACCATGCTTGTTGGGGTTCACCTCCTTCTTTTCCTCTCCCCAAATCGAATTGTAAAGCTTGAAAAAAGGGGGCCCTTGAGTTAGAAAAATCTTGGAGCTTTTGGATAACTAGCTGAATTCAGCCTCCTAAGCTACACAGAGATGACTTCCCTGCATTTGCTCCTCTGACTTTCTTTGAGTGTGTGTTTTATTAAGAGTATCTGGGGTTGAAAATGTTATCTACTAAATGTTTTCTGTGACAAGAGCCTCCTCTATGAATCTTGTTCTCATAGGCTCACTGCCTCCACAAGCAAGGCACAATGCACTTCTTTAAAGAGAGCTTGCTGCTTGGGATTGAGATTTTCAAGAGGGAATTGCAGAGGGCCCATAACGATTTATGTGCCTTTGCTTTTATATAACTCTCAATGGTGATGGGCAATGCTTGGTCTGTAATCTGGAATGAAATAAAGAAAGGGGGAAGGGGAATAAAAAGAAGCTTTAGAAATGAAACGATTCTATAGCCTTGTCTAAAGTGCTAAAGATGCAAGATGTTTTGGCTCAGATCACATTTAAAAGTATGTTTTTCTCATTCCCTTGCAGTTCAAGCTTTCAGACTTCTTGCTTGAAAGGCCTTCCTTGGCTCTCAGTGAGATGCTGAGCTACACTTGCCTGAAGCTTCCCTATGTGGAGCAGGTGAGCCTGGTTGGGTGGTTGCTTTCTCCCCAGGCCTCCTCTGGCAAGCTTAGAAAAGGAGACTGGTGCCTCCTTGGTCTATCACTGCCCATCCCTCAGCACCTTGGCCCATCTGAATGGCGTTGGCGAATGTTCGGGGAGTCTGCAATGTTTCCCATGTCGCCCCTTCCTACTGATGCAGTTCTGCCAAAACTCCTGTGGAAGCTGTGAAACTCATTGAGCAGGCTAATGCATGCCCGGACACTTCTGAGATATTAATAGTTTGGAAATGGTAACATCTACACAGTGTTATACATATTCCTACATTCTTGGCTTACATGGAAGCCCTGACATAGTAGTGCATGTTTACTGATTCATTTCCCTTTGATATCTTGCCACTGGACCCAGATGACTCTGGAGGAGATAGTGAGGCTGGTGACTTTGCACAGCTCTGCCTCACTTGAATTCAACTCACTTGTAAGTCATGATATTACCTTCCTGATCTCATGGGACTCTTTGAGAATGAAGCACAAATAGCAACAACAGCAGCAGCAGCAACAATTTAGAAGTTACCCTTGCATCTCCAAGCTCCAGCCCCGTGACCAATAACATGGCTAAATGTACCAAGAAGGTTGGAATTGTTGGTAAATATGGAACACGTTATGGTGCATCCCTCAGGAAAATGGTGAAGAAAATTGAACTTAGCCAGCATGCCAAGTATATCTGCTCCTTCTGTGGCAAGACCAAAATGAAGAGATGGGCTGTGGGTATCTGGCACTGTGGATCCTGTATGAAAATAGTAGCTGGTGCTGCATGGACCTACAATACCACCTCTGCAGTCACAGTCAAATCTGCCATCAGAAGACTGAAGGAATTGAAAGAACAGTAAAATCTTCTTATCAAATATCTGTAGCCCATAGTCCAACAATAAATGGGTTAATTTATGGAATAAAAAAAAAAGTTACCCTCCAAATGAAGACTCCCACATTGTCGAAAGACCTTTGTTGCGGCTATAGTAGATAGAGCACTAGGCTTGGAGTCAGTAAGACCTGAGTTCGAAAGTGGCCCCAGATACTTGATAGCAGCTGTGTGACCCTGGTCAAATCACTTTAACCTTTGTTTGCCTCAGCTTCCTCATCTGTAAAATAGGAATAATAGTAGAAATTCTCCCCAAGGGTTGTATCAAGTGAGATGATAATTGTAAAGTGCTTAGCAGAGAGACCAGCACATAGTAGGTGCTATATGAATGTTAGTTATTATTATTACTCATTCACTTTTGAGGAATGTCTTCATGAGGAGTGTAAATCTAGGTGTGCCCAGGAGGAGTCTGGTAAATCCTCCAGGAATCCTCTTTAGCAAGGTGTTAATTCCTTGACAAGACTACCTCATCACCTGACTCTAGTTACCTCCCTCACCCTTTTAACACAAAGAGAGAGTCTGCAGGCAGAGAGTAGAGCTGAGAGAGGCTGTACACAAGGGCTCTGACTCAGTTCCCTGGAGAAGGAGCCTCTGCACTTGTGAGACACCTGCAGGGACACGTATGGTCCCAGGGACATTGCAGATGGGGGCAGTGTCAGATGGCCAGGAGGTGAGCTAAGCTGGGAGTGTCAGGAATGTGGTATCCACCAGCAGAGTAGCATTGCTGGAATAAAGCAGAAGGCAGTCTCCTGCACTTAATATAGGAGTTCCTGAACTAAGTAGGAAATAGAGATGAGGAGAAGTGAGGGACAGAGCCACAAGGTGTATGAATAGACTCAGGGTTTTCGTCTTTTCTACTGTGAGTTATATGGACTGTGCAGGTCTGGGAGTAAGGTTGAATTTCTGGTAACCTGGAGCACTTTCCCCTTCAAGGGGAGGACATTCCCGGGAGGATTATATAGATGAGAATCAAGGGAGAGGAAAAGAGAGTGATCTTGATTGTTTATGGGCTCATGTGTAAATCCTTTGCAATGTCTATTGGGTTAAGTAAAAATATGTCTTATAGGTGATGATTTGTTAGCCTAAATGCTTGCATGGGAGGAAAGAAACTTTTTCATTTTGGTGATGAAACCTAGGCATGAGACAATTCTGATATTCCTAGGTGAAACTTAAGTAGGGGCAGGACTCAAAGAGGTACTTATGAGAGAGTCTACTGAATTAGAATCTGGTTTTGTAAACCTGATTTGGTGCTGATCCACAGATTACATAAGGAGACATTTGACACTGAGCTGCGAGCGAGTATGGTTCAACAGAAGAACTTTGTGTTTTTGTTCCTTAGACTTAAATAATTTGCATTTAAGATGCAGTCCAGGTTTGGGGAGGATCTGCTGGAAGACTTTGCTGTAGAAACAATTTTAACTCAGATTCACTGAATTTCTTAAGTACTGAATCCCCTCATTTCTGCTGCATAGTTCATCATTTATACTAAATTTTCAGAAATGTTTCATGAACCTTCCCATTTAATATTCCCTCTGCCCCATGGTACAGGCCCATTGCAAACTGTCACCAGACCTCAGATCAGGTTGGAAGCAAAAGAACTGATCTTTCTGATTAGGGTTCTTTTTCCATTGGCCATGGTTTCACGTCGTATGGAGCCCCCCATGGGTCCAACTCTGGTGAATGAATACAATCTTTACATTGATCCTTTCCATTCAAGACATAGCTCAAACTCTGCTTCAAGTTAATGTAATCATTCTTATAATCACTAACATTTAAATAACTTTTTAAAGTCCTCAAAATGCTTTTACATATGTCATCTCCTTTGATTCTTAAAATAACACTTGAGGTATTTTCCAGAAGCATCTCCACTTTGTAGTGATTGTGGTTTGTCCTTCATTCTCGAAGAGGACCATGACATCAAGGAGAAGATGCCATGACTTGCAGTTGACTTTGATTTGCATGAGGGAGGGCTGTGCAAAGTCACCAAGCTCACTTTCTCCTCCAGAGCCATCTGTGTCCAGTGATCAGCTCCAAACCAGGATGAGTGGGATGGCCCCCTCCATTTTACATATGAAGAAACTGAGACCCAAAAAGATTGACTTTCTAGTATCTGATGCAGGATTTGAACCTCCCTGCCTCAGTTTCCTCAATTGTATAATAAGGATCATGATAGCACCTGCCTCCCAGGGTTGTGAGGACCAGATGAGATATCTGTAAAGCTCTTAGCACAGAGCCTAGAATATAATATGCTTGCTTTCTTCCTTCAGGTCCAGCTCAAATATTCCTTCTTCCATGAAATCTTTCCTCTTCCTCATAACCAGAGGTAATCTTATTTCTTCTTGATCCCAGAGCAGCACTTTGTTAGTGCCTCTCTTTGTCTCATTATACTTTGTGCTACTATTGTTTGTATGTATGTTTTATCTTCCCTGGTAGATCTTCCCCTTGGGAGGGAAGGTCAATGTCACCATATTTGGACTCCTCATCCTAGACCATCTTCCATTCAGCCTCCAAGAAGATCTTGCTAAAACTCAGGTCTGACCATGCCACCTCTTTACCCAAACTGCAAGGGCTCCCTATTATCTCTAGGATTACATGTAGAATCTTCTGCCCAACACTCAGAATCTTTCCTAACCTTCCTCCCAGTCTTCTTACATATCACACCATCCCTCTCCATTTTGGAGGTGACAGTGACAATGACAGTGGCCACTTTCCTGTGCCTCCATCTCCCAACTCCAGGTGGTTTCCCTAACTGCCTTCAAGTCCCAGCTAAAAGTTTGTCTTCTACAAGAAACCTTTCCAAATCCCCCTTCCCTCTACTGTCTTCTTTATGCTGGTTGTTTCCAATTTATCCTGCCAATATCATGTTTGTGCATAGTTATCTCTCTCATTAGGCTGTGAGATCCTTGAGGTCAAGACCTATCTTTCACCTTTCTTTACCTCCCTGATGCTTAGCACAGTGCCCTGTATGTAGTATGTGCTTAATAAATGTTAATCGAGTGACTGACTGATTTGGTACCTAGCACTGTACCTTTCTCTCCCTAACACAGACCCTGTTCTATCCCTGAAATTAGGGAGTTTGGACTTCATGGATTTCCAAAATAGTCAAGATGGATTTTTACATACTTACTCTCCCCAGGCTTCCCAACGTGACTGTTGTACATTCTCTGTCCTGTTCCATGACCAGCACTGCAAACCTAAGGAACAATGGCCTGGGAAAGGGAACTCACAAGGGGTTTTTTATGTCATAAGCATCATAAATGCTTGAGATCATCAATCCTGGGGGATAAATACTAGATGGTGCCTTGTGTTTTTAAGGAAAAAGGGGGTGGGGTGGGAATCGAGGTTTGAGGGGGAAACATTAGCCACATTTCCAAAACAAAGTGTAAGGGAGGTCCCTAATTCAGAAATAAATAAATAAAAATAACCATCTGCTTTCCAAAAGGCACTCCAGCCCCCTACAGCCAAAGCCAGTGCCAATAATAACTCTGTGGGGAAAAAAATGAACCACAAACTACTAGTGTTGATGATGGCCAGGAAATGTACATCTGTTGTGTGGATTTTTTTTTAATCCTTTTTTTCATTCAAGTTTCTTGGAAAAACCACCTTAGACTATGTATGATAGTGCCTTCATGATGTATTGTTGGGAGATTACTCTTGACAGTTGGAGGGTCTCTACTCTCTTGAGTGGGATTCTATTCAAGCCCCAACCTGGCCCTGGCTCCATTAGGTCTTGCCCCAGACTGGTGGGTTATGGGCTCCAAGCATGCTGTCTCCCTTTGATGTAGTCCCTTGTGTGGAGGCAAGGACACTGAGGGGACCTAAGGCTAGCTTGGGGTGGCAGGATCCCACAAAGCTAGCACCTGGGCAGACAAAACAGCTACTCTGTTGTGTGCCATGGATGGATGACCCCCTACATCCATTTCTGCCAACTTGATCTTGCTCTTGTTTTAAGTCCAAAGTCCATAGCCAGTGTCAAGTGGCACAGTGATAAGAGTTTTGGCTTTAGAGCCAGGGCTAATTCTGCATCAGACTCTTACTATGTGCATGTTCCTGGGCAAGTTACTTACCCTCTTACAGCCTGTTTCTTTCCATGTAAAATTGTGGGGTTGGATATGATGACCTCTAAGTTCCCATCCAGTTCTAAAATCAGTGAGACTAAGGTTAACAGTGACATCATTGTAGGGTCACAAGGCTCTTTATATATTAACATTTAAATAAAGGGATACCCTGCCAAATCTGCTAGGAGAGAGTTAGTTTGGTATAGCAGAAAGAGCACTGGACCGAAGTCTGAAGTTCCAAGGCTCCAGCTCTGGGGAGAGGACATTTGTAAAGTGATTAGCAAAGCGCCTGGCACATAGTAGGCACTTTAAACATGCTTATTCCCTTTCTCGTCCCTTTCATGAACCAGTGTTGGGACCTTGTACAAATCACTTTACTTTTGTGAGCCTAATTTTTTCTCATCTGTAAAACATGACTGCAGTGAGGAACAAGCAGAATGGTAAAAAGGCTAGGGATTTGAAGCTATGTGTTCAAGTCCTGCCTTTAACATATACTTGCCTGTGTGACTCTGGGCAAGTCACTTAATCTCTTAGTGAGGGAGGAAAGAAGGAAAGAAAGAAGGAAGAAAAGAGAGAGGGAGGAAAAAAAGGGAAGGAGGTACAAAGGGAGAGAGGAAGGAAGAGAAGGAGGGAGGAAGGACACAGGTACTATTATTACCTACATTCTGCAACTGAGGAAACTGAGGCAAAGAGAGGTCACATGACTTGGATCATAGCTGCCAAGTGTCTGAGGCTGGACTTGAACTCAGGTCTTACTGACTCCACCTTGTACCACCCACCTGCCTCCCATTTGCAGAGCAGGTGACAACTTGCATCCATAGGGAGTGTTTTTCCCTGATCACTGCCTACATTGAAGAAATCACAGGTCTGGTTTTTATAAAGGGGGTTGGGACTTCACACACATTGTCTGTCTCATAGGGTTGTGGTACAGACTACACTTTGTAAGAATAAAAATAGTGTTAAAGATAAGTGGTTATCATCATTTCCCTTATTTGAATCTATATCACCCCTTCAAAATGGCAACCGTGAAGCAGAGGCATAAATGGCAATAAATAGCTTTAGGAGATGTGTTCATATAGAGAATTGGGATGAGAGAGGAGCAAACAGCTTAACCAGCAAACATGTCAGAAACCAGACCAGAATATCATTCTTTATGACCACTCACACGGATGTTGTGAGGATCTGATGAGGAATCAGTGCAAAGTACAAAGATGTTAGGGCTATCAGGGCCAGAGCAGAGACAGGCAGAGGGGGCTGTTATTGTTGAGTCCTTTCAGTCATGACCCCATTTGGGGTTTTCTTGGCAAAGAGACTGGAGTGGTTTGCCACTTTCCTTCTCCAGCTCATTTTACAGCTGAGGAAACTGAGACAAACAGGGTTAAGTGACTTGCCCAGGGTCACAAAGCTAGTAAGTGTGTGAATCTGTATTTAAACTCATGAGGATAAATCTTCCTAACCCCAAGCCAAGTGTTCTATCTATTGTATCACCCAGATGCCCATATATGGGGACATAAACAGAGAATTTAAGCTAGAAGGGCTATCAGAGGTTATAATTCTTATTCTTCAGGTCCTGTTTCAGATACCCTGGGTAGGTGCCCACACATGTATTCTTAGGATCAGGTTGTGAAGGTGAATAAGTCTTTTGCTGGCTGCCATGGGCAATTGGGAACTTTTTCCCAGGGATAGCTGCTGGCTCTTTATTCTCTTTATCTGCACATACTGAGTATGTGTTTCAGCATAGGAGGGAGAATAAATCTCACATGTCATGGGAAAATCATTGGCCAAAGCTATCCATTAGTGGATCCAGTTGGGTAACTGCTGGGCCAACCATACTCTTTGAAGATGAATAATCAGGGCTGATTTGAGCAACATAGTTAAGGTTGAACTGACATTACTGCTTCGATAGCAGCCAAACTCAGCAAAAAGAGCCTATTTAATTTAAACTCTTTGAGAAGGATGCCCAATGTGGAGACTAAGTAGTGGAGCCTAAAGTGAGGAGTGGATAATATGACTCTAGAGAGAAAAGTTGAGGCTAACCATTAAGGATGTTTTTTTTTTCTGGGTTGTGTTGGGAACGTGAGAAGATTATCATTGGGATCAGGTTTCGGGTTCTCTTATTTACTATGGATCCTATTTTCATCCCACACAACTTTATGGGAGAATTCAGGAATTTTTGATTGGCAATCAAAACTCAGACAAGCTTTCTGAAGCCAGTAATCAGGAATGTGTGTCAGTGTTTCTCATCTGGTCCTGAAAACATAAATGGGCCAGAAGTTACTGAAAGGAAAATTTTCCTCTTTGAGTTTGTGACTTCTCTGCTTGTTCCTTTCTTTCATGCTCTCTCTCTAATATGAGAGTGAGGACATCTGTCTCAAATTGCTTAATCAATCAACTAACCAACCAACCATCCAATCAGCAGGCATTTATTAACAATCTACTATCTGACTATCTATCTATCTATCTATCTATCTATCTATCTATCTATCTATCTATCCCATCTATACCTATCTACTTCTCTTTCCTTTCTTTTCCTTCCTTGTTCTTCCTTTCTTTGTTTCTTCCTTCCTTCCTTCCTTCCTTTCTATCTTTTTCTTTCTTCCTTTCTCTTTCTTTCTCCTTCTTTCTTTCTTTCCACACAATACATACATGTATATATGCATATATATCTATATACACACATATGTGTACATATACCCATACACACCACACACATAATGTGTGTGTATATACATACAGTTCTGTGCTGGGTGCTGAGATACAATTATGAAGATAAGACAGATCTTGATTCATCTGGAGCATAATAATATGTTCCTAAATAAGTAAATATAGGCTATTTAGAACAAAAATTACGTATGATGACCGGTTAGAGAAAGGGACTTTGAAAACTGGAAGTCAGCAAGTCCCTTGGCACTTGAAGTGAGTCTTAAAAGGAGGTATGGGACCCAGAAGACTGAGGTGAAATGAGAGAGCATTCCAGGCATGGGGGACAGCAGCCTCTACTAAGATATGGTGGCAGTAGATGGAATTTCATTTTCAGGGAACAACACTCATTTGTCCTCCTGTTATCTAAACCTGTGACTAAGGGCTGCTGGAGAGGAGCAACAGCAATAAATGCATAGTGTAATGCTGAAATTGGAGGAAGGAAAAGCAATGAGGACTCCTTCAAGTCCATTGAAAAGGATTTGGCTCACTTAAGTGATGGCTTTTGCAGATGGCAAATGAAAGTAAGAAATCAATCTCTGTGCCTGAGGATCAGAGGGCTCTATGGAAAGTAACTGAAATCATCAAGCCACACCTGTGCAGGATACACACCTGCTGGGGGGAGCACAGAGGGAGAGAAGGGGTGAGAGACTCCTATTGCTTGTGATCCAAAGTAGAAACCAATATCTCTGCAGAAGAGAAATAATGAAAACAGTGAGGCAGGAGTAATACTGTATGAGGTGCTTATTAGACCCCATCTGGAATATGGCGTGTGGTAGTTTACGGTATAAGAAGAGGATATTGTTTCCTTGCCAAGCATAGAGTGAGAGGAAAATGAAAATGACCGTTGCCCAAGGATTTAATCTAGGATTAAAGCGGGAATTTTCCTAAGATTGTTTCACATAAAAATCAAATACCGACGATGGAATATATCAATTGGGAACCAATTGGAGCAGAAAATATTTTGACTTAAAACAACTGAAGCTCATCAAACACCAAGTATGGAATATGTCACCTGGGATCCAGTTGTAAGAGAAAACATTTTGACTGGAGAAATCTTTTCTGAAAAGAAAAACAGGTCTTAATAGTTGACACTGAAGAGCCAAAAGAAAAATCACTTTAAGGTGTCTTAGAATGTCAAGGGGATATTGTTGACCGAGAAAGGGATGCTGGGTGGAGGAAAGGAAGATGGATGAATAGTTGTAACCTCACTCCCTTCTCCATGAGTTGGCAGGAGGACCCTGATTTGCCAGTGCTATTCATCTCCAGGCTGGAGTGGAAAGCTCTGGCCGTCCTGGGTAGCTCTGATCTCATCTGCTTATTCAGTGCAGATGAAGCTGAGGGGTGAAGTCTGGGTGGTTCTACATTCCATATAAACTGGACCTCATGAAGCCATTTCCACCTGCATGTGTTTTCACAGGCTATTTTCACATTCCTCAGCTAAACTTGCACCTCAGCTCTGCCCATTGAAGTCTTTCTCTTCCTTTAAGGCTAAGCTTAGGTGGTACAGCCTTCCTTATCCCCTGACCAGAAGTGATCTCTCTCTCCTCAAATTTTCCTAGAGCCAGCCTTCCTTATCCCCTGACCAGAAGTGATCTCTCTCTCCTCAAATTTTCCTAGAGCATTTTTCCTGGATGTCTTCTTTGTCCCCATGACACTCTACCTTGTAGTCATGGTACCTCTTAAGGAGAATAAGTTTTCTTTGATTTTCATCTTTGACTCCCCAGGGTCTAGCACAGTATTTCACAAATAAGAAATTTATATGCTCTCTATGACCTTGAATCCCCCTCTAGGCAAAAGTATTGGGATGATTGATGAACAAATATGTTAGGGATTGGATGAGAGCCATAGACAGTCAGAATGGCAAGAACTACAGATTGCCTTTGCCTTTTTGACCTTAATGATTGTACTCATTAGAAAATGATATTGCCTAGAACAATGGGCCAAAAAGGACCTGAATTTTAACCTCAAAGGATTTTTGTTCAACCCATGAGGGGATTGTGAAATATGGGTTCCTTCCAATTGTGAGGCTTATCTCCCAATAAAGTCACACCTACCTTATCCCTTAACACTTCCTTGCTCCACCTTCTAGCTCCATGGTCTAAGTTACTAAACTCCTCCATCTTGAGCTATCCCCCATATAGATCTCCCAGGGCAGTTAGAATCTAATCTTCCCTATGACCCAAAGCAGTAGCTGTTCAGGAGCCACTGGGAAAATCTCTTTTTTCTCCTCCCAGAAAGATAGATAAATGATAGATATATAGGCAGACAGATAGATAGAAAGCATTTTTTTTTTGGAAGGGGGTGTAACAGCAAGCACCCCAGCATCCCCAGAGTGGCTGCCAACACAGGTTCTTAGATCTGCTTTTGTAAAGGAAAGCAACTCAAAATCAGTTAACAAGCTTACTTTAATCAATCAAACATATATCATAGATCGTTTACCTAGTTCAGGGGGAAAAGGTCAGCACCCCGAACTTCAGAGTATACAGACAGATCAAACAGACAGGCTTCCAAACTGTCCAACCATTATCAATACCAAATCATAGTTACCAGAGAGGGAAGCATCAGCATCTGGGTTTTCAAAGCCAGGGGGCTCTCAACGGCTGCCCAGAGTCTCATCTGGTCAAATTACACAACACTTCTCAAAGTGAGCCCCCAAACAATGCCTCACATCAGGGATTATATAGCCTTCTTCTGGGTCAGAAAATGTAACCACCCTCTTGACCCACTCCCCAATCACACAGCATCAAGGTGTAGGCATTCCTGAAAACAAAGCCTCCTGCCACAGGCTCCATGAGACCACATTCAGCTATTAGGGGGCAGATTATATTTTCAAATTGAAGAAGGTTCTCTGAGTCACTTAAGCCAATCAAAGGGCCTAGGGGTAGGGAAGATCTTGAAATCTGCATTTCTATTACAGGGGGAAGGCAGGGCACTTGGGGTTGTGACTTGCCCAAGGTCACAAGGCTAGTAAGTGTTAAGTGTCTGAGGCCAGATTTGAACTCAGGTCCTCCTGACTCCAGGGCCAGTGCTCTATTCACTGTGCCACCTAGCCACCCCTAGAAAGCATTTTAAACTACTTATTACATATACTACTTATATACCAGCCACATAGTCCTTCAAACCACCTAGTGGCTACAGCAAATGCCCCTAGGAGAATGGGCTCAGCACTCCAAGGCAGTGACTAAGGAATAATACCTTCCCTGTCTTCCATCCCCCAGCTTTTGTCTTGGGTGGGACAGGTGAGCTGCTTCTATCTCATATCTCATTACATTGTATTTTCCCACATACCCACCTTTCCAAACATTCTCAAAGGAAGAGTTTTAGAATTTTAAAGATTTTAAAGGCCTTAGTCTAAAAGGGCCAGGGTCTCCCATTGCACCCTGGGCCATCTCCAGTCTTCTTGATGAATATCTGGCCACTGGACCCAGAAGGCTCTGGAGGAGAAAGTGAGGCTGGTGACCTTGCACAGCCCTCCTTCACTCAAATCAGTCAACTGCAAGTCATGTCATCATCTCCCTGATCCTCTTTGAAAATGAAGGACAGGCACAACAACATTACCATCAAGGATACTACCATTCTTCTAGTTACCCAGGTTCACAGCCGTTAATCCCTTACTCTCCTTTACTGCCCTATATCTAACCAGTTGTATCTTGTTATTTCTACTTCTTAAACACTTCTCCCATCTCTCACACAGTTACCACCCTAATTCAGAACATCATTACCTCTTGCCTGAATTACTGGCACTGACCTCCTTGCCTCAGGTCTCTCCCTTCTCCTACCCATCCTCCACAGAGTTGCTGAAGAGAATTTCTTAGAGCACAGATCCAATCGATGCATTCCCCTACTCAATGATCGAGTGACTCCCTGTAGATTCTAGGGTCAAATATTATTTTATATTTATATCATCCCTTTTAATTTCTAATTTTGCCTAGGTTTCATACTGTTCACAATTATTAGTATAGTAATACAGCTCTATCATTTATAAATAAGAAAATATGCATGTTTGGGGGGAATATACTCAAATTTTTTACTGATATGGAGTACAATTAAAAAAAATAGTATGGTGATCTCTCGAATAGAAGAACCTCTGATAACCCACTGAAAATGCTGTTGGAGTGCAGAATAGAGAAGGCTGAGCTGGCATTAACTTCCAAAGAGGTTACTTCCCATTCACAAGAAGTAGAGAAGTTATTAGAAGACTAGAGATTTGGATCATTTGTTTGAAATTCCAATTTTATGACATCCCTGAGGAATCACAGGACTATTGATTTAGCTCTGGAAGGGGACTTAGAAAGAACCTAGTCCAACTCTCTCATTTTACAGTGTGAGAACTGAGGTCCAGAGAAGCACCATAACTGGTGCAAGGTCGGGTAGGTTCAACACACCAAGATTTAAATCCATGTCCTCTAACTCCAAATCTGACCAGAGCATAAGCAAACAGCTAACTGTCTATAGCATTAAATCCCTAGTCACAGGAGCTGATCTCAGAGTAATTGTTTTCATTCCAGATACACAGAAGGCTGTGGATGGATGTCGTCTTCTGGCTTAGTTATTGCAAAAACCAATTTTTGGATGTTCAGTATTTTCTTATGCATGATAATAACTCACACATATTAGACTTTATGGTTTTCAAACAACAATTTTTGCAGTAATTCTGTGATACAAGTAATAGATAAGGAAACTAAGATCCACAGGTTAAGTGTTTTAGAATCAAAGGGCCTGGGTTCAAATCCCAGGTCTGACACTATCTGTGTGCCATTGGGTAAGTCATATAACATGTCTTGCTCTCAGTATAAAAGAAGGTGATTGAATTCAATGGCCTATGGCAGGAGCAGGGAACTTGCATCCTTGAGGCCACATGTGACCTTCTAGGTCCTTATGTGAAGCCTTTTGAATCCAAATTTTATGGAACAAAATTCAGACAAAAGGCCACACTTAAGGACCTAGAAGGCCACATGTGATCTTGAGGCTGTAGGTCTATGAGGTCCCTTCCAGTTCTAAATCAATGATCCTATGATCCAAAACTGTTTTAGAGATGAAAGACAATTCATTCCAAAACTCCAGGATTCCTCTGGAAACAAGAGTACGAGCATCATATAAGTGAACAATATTGGCTCTGAATTATTAAAATTAAGGCACACATGCTTTCTTTCTATTGACAAATGGTAAACTACAAAAACAGATTGTGACACATAACTTTCAGTTGCAATCACTCTGAGACATTATTTATGGGAAGGCACTTTGGAATAGAAGGGCAGAAAGCTCCCACACTGCATTCCCACTCCCTTCATCTGAGCCCCATGACTTCATTCCGCTGCTACAAGTCTTCCAGATGCTGGGAGATCTAGAGTCCATTCTTACTATTATCTCCTCCTTCCCTGTCACTTATGAGCTGTGTAATCTTGGGCAAATCATTGCAGCTCAGTAGGTCTCATTTTTCTCATCTATGAAAAAGGAAGATTTGGATTAGATTAGGAGTTCTTGACAGATTTTGTGTCATGGATCACTCTGGCAACTTGGCAAAGTCTAAGGATCCTTTCTCAAAATAATATTTTAAGTGCATAAAATAAAATACATAGGTTTTCAAAGCAAACCAATTGTGTTGAAAGATGGTCATTAAAATGGGGTAGCTAGGTTTCTCAGTGGTTAGAACACCAGGCCTGGATTCAGGAAGACCTAAATTCAAATCCAGCCTCAGATACTTACTAGATATGTGATCCTGGCTAAGTCACTTAATCCTGTTTGCCTCAGTTTCCTCATTTGTAAAAGGAATCGGAGAAGGAAATGAAACTCCATTATCTCTTCCAAGAAAATCCTAAAAGGGGTCACAAAGAGTTAGAAACAACTGAAAAGTCATCAAAATATCTTAAATACAATTTCATGGATACCAAGTTGAGAACTTCTGAATTGGTTTCCCTGTAAATTCTCTTCCTTTTCTAACTCTCTGATCCTATAATTCCACCTGGGGGCATCTGGTGTCACTTGGCCTAGAGTCAGGAAGGCCTCAGTTCAAATGCAGCCACAGATGCTTCCTAGCTTTGTGACCATGGGCAAGTCACTTAACCTCTGTTTGCCTGAGTTTCCTCTACTGAAAAATGGGAAAATAATAGCACCCACGTCCCAGGGGTGTTATGAGGAACAAATGAGATAATACTTGTAAAGCTCTTAGCACAGTGCTTGGCATCTAATAGGCGCTAGATAAATGCTTGTCCCCTCCCTTCCTGAGATGGACCAGATGACAGTATTAAACTACGTCCTTGTGCACTCAAATTTCAGTTTGTTGTTCGTGGAGCATGATTGTCAGTCCATGACATGAAACCAAAATTACATGGAACATTTGCTCTTGACCTCTCTTCAATTCTCCATATTCTTCCAAACCTAAATCTTAAGTGACACTAGGAATTCTTTCAGGAGCCAAAAGACAAAGAAAAGGAATCCAAGGAACTAGGAACTCAGAAATATGTCCTTTAGAACAGACAGAAAAAAAGATAAACTGGAAGAGGCGAGGTGGTGAAACCCAAATTAAAAGCTTTGCCAACAATTTCATCCCTGGAACATCAGTGACCCCAATAGCTTTCACTTTAGAATTCATACTTACTTTCCATGTTACAATGTGTGATGGAGCCAAAAGTCTTATTTTACTGCCCTCTTCAGCAATACATTCAGGAAAATGTTTGCTTGCAGGTCTCAAGGTTTGGCAGACTCTTAACATTTCTAGTCCCACTCTTCTTTGGCCACTGTCTGCATGTTAATCCATTCATTATGCATTCATTTGTTCATTCATTCATTTATTCTTTCATTCATTTGGTATTTATAATGTACTTATTTGGGGCTGCATAAAGAACAAAATTGGTATTGACTCCTGGTATTTTTTTTTTATCTTGTGTCTTTGTCTTTTCACTTCTTCTGGGATGTGTAGGATGACCAGATTTCAGATCTGAACTAATATCTGGTCCTGACCTATGATTTCATCTGTGCAGACTACACTTGATATGGAAGCTTCCTCCACTGAGGGCAGATCAGCAACTCCTCTGTAACAAAGTATAGTCTTGAAGAGTTATCTGAGACCTGGAATGTTATATGACTTTACCATAGACTAAGCAACTTTACCCTAGACTAAGCAACATGCCAGGGGGGCACACATGTAGTATTTGAGGCAGAATTTGAACTCAAGTCTTTCTGACTCCAGGTGCAGCACACTACTAGTTGTATCACCTATGTGGCCTCAGACAAGTCTCCTAGCCTCTCTGACTCAGTTTCCTAGGGGGAGGGAATGACTTAGATTAGTTGGCCTCTAAGATCCCTTCCTGCTCTAAATTCTGTGAGCCCTTGTGCTCACTTAAGACAAATAATATTAATAATAATAATATTTTGTATATATACTTATATATGTAATATATAAATAGTTAATAATAATACAAATTTTTAAGTTTTACAAATATTATTTTATTCTCACAACTTAGGAGTTAGGTACTGTTATTATCCCATTTACCAATGAGGAAACTGAGGCAGATTGTTTTAATGACTTGCATAAGGTCACATAGTTAATAAGTGTCTGTTCTGAACTTAGGTCTTTCTGATTCCATCTCTAGCACTATGATCATTAAGATGCCATTATAGTTTCTATTATATTAGAAGTAATGGATACCCAAATGGCCAAAGCTAGAAAATGCTGATGCCTCTCATAGACTTTTGCTATCATTTAACAGGTCCTCTTCAGGCCAAAGTGAAGTAAAAAAGTAGCAGTCCTATTATAACTTTGTTTAAGCCTCGAAGGCCCTGGCCAGTTGGAGTGAACATCTTGCAACCAGGTCCCTAGAGAAAACAGCATGCTTGAAATGAACAAGTTCTTCCCTCCCTCTACAGCACTCCCCCCCCCCAAAAAAAAAGTATGCTGTGGTATTGATCCAAGACTCCATGACTTTCTATTTTTCCTGTGCTGTTACGTGATTATTTAGAACAGGGGGAATAGTCAGTATACTCAAGTGGGAGTGAATGGGCCTGAAAAATATGCTTTTATGAAATACTTGAGAAGCCTGGAAGTAATTTCTACTTCTATTCTTATGCCAGCAGCAAGGCAGCTGTTCAGAAACAATGAACTGATTGATGTAACCAGGCCTCAAATGCAAGAAATAATTGGCTTGTATGTACCTCTTGGATGGCCATTTCACTTTGTTGTATTAACAGAAACCCTGGCTTTAAAAGCACATGCGTTTTAGAGGAAGAGATCATTGTGAGGTCTTTTATATGTATTTTCAACAGAATTGATATTAAGACACAGGCAACGCCTGCTTTGTCAGTTTTTGGTGTCCTTTTGCATTGAGGCTTCTGGGGAGCTCTGGAAACTATGGTTTAAAAGACCTATAATGACAGCCCTTTTAATTAACTTCTCTTACCTGAAAGTTCTCTCAAATAGACCCAGGGTCTGGATTCCAGGCGAAACCTCATCCACAGTCAAAGCAGAACATTCTAAGCAAGTCAGAAGTAGCAATGAGAGGGGTTTCTCTCTTCAAGGAGGCTTTGGGCTAAGTTCTCCGCTCACTCTGAATATATTATAAGCCAAAGGCAGCATGACATCAATGCCCTAGTGTTACTAAAATGACTTCGACAGAGTCTGATAATAATTTACTCTTAATTAGTGATAGAAAGTTCATAATATCATAGATTCAGAGCCAGAAGAGAGTTTAGTGGCCATTTAGTCCAACCCTGTTATTTCATAGGAAAGGGGGGAGAAGGAGAGGAAGGGTGGGCTGGTCAGGGTCACACATGGAATAAGTAGTAAAATCTGGATTTGAACTCAGCCCCTCTCACTCCAAATCCAGCAATCGTTATAACTGCACGATGTTCTCCTTACAACAACATGGTGAGATAAGGAGTGTAAGTATTATTTTCACTATTCTGCTGACGTGGACCCTGAGCCTCAGAGAAGGGAGGTGATTTATACATAATCACATAAGTCTTAAGTGTCAGAGATAGAATTCAAAGCCAGGCCTGCTGACTCCAGACTTGTGTGATTTCTATTACCTCTCCACCTAATCAGGGGATTTACCAGACTAGGCCTGAAAACCCTGGCCTATTCCCTGCCCTCTGTCTAGGGCTAAGGTCCTTGCTAGGGACTTTTGTTTATATTTTATATTAAATAAACCAAATGGTACAGAATTTTTCATCTCATCTATTTTGGTTGACAGTTTGAGTCCTTTTGGTAATACAATAGAAATACTAAGTTAAAATTCCCCTGATTTCTGAAACAAGCAGAGAGAATTCCATAATGCTAGAAAGAGTTTTGGGGTAGCCAGCACAGTGGATAAAGTGGGGGTGCCTGAAGTAAGGAAGACTAATCTTTATAAATTCAAATCATGCTTCAGACACTTACTCATCTGTGTGACCCAGAGTAAAACTCTTAACCCTGTTTACCTCAGTTTCCTCATCTGTAAAATAAACTGGAGAAGGAAATGGCAAACCACCCTAGTATCTTTGCCAAGAAAACCCTAAATGGGGTTTTGAAACTACTGAACAACAAAAGAAAGTTTAAAGTTCAAGGGACTTTAAGATAGTCTTAGTTCAATCCGTTCATTTCATGAATGAGGAAGTTAAAAACTAGAGAGATTAAGTAATTAACCCAGGGTGGCACCACCAGTTAGTGACTGAGCTGGAAGCTGAACCCAGAAAGCATGAGAGTCCTAGCCCAGTGCTCTTTGCCATGGCTACCTACTTTATGATGGGGGGGAAATTCCAGATAAGTAGCTTCAGCTTCTGCATCTATGCTATTGTACAAGGCCTTCCAATCTCCCTTTCAAATTTGTTTGGGGGGGGGGAGGAAAACTTTAAAAGAATTTCTGATATCCTTCCTATTTTAGTTATTAAGAAAGGAAAAAAAAATACTCATCAAGTGAAATGAAACAAGACAATGATATGCTCTGGCCCCTCAGGCTAAATGTGTGTTCTGGAGAAAACATGTCCCAGATTGGAAGCTGCCATCACATTTTTCTCCCCTTCCCCCCTCCCTCCATCACTTATTCATCCGCTCATGTGGTTCCCACCTGTGGCTTGTTGGCAGAACTTGGGAGTGCAGCTTGGGAGAATCCCAGATGGAAATGATAGTATTTTCCCTCCAGCTTCTCAATTTTACTTGAGTTTTTCTCCAGAACATTAGTGTACATAAATGCAGGTATATCTGGTCACATGACAATAACCTTTTAGGAGCTCTTGAATCATGATTCATTAGTGCTTTCATAAAGGGCAGAGTGCTATTTTCCATTTTTGTATCCCTGCTGACAAAAAACAGTGCCTTAAATAAAATCAGTTGGTCAATTAACAAGCTTTGATTAGGTACTTACTATGTGTTGGACACTGTGTTAAGCTCTGGTAATACAAAGAGAGATATAAACACTCCTTGCCCTCAAGGAACTCATGTTCTGAGGTGGAGGGCATGAAGGAATGCAACATGCAAATAACTATGTCCATACCAAAAAAAAAATATATATATATATGTGTGTGTGTGTGTGTGTGTGTGTGTGTGTGTGTGTGTGTGCGCGTGCGCATGCGCGTGCGCGAGTGAGTGTATGTGTGTATACATACATATATATATAAAACATATACTCAGTGGAAGGTAATCTCAGAGGGAAGGCAGTGAGGGAGAGTGAGAGGAGTGAAAATAAGAGGCCTCCTTCAAAATGTATTTGAGATGAGTCTTGAAGTAGACCAAAGAAGCTAAGTGGTAGAGGTGAGGAGGAACAGAAAGGGAGAGAGGGAAGGAAAAAAAGAAAGAAGAAAGGGAGGGAGGGAAGGAGGAAGGAAAAAAGGGAGCAAGGGAGAGAGGAACAGATGGAGGAGGAAGGGAAGAAGGAAGGAAGGAAGGAATGGAATGGTGAAATTATTTGGAAGTAAGGTATGGGTTTTTAAAAGAAATGATAACAGGGGTGCAGAGCCAAGATGGTGGAGTAGAAGCACAAACTTGGAGTGAGCTCCTGCTCCAATCATCTCCAATACATGTAAAAAAAATGACTCTAAACAAACTTTAGAGCTACAGAACCCATAAAGAGACAGAGAAAAACAAATCTCCTGCTGAAGGCAGCCCAGCAGGCGGACACGAAGGGTCTATCATACTGAACTGGGAGCTGAGCGAAGTCCAGTTTGAGCCACCTGGTTCTGGGCCCAGGGCAGCCCCAACCAGCAGGGGCCAGAATAGACTTCAGGAGAGTGAATTACCAGCAGCTATGGTCGTTTCCAGACTTCTCAATCTATAAACACCAAAGACAAAGTAAAAGATCAGTTCAGAACTCTGTTGGAACAGGGTGGGGGGAGGGGGCGGGGGGCGGTGGGAGAAGAGAGAGGGGGAGGAAAAAAGAGCGTGGTCCAGCCCCTGTCCCTAGGGTGAGAAACAAGGGAGGCATGGTGGCTGTGTAATCCCACTGTGTGGCTGCCTTAGGAGCTCCTGACCTGCATACTGTAGGGGGTCCAAGCAACCATTCAGAGGGTAATAGCTTTTGCTTTAACCTGCTTGGATCTGGATCATAGTCTTGAGTGGTGGTCCTTGTGTGTGTGGCCAGTGAGCCAGCGCTTGTGGGGGCTGTAGAGAGGGTACCCTCCTAATAGCTCCAGCAGCTGAAAAAATCCCAGCTATTTTGGGACAAAGCTTTCTCCATTCTGGAAGCAGAGTGCTACCATGGCAAAGAGCTCAAAACTCAAGTAATTGGCTGGCAATATGAGCAAGCAGAGGAGGCACAAACAGACCATATAATCCTTTTGGGGGACAAAAAGGATCAAGGCATGGAGCAGGAGGAAGACAGTAGAGTCAGAACTCCAGTGTCAAAAGCCTCCAAGAAAAATATGAATTGGTTACAGGCCATAGAGGAGCTCAAGAAGGATTTTGGAAATCAAGTCAGAAAAAATAGGAAAAATTGGTAAGAGAAATGAGAATGATGCAAGAAAATCATGAAAAGCAAGTCAACAGCCTGCTGAAGAAGACCCAAAAATACACTGAAGAAAATAACACCTTAAAAAATAGACTAACTCAAATGACAAGAGGCCCCAAAAGCTAAATGAGGAGAAGAATGCCTTAAAAAGCCAAATTCTAGAGTTCTCAGATCAAGGAGAAAATACTACAAGCAGTCAGGAAGAAACAATTTGAATATTGTGGAAACACAATCATGATAACACAAGACCTAGCAGCTTCTACATTAAGGGATCAAAGGGCTTGGAATATAATATTCCAGAGGTCAAAGGAGCTAGGACTAAAAACAAATATCATCTACCCAGCAAAACTGAGTATAATGCTACAGGTAAAAATATGGTCTTTCAATGATATAGGGGATTTTCAAGCATTCTTGATGAAAAAACCAGAGCTGAACAGAAAATTTGACTTTCAAATACAAGAAGCAAGAGAAGCACGAGAAGGTAAATTGGAAAAAGAAATCATAAGGAACTTTTAAAAGTGGAACTATTTACATTCCTACATGGAAAAACAATAATTATAACTCATAAGACTTTTCTCAGTATGAGGATGGTTGAGGGAAATATATATGTGTATATATATATATATATATATATATATATATATATACATATATATATATATATAATACACCTATGTATACACACATATATGTGTGTATATATAAATATATATGTGAGTGTGGGCAATGTATGTTCATGTAAACATAGAGGGCACAGCATGAGTTGAATATGAAGGGATAATATCTAAAAAATAAAATTAAGAAGTGAAAGAGGAATTAATTGGGAGAAGGAGAAAGGGAGAGGTAGATTAAGGTAAATTATCTCATATAAAAGAGGCAAGAGAAAACTGTTACAATGAAGGGAAAAGCAGGAAAGTAAAAGGGAATGGGACAACCTTACTCTCACTGAATTTGGCTGAAGGAGGGAATAATATACACACTCAACTGGGTATCTTACCCTACAGGAAAATAGGGGGGGTAAGGGATAAGAGGGGGGATGATAGAAGGGAGGGCAGATTGGGGGAGAGGGTAGTTAGAAGCAAACACTTTTGAAAAAGGTTAGGGTCAAAGAAGAAAGTAGAATAAGTGGAGGGTGGGATAGGATGGAGGGAAATATAGTTAGTCTTCCACAATATAACTACTATGGAAATGATTTGGGTAACTACACATGTACAACCTGTGTTGAATTGCTTATCTTCCCAGTAGGGGTGGCTAAGGAGGGAAGAAGGGAAAAAATCTGGAACTCAAAGTTTAAAAAAAATGTTTAAAAAATTTGTTTTTTTTTACATGCAACTGGGAAATAAGATATACAGGCACTGGTGTATAGGAATCCATCTTGCCCTACTTGAAAGTTAGGGAGGTGATGGGGGAGAATATAAGAGAGAACAGATTTGGGAAGGGGTATTCAGTAGGCTTTATATTTTGGGGTGGGGGTAGGGGAAAGATGGGGACAAAAATTGTAACTCAAAATCTTATGGAAATGAATGTTGAAAACTAAAAATAAATAAATTTTCGGTTTTTTGGTTTTTTTTTTGCTTTTTGGAGGGCACTTGGGGTTAAGTAACTTGCCCAAGGTTACACGGCTAGGTTTTTTTGTTTGTATGTGTTAGGTGTCTGAGGCTGGATCCGAATTCAGGTCCTTCTGACTCCAGGGCCAGCGCTCTACTGACTGCGCCACCTAGCCACCCCTAATAAATAAATTTTCAAAAAAGAAATGATAACATTAAAAAGTATTGCTTGTTGTGCCTTCTTGAGTATTGCACTCTGGGTAGCTGCTGTTCTTGGCTACTCCTAGTTACAGCAACTGCTTAGGGATCATCTATGCCAAGCACAATTATTTCCATGACAATAGAGGGGTTGATTCCTTGAAAGAAGGCCATTTAGTAAACATGGATGAAAGAAATGAAATGCATAAACTCTAGATCACAAAGGAAAGAGTTAGCAATGACTTATCTGGTGAGGAAGGACTTGGCAGGAAGTTGTCCTCAGTGTGGACAGGAATTTTTCTTTTCTTTCTTTCTTCCTTAGACAATCACGGTTAAGTAACTTGCCCAGGGTCACATAGTAAGGGGTAAGTGTTTGAGGTCATATTTGAACTCAGGTACTCCTGACTTCAGGGCCAGTGCCATCCACTAGCTGCCCCTGGACCAGAACTTTTATACCCTACTGCTCCTAGCCCTTCTTAGATGTCCCTCTCATTTTTCTTAACAAAAGCTATCATGTATCTGCAATCAAAAGATGAAAATCTCAATAAACTCTGCAAATAAAGGCCAATAACTAGTTTATGTATTTCGTAAGAAGCATTCATAGTTTTTATCACCCTCTCCCAAACAATTAATCTATACTTATAGGAAAATAATCTATTGACTGAAGAATGAAATAGGTATATCAAAAAAGTCTATGGGATATAAAGGGTAACTCATTTTCAATGTATCAATTATTCAGCAAGTTTTCAAAGGGAAAAACAGCTGTAACATTTGTGCTGCCTTTACTGATGATCACAAAGCCTTTGACTCACTTTTGAACTCATGGCTTTTTCATGTACTATGAATATATAAAGTAGATAACTATAAGGTGAGAATGCTAGAGCATTTGATGTCCAACGGAAAACTTTTCTATTTTAAACATGGCAAATTCCAGGGAGAGAGCCTAAGCCTGTTGAAATTCTGTCTCGTCTTACAGTCATGTTTCTTTACTTAATAGTGTGATTTTCAAGTTACAGAGGGAATCCTACCAAAATATCTTACTAATCACTTGATGTACATTTATGGCAGTATACTGCTCCACTGAAAAACACATTAGGCTTCTTCATTTTATGGAATCTTGCTCCAATGTTATTGAAATTTTATTTGAACTAGGTAAATGGAAAATCTCTATGCATGCCAAGGAAAAGTAGAGAATGAGGCTTCAAGCTTGAATCTAGAGGTCAAATTGAACCAGTGAATGAAAATGATGCATATCTTAGTCATCTTCAGACAAGCCATAATTAGCATAAAATTTTATGGAGAAAGCTATGGCTGAGATATACTGGCATCTTACAATCAAAGTCCGAAGGAAAATGCACAAGGGAAAAATATTTAACACTTGTGCAATACCAGTCTTGACATATACTTTTTAAAATAAATTGATTTGTTTATTTACTTTTAGTTTACAACATTCAGTTCTATAGTCCTTTGACTTTCAAATTTTCTCACCCTCCCTCTCCTTCCCCCATCATGGCAGTATTCACTCGAATATAGGATCTACAAATATCTTCACATTAATCATTAGTCAGGCTGTAAAGAAGGATTATAACTGATGGAACGATCAGTGGGAAAGAGGAAACAAAACAAGAAAAAGAAACACAGCAAGTAGTTTTTTTCAATCTGCATTCAAACTCCGCATCTCTTTCTCTGGATGTGGATATCTCTTTTGATCATGAGTCTTTTGGAGTTGTCTTATGACCTTACATTGCTGAGAGGAGCCCAGTCTATTGAAGTTAGTCATCACACATACTTTGTGATTATGATTGTGTACAGATTTCTCCTGGTTCTGCTCTTCTTGCTCAGCATCAGTTTATATAAGTCTCTCCAGGTTATTAAGAAGTCCATCTGCTCCTCACTTCTTATAACACAGTAGTATTCCATTACATTCATATACCACAACTTGTTCAGCCATTCCCTGATTGATGGGCATCCCCTTGATTTCCAATTCTTTGCCACCACAAAAAGAGCTGCTATAAATATATTTGTGCATATGGGTCCTCCTCCCACTTCTGATCTCTTTGGGATATAACCCTAGAAAGGGTATTGCTGGGTCAAAGGGTATGCACTTATTTATAGCTCTTTGGGCATAATTCCAGATTGCTCTCCAGAATGGTTGGATCAGTTCACAATTCTACCAATAATGCATTAGTGTTCCAGTTTTTCCACATCCTTTTCAGCATTTATCACTTTCCTGTTTTGTCATCTTAACCAATCTGGCTGGTGAGATGTGGTACCTCTGGGTTGTTTTGATTTGCATTTCTCTAATCACTGCTGATTTAAAAAATTTTTTCATATGCTTATAGATATCTTTAGTTTCATCTTCTGAGAACTGCCTGTTCATATCCTTTGACCATTTATCAACTGTGGAGTGGCTTGTATTTTTATGGATTTGACTCAATTCTTTGTATATTTTAGAAATAAGGCCTTTATCAGAGACACTGGTTGTAAAAATTCTTTCCCAGTTTTCCACTTCCCTCTCAATCTTGGTAACATTGGCTTTATTTGTACAGAAGCTTTTCAATTTAATGTAATAAAAATTATCTATTTTGCATTTTACAATGCTCTCTAACTCTTGTTTTGTCATGAAGTCTTCCCATCTCCATAGATCTGACAGGTAAACTACCCCTTGCTCTTCCAGATTGCTTACAATATCAGCCTTTATATGTAGATCATGCACCAATTTTGACTTTATTTTGGTGTATGGTGTTAGATAGTGGTCTATACCCAATTTCTGCCATAGTATGTTCCAGTTTTCCAAGCAGTTTCTTTTTTAAATAATGTGTTCTTATGCCAAAAACTGGGAATCTTGGGTTTAGCAAACAGCAGATTACTATAGTCATTGGTTGCTGAGTCTCATATACCCAATATATTTCACTGATCCACTACTCTATTCCTCAGCCAGTACCAAGTAGTTTTGATGACTGCTACTTTATAATACAGATTAAAATCTGGTATGGCTTGGCCACCTTCCCTAGCATTTCTTTTCATTAATTGCCTTGATATTCTCAATCTTTTGTTCTTCCAAACAAATTTTGCTACTATTTTTTCTAGTTCTACAAAGTAATTTTTTGGTAGATTGATTGGTATGGAACTAAATATGTAATTTAATTTAGGTAATTTTTATTATGTTAGCTATACCCAGCCACGAGCAATTGATGTTTTTCCAATTAGTTAGATCTGACTTTATTTGTGTGAAAAGTGTTTTGTAATTGTGTTCATATAAGTCCTGGGTTTGTTTTGTCAGATAGATTCCCAAACATTTTATAATGTTTACAGTAACTTTAAATTGGATTTCTTTTTCTATCTCTTGCTGTATAGGAATGCCAAGGACTTATGTGAGTTTATTTTATATTCTACAACTTTGCCAAATTTGTTTATTATCTCAAGTAGTTTTTTACTTGATTCTCTAGGGTTCTCTAAGTATATCATCATATCATCTGCAAAGAGTGACAGGTTAGTCTCTTCTTTGCCTAACTTGATTCCTTCAATTTCTTTCTCTTCTTATTGCTACTGCTAACATTTCTAGTACCAAATTAAATAAGAGCAGTAATAGTGGACACCCTTGTTTCACCCCTGATCTTATTGGAAATGCTTCTAGCTTATCCCCATGGCATATAATACTTGCTGATGGTTTTAGATAGATGTCATTTATTATTTTAAGGAAGACTACATTTATTCCTATATTTTCCAGTGTTTTTAATAAGAATGTGTGTTGTATTTTGTCAAAAGCCTTTTCTGCATCTATGGAGATAACCATATGGTTTCTGCTAGTTTTGTTGTTGATGTGATCAATTATACTGATAATTTTCCTGATACTGAACCACCCTTGCATTCCTAGAATAAATCCTACCTGATCAGAGTGTATTATTCTTGTGATGAATTGCTGTAGTCTTTTTGCTAATGTTTTATTTAGAATTTTTGCATCTATATTCATAAGGGAAATTGGTCTGTAACTTTCTCTGTTTTGTCTCTTCCTGATTTAGGTATCAGTACCATATTTGTGTCATAAAAAGAATTTTGTAGGACTCCTTCTTCTCCAATTTTCCCAAATAGTTTGTAAAGTATTAGAGTCAATTGTTCTTTTAATGTTCAGTAGAATTCACTAGTAAAGCCATTTGGCCCTGGAGATTTTTTTCCTAGGGAGTTCATTGATGGCTTGTTCAATTTCTTTTTCTGAGATGAGGTTATTTAAATAGTTTACTTCCTGTTCAGTTAGTCTGGGCAACTTATATTTTTGTAAATATTCATCCATCTCACTAAGATTGTCAATTTATGTGCATACAATTGGGCAAAATAATTCCTAATTATTGTTTTAATTTCCTCTTCATTGGAGGTAGATTCATCCTTTTCACTTTTGATAATCAAAATTTGGTTTTCTTCTTTCTTTTTATCATATTGACTAAAAGTCTATTAATTTTATTGTTTTTTCATAATACCAGCTCTTAGTTTTCTTTATTAATTCAATAGTTTTCTTAAATTCAATTTTATTAATTTGTCCTTTGGTTTTTATTATTTTTAATTTAGTATTTAATTGGGGATTTTCAATTTGTTCTTTTTCTAGCTTCTTCAGTTGCATGCCTAATTTATTGACCTCCATTTTCTCTATTTTGTTTATGTGTGCATTCAGGGATAAAAAACTTCCCCTAAGAACTGCTTTTGCTATATCCCACAAGTTTTGGTATTTTTGTCTCATTATTGTCACTCTCTTGAATGAAGTTACTTGTTTGACCCACTCATTCTTTAGGATTAAGTTATTTAGTTTCCAATTAGTTTTTAGTCTATCCTTCCATGCCCTTTATTACATATAATCTTTATTGCATCATAATCTGAGAAGGATGCATTTAATATTTCTGCCTTTCTGCACTGAATTGTGAGGTTTTTATGCCCTAGTACATGGTCAATTTTTGTATATGTGCCTTGTACTGCTGAGAAGAAGGTATATTCCTTTTTATCCCCATTCAATTTTCTCTAGAGGTCTACCATATCTACTTTAAGATTCTATTTACCTTGTTAACTTCTTTCTTGTTTATTTTGAGGTTAGATTTATCAAGCTCAGAAAGGGGGAGATTGAAGTGCCCCACTAGTATAGTTTTGCTATCTATATTTTCCTCTAGTATCCTTAACTTCTCCTTTAGGAATTTGGATGCTGTACCACTTGGTGCATTAATGTTTAGTAATGATATTACTTCATTTTCGATGGTGCCTTTTAGCAGGATATAGTTTCCTTCCTTATCTCCTTTAATTAGACCTATTTTTGCTTTTGCTTTGAGATAAGGATTGCTACCCCTGCTTTTTTTACTTTACTGAGGTATGATATATTTTACTTCAGCCTTTTACTTTTACCTTGTGTGTATCCCCCTGTTTCAGATGTGTTTCCTGTAAACAACATATTGTAGGATTATGGTTTTTAATCCATTCTGCTGTCTGCCTCTGCTTTATGGGAGAGTTCATCCCATTCACATTCACAGTTGTGATTATTATCTATATCTTTCCCTCTATCATATTCCCTCCCCTGTTTATGCTTTCATTTCCCCCTCCCTTTTCCCTTCCCTTCCTTAAGAGTTTTCCTTTTGACCACTGCCTCCCTCAGTATTCCATTCTTATCAGCCCCCCTCCCTTTTCCTATCCCTCCTTTATAACTTTCCCCCTTTCTTAGCCCTTCCCTCCTCCTACTGCCTGTAGGGTATGATAGATTTTTATACTTAATGTAGTATGTAATTTCTTCCTCAAACCAAGATTGATGAGAATAGAATGCTCCTCTCCCTTCATTCCCTCTACTATATTTTTATGCCTCTGTGTGGCATAATTTACCCTTTTCTGCTTCATTCTTTCCTCTTCTTCCATTGCAGTCCCTTTGCACCCCTTAATAAGATTTTTTTTTATCATCATTTTGTATAATTTATACCCACACCCTCTATTTATCTATATCCCTTTTAGATGTCACCATAGGTAGAGAATTCACATTATTAACAGGTATCAGCTTCCCATATAGGGATGTAAACAGTTTGCTCCTATTAAATAATAAGTTGTGTGTGTGTGTGTGTGTGTGTGTGTTTTTCCCTATTTACCTTTCTATGTCTCTCTTGAGTCTTGTAATTAGAGGTTGAATTTTCCATTGAGCTCTGGCTTTTTCATCAGGAAGGTCTGGAAGTCCATTATATCATTGAATGACCATCTCCTTGCTTGGAAGATTATGCTCAGTTTCACTGGATATGTGATCCTTGGTTGTAACCCAAGCTCTTTTGCCTTGCAAAAAAATCAAATTGCAGTTCCTCTGATCTTTCAGTGTAGAAGCTGCCAGATCCTGTGCAAGCCTAACTGTAATTCTGCAATATTTGAATTGTTTCTTTCTGGCTGCTTGTAGTATTTTCTCCTTTACCTGATAGCTCTGGAATTTGGCCACAACATTTTGTGGACTTTTCAATTTGGGTTCTCTTTCAGGAGGTGTCTGGGGGATTCTCTCTATTTCTATTTCATCCTCTAGTTCTAGGATCTCAGGGCAGTTTTCCTTGATGAACTCTGGAAGATGTTGTCTAGGCTCATTTCTTCATCATGATTTTCTGGTAGAACAATAATTATCAGATTATCTCTCCTGGATCTGTTTTTCAGGTCAGTTATTTTTCCATTGAGATATTTTGGGTTTTTTTTGACTGATTCTTGGTGCCTCATAGAGTCATTAGCTTCAATTTGGTTGATTCTAATTTTTAGCGAATTATTTTCTTTGGTTAGTTTTTGAAGTTCCTTTTCCATATGTTCAGATTTCATTTTTAGTTCATTTTTAGTTAGATGTTTTCTTCATTGTAATGTTTTTCTAATTTTGCAATTTTGATTTTAGAAGAATTATTGATTTTTATCTTCTACCTCTCTAATTTGGTTTTCTTTCTTTCTTTCTTTCTTTCTTTCTTTCTTTCTTTCTTTCTTTCTTTCTTTCTTTCTTTTTTAAGCAATTGGGGTTAAGTAACTTGCTCGAGGTTACATGGCTAGTCATTATTTATGTGTGGGTGCTAATTTTCTGAGGCTGGATTTGATCTCGGGTCATCCCAACTCAGAGGCCAGTGCTCTTACTCACTGCGCCACCTAGCTGCCCCGTCTAATTTCGTTTTCAAAGTTCTTTTTGCACTCATCTAAGAATGCTTTCTGTGCTTGAGATCAATTCATATTCCCTGTTGAGGCTTCAGCTGTGGGTGTGGAGTCAATACTATCTCCTTCTGAATTTGGTTCCTCAGTCTCACAATAATAGAATTCTAGAGTCTTTGTTTTTGTAGTCTTTTTTTACCCATTTTGAGGCAGGGCCTTAGCCATGCCCTTCCTCCAGGGTTCCCAAGGCTTTACTGTTTAAAATTTTGCTCTGGGGCAATAATTACTATGTTTTTGGTGGGGAGGATTGGAGCAGCCAGGTTCACTCTGCCATCCTGGTCCCTGGAAGTTCAAATAAGAGCTTTTTAGATTTCCAGGCTGTGGGTTGGTAGTCCCAGGAGTAGCTGCTGCCACTGCCACTGGCCCTGCATTCCTCTCTTACCCTGCTCCATCAGATCCCAGCCCTGTAGTGATAGGCTTGGGAATGGCTCTTTCGGTTGGTGGATCAACTTGTTACCACATTGACCAGGCATTGTCTGGGCCTCTCCACAGCCTCTCCTGGTGCCATCCCTGTGTCATCATCCAGGCCTCTTGACATATACTTTTCAAAAAATAAAATGGATGACAATAGATTTTAAAAGTATCTTAACAGAAATTTATACAAAATTAACGAAAACATAGGGACCATAACTATCCTAAGGTAGTCATAGAAAAGCAAATATTCATCACAAAAAAGGGAAGAAGTTTGTTAGAAGTCCTTGGAGAACATTATAAACAAGTTAAAAACTTATAGCATATTTTTGTCTTTTACTTATTTGTGAAGAGGTAGGTGGCATAGTTTTTAAATTTAATTTTGTTTCTTTCAATTAAAAATTTATTTTATCTCCTTTCAAACTCCTCCCATCCCATTAGAAAAAAGAAAACAGAAACAAAACCTCTGTAACAAATATGTATATGTACATGTATATGTGTATGTGTATATGTATGTGTATGTATAGATATAGATATAGATAATCAAGGCAAATTCCTATATTAGCCATGTCCAAATACACATGTCCCATTCTTCATATTCAGTCTATCACCACTTTGTCAGGAAGTGGGTAACATGCTTCATCTTAAGTCCTCCAGAATCAAAGTTGATCATTGCATTAATCAGAGTTTTTAGATATTTCAAGGATATTTGTCTCATAATGTCTTTTTGTTTAAATTGTTCTCCTCACTTAACTTTGAATTAGTCCTCAGGTATCTCTGGAATAGTTTTTATTATTTCTTCAATAGCATTCCATTTCATTCATATGTTATAATTTGTCCAGCTAATCTTAATTGATGGGCACCTCTTTTGTTATAAGTTCTTTGTCACCACAAAAAGAGGTGCTATAAAGCAGGGTGGGGGGGATTTATTCACATAAAAACTTTTTCTTCTTTCTTTGGTCTCAATGTGGTATTGGCCTAGGAACTGGATCAAAAGGTATGCACACAATTTAGTAATTTTTAAAATATAGTTCTTAATTGTTTTCCAGAATAGCTAGACCAATTTATAGATTATCCAAAAGGGCATTAATGTGCCTGTTTGCCTGTAGCACCACCAATATTTGTATTTTTATTTTTGCAACTTGGCCAATCTAATATGTATGAGATAGATCTTCAGAGATGCTTTAACTTTAATGTCTTTAATTATTTTGTGATTTGAAGCATTTTTTTCATATGGCTATTGGTAGCTAGGATTTCTTCTTTTAAAAGCATGTTCATATTCTTTGACCATTTTTCAATTGGTGAACAAACCTTATCTTTATAAATTTGAATTAGTTCCTTATTTATCTTAGAAATAGGAGCATTTTCCAAGAAACTGCAAACAATTTTTCCCTAGTTACCTACCTCCTTTGTAATTTTAGCTTCCTTCATTTTGCTTGTACAAAATAAAAATCATCCACAATTCCTTCTATGATGTTCTTTATATATTGTTTGGTCACAAACTGTTGCCCATCCATAGATCTGAAAGACTCATAGTTCTTTAGTGGGCAGTCTTCCTCATTTTGGACCTCTGGAATCATGATTTGTCATTGACTTGATAAGAGTTCTTATATCTTTTTAAGTTGTTCATTCTTACAGTGTTTTTAGAATATTAATTGTTCCTCTGGTTCTCCTTACTTTACTCATTGCAAGTTTACACAAGTCTTCCCAGGTTTCCCTAAAGTTGTCTTTTTCATCATATCTTAAGGCACAATAGTATTCCATTATATTCACATACCATACTTTGTTTATTCATGAACTAAATGTGCAGAATGAGATGAACATTTTGAGAGGAAATTTGTTTTGCCTTACTATACATATTTTTAAAAGGGTTTTGTTTTGTTTTGTTTTGTTTTCATTTGGAAGGAGGTAAAAGACTAAGAAAGAAATACTCATTAAAAACAATAATTTTAAAAAATTTGTAGCAATACTTTTGGAACAAATAACAACTAATTTTTGATTTGGTCATTAATACAAAATATCTCTTCACCAAGCAATAGTAAAGGATGACAAAAATATATACTTTACTGGATTTGTCCAAAGTAAATAGAAATGGTTTATGTCTGGATGAAATCTATAATGGATAAGTTTTAAAAGCAGAATTAAAAGGTCCTCTATGCATGGTATCTACATGAAACCAACAATATGTTAATAACTAAGTGTCAAAAAAGATGTCTTTAAGTTAGATTTGTTTAACAGCACAAAGACGTTTTTCATTCCAATTCAGGGTCAGACTATTGCTACCAAAAATAACATAAAAAGATTTAAGAAGTTCAAAATTATTGGTAAATGTAGATTATACAAATAAACAATAGAAACAATGCATCTGGAACATTTTTCCTATGGCTATTAATAGTTAGGATTTCTTTTTTTTTTTTTTAAAGCAATTGGGGTTAAGTAACTTGCTCAAGGTTACACGGCTAGTCATTATTTATGCGTGGGTGCTCATTTTCTGAGGCCGGATCTGATCTCGGGTCATCCAAACTCCGAGGCCGGCGCTCTTACTCACTGCGCCACCTAGCCCCTTTAGGGCAATTGGGGTTAAGTAACTTGCCCAAGGTTACACGGCTAGGTTTTTGTTTGTGCGGATTAAGTGTCGGAGGCCGGCTCCGAACTCAGGTCCTTCTGATTCCAGGGCCGGCGCTCTATTCACTGCGCCACCTAGC
>WOXC01003358.1:0-52910 GCA_011680675.1 Gymnobelideus leadbeateri
GTGATAGATTGAGACTGCAACAAGAATGTTCCCAAAGAATGCCAATATGAACTATATATCCATTTATATTATGTCTAAACTCAAGTACTATATTTCATACATTCTGTTGACTGTTTAATATTAATGAATAACAGGTACTTTGATTTGTTTAAAGTCATCTTCTCATGTCCATGTCTCAAAGGTAGGCATTTTCATTGGCTTTCCTCCATATTTAGAGTGATCATCCCTTTTATCTGACCTCATTCAAGATCCAGTTAAATCCCATCTACAGGCAAGCTTTATTAATACCCCCTTTAATTCTACTGGTTTCCCTATGTTGACTATTCCCACTTTATGCTATATATGATTTGTTTGTACAAACTTGTTTGTGTTTGTCTTCATTTTTTCAATTATGTGCCTCTTGAAACTTGGGGCTGTTTTTCACCTTTCTTTGTATCCCCAACATTTGGTATAGCACCTGACATTAATAAGTGCCTAATATTTTTATTGATGGAACTACTTTACTATATCATTAAAACATTCTTAGGAAATGGTAACAATATGCAACAATGTCAATTCTTTTATCCATTTCTTGTTTAAGAGGTCAGGTTGGGAGTAATTTTACAGTATGCTGTATCTTCATCTCATTTTCCTTCTATTTTCTTGTTGGTATTGATTTTTATCTGACCTTTAACAAGTTCATGGTCTGATTTTATACACACGCACACATATGCATATACACGGTTGATTCAGAAAATACTCTTATGTCAATAACAAGTCCCTACATGTTTGTTAAGATAGAATCAAATTTATGTTGTGTGTGTGTGTGTGTGTGTGTGTGTGTGTGTGTGTGTGTGTGTGTAGTGTGATTTGATGCCCATGATTTCTAGCACCTTCAAAACTTTTTCTCAAAGAAATAGTAATTACATATTGGAATGATAATTCTGTCTTTTATAAACATCTAGTCTTTTTTTTTTCTTGAACCTAGGCAATTTTTTTTAACTATCCTCTCATGAACACTTTCACATTAATGTTAACTAGTATTAAATCTTATATGTTGATTTAATTTTCAGCATCATAAATCCCTGATGAAATTTATTTATTTCCCTATCACCTGCTCTGGTGGCACATAACCTTCAAATAATTTTATGTGATTTTTTGTTTATATTAACTGTGAACAATGCAATGCAAGGCAACCAGTCATACCCTGAAATTATGCCTCTTGTTAGTTAACTTGGGCATATGAGAAAAACAACTGGGTCAACTCTTTTATTTGCCTAGCCAAGAATGAGCTCTACTATCTTTTCATTTTGATTTTTAAATATTTTCTATTTATTTACAGCAATAATTTGAATAATAAAATAACTCATTTCCTCAAATAACAATACTCTTTTGCTTCATTAGACAAGGGTCTCATATATGGACTACCAATAGTTGAATTAATGTTTAAGAACATTCTAAAAATTGATCCCTAGCTGTCTCTGAAAAATTTTAAACCATCCTGCCATTGTCACTGTAGTAGGAGAAAGGGCCTGAATGAAATAGAGTATATATTTAAACATTTTTTTCTTTGGGTTGCAAAGATCAAAAAATTCCTTGCCTGGCATCTACCCTATTGATCACGAGAAACTTAATATTAAATCAGGCAGGTTATTTGGATTTTATCTTTTTTTTTTTTAAACAAATACTTTATTAACTTCTGTTTTACATCATTCATTTCCGCCAGATTTTGAGTTACAATCATTTTCCCCCCATTATTCCCCTACCCAACCTCCCAGAATAGCAGTCCCACAAGATATCGCTTCCTCTAATCTGCTCTCTTCCATACCTTCTCCCATACCCCCTTCGACTTTTCCATTAGAGGAAGGTGAATCTTTGTGTCCCAATGCCTGCACATCTTATCTCCCAATTATAAGCAAAAGAGTATTAATAATAGTATTTATATATATTTGAAACATTTAATGTTAAGACCTCAAATTTCAGATCCATTTCTTCCTCCCTTGTCACCCATTCCCTCTGGGGAGATAAGTAATTCAGTGTATGTTGTACATGTCTAGCTATGCAAAACATTATCATAGTAGATATATTGTACAAGGCTGCTTATAATTCCCTCCCACTCATCCCACCCCCACCTGGTCCATTCCCTACATGATCCTGTCCCTCTTCTATAGTGGGTACTTCCAACCTCCCCTCACCCCAAGGATGCCCTCCCATCCATCATCCCTCCTCTCATCCCCCTTCCCCCTATCCTGCTGCAGGTTGAGATATCCCATTTAGTATGTATGTCATTTTCTCCCTGAACCAAATTCAATGTGAATGTGGTTTTGCCTTTTTAGCCTTCCTTATTCTCCCCCTCCTTTGCACCCACTTCCCTACATGAGATAGTTTACCCTACCATGTCTCTCCCCATCTCCTCTTGCCACTTTCCTCTCTCACCTCATAATTTCATCCCTTGAGTATTCTCCCTTCCCAACAAATTCAACCTATGCCCTCTATCCATATATAACTGTAGCCATATACACACACATTCACATATGTATTCGTATGACCACACCCCTTCTTCCATTATTTTCATAGTGAGAAAGATATCATCAGTCACAGTTATTGCTTTTCCATATAGGAATGTAAATAGTTCAACTTTGATAAGTTCCTTTTGATTTCTTTTCCCTGATTACCTTCTCAGGCATCTCTTACTTCTTGCGTCTGGATGTCAAATTTTCTATTCAACTCTGGTTTTTCCTCAAGAATGCTTGAAAGTCCTCTATTCCACTGAATGACCATATTTTCCCCTGAAACAAAATACTCAGTTTTGCTGGGTAGGTGACCCTTGGGTTCATTCCCAGTTCTTTTGCCCTCTGGAATATCATTATTCCATGCCCTTCGATCCCTCAGTGTAGAAGCTGCCAGGTCCTGGGCTATTCTGATTGTGTTTCCACAATATTGAAATTGTTTCTTCCTGGCTGCTTGTGTATTTTCTCCTTGATCTGGGGATTCTGGAACCTGGCTATAATATTCCTGGGAGTTTTCTTTTTGGGATCTTTTTCAGGAGGTGATCTGTGGATTCTTTCAACCTCTATTTTGCCCTCTGGATCTAAAACATCAGGCAGTTTTCCTTGAGAATTTCTTGAAGGGTGATTTCTAGGTTCTTTCTTTGATCATGGCTTTCAGGTAGTCCAATAATTTTTAAATTGTCTCTCCTGGATCTATTTTCCAGGTCAGTGGTTTTTCCCATGAGATATTTCACATTGCCTTCTATTCTTTCATTTGTTTGGATCTGCTTAACAGCATCTTGATTTCTCATAAAGTCATTAGCTTCCATTTGCTCCAGTCTAACTCTGAAGGAATGAATCTCCTCAGTGAACTTTTGAGATTCTTTTTCCATCTGGCAAATTCGACTTTTTAAGGCATTCTTCTCCTCACTGCCCTTTTGGGCCTCCTTTGCCATTTGAGTTAGTCTATTTTTTAAGGTGTTGTTTTCCTCAGTCAGGCTGTTGACCCTCATTTCATACTTTTCCTGCATCCTTCTCATTTCTCTTTCCAATTTTTCCTCCACTTCTCTTATTTGATTTTTAAAGTCCTTCTTAAGGTCCTCTATGGCCTGCAACCCGCTCATGTTTTCCCCTGGGGCTTTTGGAGCAGGACTTCTGACCTCACAGTCCTTTTCCTGCTCTATGCCCCCAAAATAGGAGTCTAGGGTTGCATTTTTCTGTTTCCTTTGCCTTGGCATGTTGCCACTTAATTGCTTGACTTTTGGGCTTGTTGCCACACTATGGCTTTAAGGCCAGCTAGAGGAATTTTCGTCCCGAACGTGTGGGGGGCAACTTCCGTTTCTGGCAAGCTGTAAACCCACCCACAACTTCCACCCTAGATCACAATCCAGATCCAGGAGGTTAAAGCAAGAGCGATTACCCCCCAAGACTGATCGCTGGATCTCCCCACGATTTGTAGGCTGGGAGCTGGAAATGCCTCTGAAAACTACAAAATGGCGTGTCTCCTCAGCGGCTTCTAGCCCCCAGGGGAGGGAGCTGACGCATTCCCCAAATACAGGTCCCAAAGTCCATAGGACACTAACCTCTTACTTTGTCCTAGGCATGTCTATGTTGATAATTCTGGAATCTCCACAGTTCCTGGTGTTCTGGGGTTCCTCCAGCAGGCTGCTGGCCCTGCCGCCCTGGGGCTAAAACCTCGGCTCACGTGGACCTGGGCTCGGGTCGGCTCCTGCGCTCTGCGTGCTGCCGGCTCCCAGACCACTGCGCTGGTCCTTCCTTCAGGGTGCTGGGCTGTCCTCAGCGGGAGGTTAGCTTCTCTGTGTCGTTCTGTGGGTGCTGGGGCTCCAGAAATTTTTCAGAGTCCTTTTTTACATAGTTTGTGGAGAATCTGGGGGCAGAGAGGCTTGGATGAGCTGTTTCTACTCCGCCATCTTGGCTCCGCCCCCGTGGGTTACTCCTGGATTTTATCTTAATGCTTTATAACACAATAGAAGTAGATAAATTATAAAGCTTGGTTGGCATAAATTGCACAAAGGTCTGTTTCCATGACAGAAGCACTGGAACAGATATGTTATAGGAAAATAATGGAGCTTATTAATGTTAGAAAAATATAATATTAAGAAGATATTAACAATGACAATAGTGACAAGGCAGCTGGATTTATAACCAGATTACCAGGATTCCACTCCAAGCTCTTCTCCTTTTTAATTGTGTAACCTTCATCAATTCACTTAACATATTCAGGCCTTAATTTTCTAATTTATAAAATAAAAGGGTTAGATGAGAACAGAAATGTCAAATATATACATCCTCAATGCTCCTGAGAGTAAAAAAAACAGATCAAAATGTATTTAGGAAATATTTAACAAAATAAATAAAAATATAATAGAACATAGATAATGTTAATATGTGTTCTGTCAATATGTTGCCATTCCAATTTATTATATATTGTTTAAAGACCCATTTCTAATTGAGTTTGACATCAGTGATCTATAAGACCTCTGAGATGTCTTCTGAGGAGCTGTGATCGTATGATCTATAAATTATTGACATTCATGGTTGCTTTTTTAAGTTCTACAGAATTTTAATGAGACAAATTAATGAACATTATTAGAATATATTTGATGAAAATATGAAAAAGGTAATTGATAAAAAAACTATAGTAGGCCATATTATTAAAGTCATAAAATTAAGTGAAAGCTACAGAACATGCAAAATCCCATCATGCTTATTATCAATTAATTAATTAACTTTATTTTAGTTTTAGTTTTCAACACTCATTTCCCAAAGATTTTGAGTCACAGATTTTCTTCACATCTCTCCCCTACCCTTCACCCCAAGATGGCAAACATAATGAATACCCCTTCCCATAATCTGCCCTCTTTTATATCCCTCCCAATTCCACTCCCCTTACTTTCTTGTAGGTAAAGAGGTATTTCTATACCCCATTGCCTGTATATCTTATTTCGAAGTTGCTTATAAAAGCAACTTTTGACATTTGAGTTCCAGAACCTCTCCTTTCTCCCCTCCTCACTCACTCCCACTAAGAAGACAAACAATTCAATATAAGTTACACATGTGTAGTAATGCATAACTTTTCCATAGTAGTCATATTGTGATAGACTAACTGGATTTCCATCCATTCTATCCTGCCCCCCCCATTCATTATATTTTCTCCTTTGACCTTGTCCCTTTAAAATAATGTTTTGCTTATAACTATACTCTCCCCAAATTTTCCCTCCCTTCTATCATCCCCACTTTTGCCCCTTTCCTCCCTTCTTTTTTGGAGGGTAAGATATCCACTTGGGTGTGTATATTGTTCCCTCTTTAAAACAGATCCAATGTGGGTAAGGTTGACTCATTCCCTTCCATCTTCCTGCTCTTCCTCTCCATTGTAACAGCCTTCTCCTCTCTCCTTTATTTGAGATAATCCATCCCATTCTATCTCTCCCCCTCTACTTCTCCCATCATATTCCTCTCACCTCTTAATTTTATCTTTTGATATCATCCCTTCATATTCAACTCATCCTGTGCGCTCTGTCTATGTATACATGTACACACATATAGTCACACACACATATATACATACACACATACACCCAAGTATATAAACATATATACTCCCTTCAACTATCCTCATACTGAGAAGAGTCACTTGAGTTACAAATATTGTCTTTCCATGTGGGAATGTAAATAGTTCAACTTTTTTTTTTTTTTTGGTGGGGGGAAGTTAGGGCATTTGGGGTTAAGTGACTTGCCCAAGGTCACGTGGGTAGTTTTTGTGTTAACTGTCTGAGGCTGGATTTGAACTATGGTCCTCCTGAATCCAGAGCCAGTGCTCTATTCACTGTGCCACCTAGCTGCCCAAATATTTCAACTTTAATAAGTTCCTTATGATTCCTCTTTCCTGTTTACCTTTTCATGCTTCTCTTGCTTTTTGTATTTGAAAGTCAAATTTTCTGTTCAGCTCTGTTTTTTTTTTTATCAAGAATGCTTGAACATACTCTATTTCATTGAACGACCATATTGTTCCCTGTAGCATTATACTCAGTTTGTCTGGATAGGTGATTCTTGGTTTTAGTCCTAGTTCTTTTGTCCTCTGGAATATCATATTCCAAGCACTTTGATACCTTAGTGTAGAAGCTGATAGATTTTTTTTCTGATTGTGTTTCAACAATTCTCAAATTATTTCTTCCTGACTGCTTGTAATCTTGTCTGGGGTTTTGCACAGCTGTTGTCAGAGCTTCTTCTAGGCACCTGCCTCAGAACTGTGAGGAGGACTGCCTCTCCACAGCCTCAACATGCTCTGCTATGCTAGCACTCCTTACCCTAGGACTACCACTCAAGACTGTGACCCAGATCCAAGAAGATCAAAGCAAGAGAATCCTGCTTCAGAGCCAGTAAATAGATTCCAACAATTGCCCTCTGGTCTGCCACTTGGTCACCCCATGATTTGTGGGCCTGCAGCTCCAGAAGCAGCCACTATGGTGGCTGCAGCTGCCACTACCTCTGCCACCCTGGGGGCAGGGACCAGACGACACTCTTCTTTCACCCATTTCCAACAGTTTCCCCAATGAACTTTTACTTTGTCTTTGGCATTTATGGGTTGAGAAGTCTGGAAACCATCACAGCTGCCAGAGTCTCTTGAGGTCTGCTCTGGTCAATGGGTGCTGCTGGTCTAGACTGGTGTGGTTCACAGGGGACAGTGCTCTGCTCCCAGCCTGTTGTGACAGACCCTTTCTGTTGGCCTGACAGGCTGCCCTCAGGGAGATTTATTTTTCTTGGTCACTTTGTGGATTCTGCAGCACTAAAATTTGTTTAGAGTCATATTTTACAGGTATTAGAGGTGATTGGAGTGGGAGCTCGTGCCAATTCCTACTTTTACTCCACCATCTTGGCTCTGCCTCCAGGCTTATTGTTTATTATTTATTTCAAAAGTATTTACTTACCTGGACAAAATATGTCCTTGAAAGGGAATCTTCTTTGGAGAAATTAATTTAAAACTCATTTATTTATGTCCCAATATTCCTAGCTTCAACTCTACTGAGAAAGACACATAACTGCTAGAATAACTATGTTGCATTGGTAGAGAAATTATTTTCTCAGTGACCTCAAAGTTTTGAAAATGTGACTCAAAGATGACTATGTAGATGATTTTTTTTAAGAAGGGAAAAATGCAGCAACTCACCTAAGGTTATAGAAATAAGAGTGTATAGACTAGTACTGAACTCCAGTTTTTGACACAAAAATGTCATCTGAAGCTCTGGATGCCATTCAATGTTCCAGTGTTCTAGATAATTGTCAGATTACAAGTCATAAGGAAGGTACGAGCTTGCATTGGTAGAGGAAGTTATCTCACTTAAGAGTTCTCTATATTCATGAAATCATATCTTCAGTTCCTACTTATAGTAATTTTGACAAAACAACTGAGTTGGTATGGATGTAATGATTTTACTATGTAAAGACCAAGAAAAGCTGAAAGTGTTAGTAACTGTTGTTAAAAAGTCAATTGATTATTGATTACATTTGCCCACTTTAAATAATTAGATCTCTAGTTTGAGTGGAGACATTGGAATATTGACCTAAAGTTGCTTTTAATTTGATATTCATTTTTTTTTTCTAATCAGAAAATCTATTCCTTGCATTGACCTACAATTCTGAAACTAGCCAACTTCTAGATAGGAAGTTGAGGCTTAAAGAGATGGACTATCATAGTGATAGTTACTCTTTGAATCACAAGGAGTTAATCAATAAGACCAATATTTTCCATTGTAGCAGTGAAGTGATGATAGAGACAACACTGGACTCAGAATGAAGAACTGGATTTCAGTCCTTCCTCTGATGACTACTACCTGTATGACTCTATTCAATTCACTTTACCTTTTACAAGCTGTTTCTTCATCTATGAAATAGGATAACAAGAACAACACTAACAATAATAACAAAAATTGAACATATATTAAGGCATAAAACCTTCGTGATCAAATGTAGAAAAGCAAAAATATTAAATGCACCATTTTTATATCATACTTCTATAAAAATTACATTTAAGAAACAGCTTAAGAAACAGTGGAAGGATAGATTAAAAGCTAATTGAAAACTCAATAATCTAATCCTAAAGAATTAATGGGTCAAAGAACAGCTAATAAAAACAACAAATAATTTCATTAAAGAGTTTAACAGTGAGACAACATTTCAAAATTGGGATGCAACTCAAGCAGCACTTAGGGGAAATTTTGTGTCTCTCAATGTGTCCATAAGTAAAAGTGAGAGAATTAGGAATATTGCAACAAAAAGACTTGAAAGGAAATTAATTAAAAACCCTTCATTAAATACCAAGATAAAAATTCTGAAAATCAAAGAAAAGATTGATAGAAATTAAAATTTTAAAAATGAATTAATAAATAAAACCAGTATCTGGTTTTATGAAAAATATATTCTAGATAAATAATTGGTTAATTTGATTTTTAAAAGACAGAAAATCAAGTCACCAATATAAAAAAATGTATAGATAAGAAAACGTTACACTTCTTCCTATTCCCATTCAGTTTTCTCTAGAAGTTTAGCATATCTAAGTTTCCTAAATTTTTTACTCTTCTCCTTGACTTCTTTTTAATTTTTTTAGTTAGATTTTTCTAGGTCTGAAAGGGGAAAGTTGAACCACACCTTCACCCTACCCCCACCCCCCACACTAGTACAGTTTTACTGTCTATTTATTCCTATAATTAATTTAACTTTTCCTTTAGAAATCTGGATTGCTATAGAATTTGGTGTATATATGTTTAGTATTGAGATTAGTTGTCTATGATTCATTTTAGCAAGATTGTGTGTGTGTGTGTGTGTGTGTGTGTGTGTGTGTGTGTGTGTGTGTGGGCACATGTGAGTGTGTGCACCCACTCAGTGGAAATTGATTTCTATTGAATTGATTAGGGGTTAATAAAAGGAAAGTCAGAGGAAAGAAGGTAATGTCAAAAGCAAAACAGATTTTAGAAGAGAGACTGATAAAAGAGAGAGAGAAGAACAAACAAGAAAAAGGACACAGGGGCGGCTAGGTGGTGCAGTGAGTAGAGTGTCGGCCCTGGGGTCAGAAGGACCTGAGTTCAGATCCAGCCTCAGACACTTAATGCACAAACAAATAAAAACCTAGCCATGTGACCTTGGGCAAGTTACTTAACCCAAATTGCCCTCCAAAAATAAAAAAAAGAAAGAAAGAAAGAAAGAAAAGAAAAAGAAAAAAGACACAGAGAAATGCAGTTTGGAATCAGAATTTTGAATGTAAATTAGATGGACTAACCCACAGAGCAAAATTGAATAGCAAAATGGATTAGAAAGCAGAATCCAGCAATATGTTGTTTACAAGAAACACACTTGAAACAGAGAGACACACACAGAATTAAAATAAGGGATTGGAGCAGAGTTTATTCACCAGAAGTATAAAAGGCAGGGATAGCAGTCATGATCTCATAAAAAGCAAGAGAAAAACATAGACATAATTAAAAGGGATGAGCAAGTAAACACACACACACACACAGACAAATATGTGTGTAAATCCTTTTTGAACCAATTTAGATATTAGTGTGGTTCAAGCATTATTTGCCACCTCACATATTTTCTTCCACTATAAAAGCTTTTCCTGCATACTTCTTTTACATGATATTTTTTTCCTCATTCTTCTTCTCCTTTCACCCTTTTCTCAGATTGTTTTTCTTGCCCATCCATTTCTTTTTATATTATGCCAAGTGGATCAATTTATTCACTACACTCTTTCTATGTATAATGCTCCTAATTACCCTAATAGTGATAAAATTTTTATAAGATATATGAATTAACTTCCCATTTAGAAATGTAAACATTTAAAATTTATTGTTACTTATTATTTCTTTATGTTTACCATTTCATGTCTTATGTTTTGCATTTCTTTTAAGTCTTATGTTTGGAAGTAAAAAAAATATTCAGTAGTGATCTTTTTATCAGGAATATTTAAAAGTTCTCTATTTCATTAAATATTAATTTTCCCCTAGAATAACAATACTCATTTTTGCTGGGGAGGTTATTCTTGGTTGTAATTCTAACTGTTTTGACTCCCATAATATCATATTCTAAGTCCTCCATCCCTTTTTTTTTGTAGTAGTTGCTAAATTTTATGTGCTCTTGGGCAGAGCCAAGATGGTGGAATAGAAACAGCACTTCCAAGGTGCTCTGCCCCACACCACCTCCAAACAATGTAAAAGGGGAATCTGAACAACTTCTGGAGCCCCAGCACCCACAGAATGACACAGAGAAGCTAACCTCCTGCTGCGGACAGCCCAGTAGTCCTGCAGGGAGCAGTCAGCACAGCGCTCTGAGAGCAGGCAGCACAGCGCGCTGGGAACTGACAGCACAGCACTCTGGGAGCCAAGCCCAGGCCTGAGTGAGCTGCAGTTTTAGCCACAGGGTGGCTGGGTCAGCAGCTGGCTGGAGGGACCCCAGAACACCAGCAGCTGTGGCTATTCCAGAATGATCAGCACAGATATGCCTAGGACAAAGTGAGAGGTTAGTGCCCCATGGACTTTGGGACCAGTATTTGGGGAATGTGTCGACTTCCTCCCCTGGGGGCGAAAAGCTGCTGAGGAACCATGGCACAGAGGCCATTTTGCAGTATCAGTGGCAGCTCCACTTCCTGGTCTGTGAACTGTAGAGAGATCCAGCAATCAGTCTGGGGATTAATCGCTCTTGCTTTAACCTGCCTGGATCTGGATTGTGGTCTGGGGGGAAGTTTGGGGGTGGGTATCCAATTTGCCAGAGCAGGTGGAGCTTTACAGAGGCCACCCAACATCTGGAAGTTGTGAAGACCCCACATTTGGGACAGAAGCTCTCCTGTCTGGTGGCAGAGTCCTACTGTGGCAACAAGCCCCAAAATCAAGTAATTAAGTGGCAATATGCCTATGCAAAGGAAACAAAATAAACAGAAAAATGCAACTTTAGACTCCTATTTTGGAGGCAAAGAGGATCAAAGCACGGAACAGGAGGAGAACTGTGAGGTCAGAACTCCTGCACTAAAAGCCCCAAATGAAAATACAAGCTGCCTACAGGCCATAGAGGATCTAAAGAAGCAGATAAGAGAAGTAGGGGAAAATTGGGAAGAGAAATGAGAAAGATGCAAGAAAAGTATGAAATGACAGTCAACAGCCTGACTGAGGAAAACAACACCTTAAAAAATAGACTAACTAAAATGGCAAAAGAGGCTCAGAAAGGCAATGAGGAGAAGAATGCCTTAAAAAGCCGAATTTGCCAGATGGAAAAAGAATCTCAAAAGTTCACTGAGGAGAATCATTCCTTCAGAATTAGACTGGAGCAAACGAAAGCTAGTGACTTTATGAGAAATCAAGATGCTGTTAAACAGATCCAAAGGAAAGAATAGAAGGCAATGTGAAATATCTCATGGGAAAAACCACTGACCTGGAAAATAGATCCAGGAGAGATAATTTAAAAATTATTGGACTACCTAAAAGTCATGATCAAAGAAAGAACTTAGAATTCATCCTTTAAGAAATTCTGAAGGAAAATTGCCCTGATGTTTTTGACCCAGAGGGGGAAATAGAGGCTGAAAGAATCCACCGATCACCTCCTGAAAAGGATCCCAAAAAGAAAACTCATAGGAATATTATAACCAGGTTCCAGAACTTCCTGATTAAGGAGAAAATCCTACAAGCAGCCAGGAAGAAACAATTCCAATATTGTGGAAACACAATTAGAATAGCACAGGACCTGGCAGCTTCTACACTGAGGGATTGAAGGGCATGGAATATGATATTCCAGAGGGCAAAAGAGCTGGGATTAAGCCAAGGGTCACCTACCCAGCAAAACTGAGTATCTTGTTTCAGGGGAAAATATGGTCATTCAGTGGAATAGAGGACTTTCAAGCATTCTTAAGGAAAAAATCAGAGTTGAATAGAAAATTTAACATTCAGACACAAGAAGCAAGAGATGCTTGAGAAGGTAATCAGGGAAAAGAAATCAAAAGGAACATGTCAAAGTTGAACCATTTACATTCCTATATGGAAAGACAATAACTATGTCTGATGAAACCTTTCTCGTTTTGAAAACAATTAAAGAAGGGTAGATGGACATATGAATACATATGTGAATGTGTGTATATATGTTTACAGGTATACATGGATAGAGGGCACAGGTTGAATTTGGTGGGAAGGGATGATACTTAAGGGGTGAAATTTAGAGGTGAGAGAGGAAAGTGACAAGAGGAGATGGGGAGAGACAGGGTAGGGTAAACTATCTCATGTAGAAGAGGCAAGGGGAAGTAGTTGCAGGGGAGGGGAAGAACAGGAAGGCAAAAAGGAAAAGCCGTATTCTCATTGAATTTGGCTCAGGGAGAGAATGACATACACACTAAATATGATATCTCACCCTGCAGGAGAGTAGGGGGAAGGGGGATGAGAGGGGGGGTGATGGAGAGGAGAGCATTCTAGGGGGTGGGGAGATTGGAAGTACCCACTTTCGAAGAGCGACAGGATCAAGTAGGGAATGGGCCAGGTGGGGGTGGGATGGGTCGGAGGGAAATATAAGCAGTCTTTTACAATATATCTACTGTTGTAATGTTTTGCATAGCTATACATGTACAACATATACTGAATTGCTTATCTTCCAAGAGGGAGTGGGTGACAAGGCAGGAAGGGAATGGATCTGAAACTCGAAGTCTTAAAATTATATGTTTCAAATATATATAAATACTATTATTAATACTATTTTGCATGTAATTGGTAGATAAGATGTTCAGGCATTGGGGCTCAGAGATTCACCTTGCCCTAATGGCAAAGTCAAAGGGGGTATGTGAGAAGATAAGAAGATATAGGAGAGAGCAGATTGGATAAGGGGATATCTAGTGGGACTGCTATTCTGGTGTGGTGGGTCGGGAAAAAATGGGGAAAAATTGTAACTCAAAATCTGGTGGAAATGAATGATGTAAACCAGAAGTTAATAAAGCATTTGCTAAAAAAATAATAAATTTTATGTCTTTTTTTTTTTTAATAAGCAATTGGGGTTAAGTAACTTGCTCAAGGTTACACGGCTAGTCATTATTTATGTGTGGGTGCTCATTTTCTGAGGCTGGATTTGATCTCGGGTCATCCCAACTCCGAGGCCGGCACTCTTACTCACTGCGCCACCTAGCCGCCCCTAAATTTTATGTCTCTTGACTGTTGCTTTATGATATTTGAATGGTTTCTTTCTTGTTCTTTACATTTTTATTTGCCTTAGGATCTCAGGAATTTGACTATAATATTCCTGAAAGGTTTTATTTTGGGATCTCTTCCATATTATGATTGGTGGACTCTTTACATTTCTATTTTACTTCTTATTCAAGGATATTTGGGCAGTTTTCCTTGATAATTTCTTGAAATTTGATGTCTAGGTCTTTTTTTTAAATCACAGCTTTCAGATAATCTAATAATTCTTAAATTATATTTCCCTGATCTATTTTCCAGATCATTTTTTCTAATGATATGTTTAATATTTTCTTTTATGTTTTCATTAATTTGATTTTGTTTCTTCACATCTCATGTCACTTTATTAGTTTTCACTTGCCCAATTCTAGGAACTTTGAATTCTTTGTCTTCTTCTGGTTGTTATTTTGATCTTCTTTGTCCCCAAAGTTTGATTCTATTGTCTCACTTTATTTTACACTGATTACTCATCTTCCCAGTCAAATTTTCATGCTTAGGCTACTTTTTTTGTTGTTTGTTTTACTCACTTTCCTTTTTTACTTCTTGATTTGGAACTTTATGTTAATGTTTGACTCTGTTCCCAGTATGCAGGGGTGGGGGTGGACTGGGTGGGTGGAGAAAATGACTATCTCAAGTTTCTGATGTTTTGCACTGCCTTTTTCAGAGCTATTTCTGAGTATCTGGAAGATTTTTTGGTGCTTCCAAAGTGGTGTGATCTGGTGAGGTGTGGTCACTGTTCCCTTGTGCTTTATTTTGATTATTACTCTGGAAGATCCCTGGGGATGGCAGTATTGCTCCTCAGACACCCTTCTCCCTTGGGACCAGAAATGATACTTTTTCTCAGTCCCTGATTCCTTGGGGCTTGAAGCAATATTATCTCTCATCATTTCTACTCCATCCTGACAAAAAGTGCTTCTCTTTGTCCTTGAACTATGACCCAGAAGTGGGTAAAGGCAGTGATGTTGCCAGTTACCCCTCAGGTCTCCCACTCCCTCTTAACTAAAAGTGCTTCTTTCTGCTCTTGAACTATGACACAATAGAAGGTATAGGTGAAGTAGTTGCCAAACAACATCTTATCCTGCATCCAGTGGTACCATGAAAGGTACCAGAAAGGTACCATGTAATCTCTTTCTGACCACTTATCAGGTCCCTTTACTGTCTTTGAGTTGAAAGTTACTGAAGTGGCTGCTACTAGTATTGTCCCCACCTGGTCCTACTACTGGTGTTACATCCATGTGTGATCCAGGCTAGTCTCCATTCCCATTCAACAGACTTATCTATCCAACCTCTAACTTGTTTTGGGCTAGAAGAATTTCTCACTCTGATCTTTTTTTTATTCTGCCACTCCAGATTTTAATCTGAGGCATAATTTTTTAAAGTTATTTAGGGAAAAATGTAAGGAGAGCATGGCTGAGCGATCCTTTATAATATCATCTTGGTTCTGCCCCCAAAATAGTCATTATTTTATTTCTTTTTATTTATTTATTTATTTATTTATTTATTTATTTATTTATTTATTTATTTATTTATTTATTAATTAGTTTAGTTTCAGTTAACAAGATTCAATTCCATAGTTCCTTGGTTTTCAAATTTCCTTTACTTCCCTCCCCCCTCCCCTCATGACAGTATATAGTACAGTATAGGGTCTGCAAATGCATTCATATTAAACATTATTCCAATTACAAAGGCATATTGTACTAGGTGGGATGAAAGATGGTAGGGAAGAAGTAAAACCAAACAATGAGAAGAACAAGATCATTTAGTTTGCTTCCATCAGGATTCAGGCTCAGTTCTTTCTAGTTATATCTCTGGATGGCATATTTCTCACTTTCTTGAGTCATTCGGGATTAACTTATATCACTGCATTGCTGAAAAGAGTCCAGTCTGTCATAGTTGGTCGTCACAGATATGGTATGTCTGTGATTGTATACAAATTTCTTCTGATTCTACTCTTCTCGCTCAGCATCAGTTTGTATAAGTCTCTCCAGGTAATTATGAAATCTGTCACCTCCTCGTTTCTTATAGCACAATAAAATTCCATTACATTCATATACCACAACTTGTTTAGCCATTCCCCAATTGATGGGCACCCCTTTAGTTTCCAATTCTTTGCAACCACAAAAGGGCTGCTAAAAATATTTTTGTACATATGGGTCTTCCTCCCACTTCTATGATCTCTTTGGGATATAACCCTAGAAGTGGTATGGCTGGGTCAAAGGGTATGAAATTATTTATAATCCTTTGGGCATAATTCCAGATTGCTCTCCAGAATGGTTGGATAAGTTCACAACTCCACCAGCGATGTATTAGCGTTCCAATTTGCCCACATCCTCTCCAGCATTTGTCACTTTCTTTTTTTGTCATCTTAGCCAATCTGACTGGAGAGATGTGGTATCTCAGAGTTGTTTTGATTTGCATTTCTCTAATTAATAGTGATTTAGAGCATTTCTTCATATGCTTATAGATATCTTTAATTTCTTTCTCTGAAAACTGCCTGTTCATATCCTTTGACCATTTATCAATTGGGGAATGACTTGTATTCATATAGATTTGGCTCAATTCTCTATAAATTTTAGAAATGAGTCCTTTATCAGAGACACAAGTTGTAAAAATTCTTTCCCAATTTCCCACCTCCCTCTTGATCTTGGTTGCATTGGCTTTGTTTGTACAGAAGCTTTTCAATTTAATATAATCAAAATTATCCATTTTGCATTTTATAATGCTCTCTAATTCTTGTTTGGTCCTAAAGTCTTCCCCTCTCCACAGATCTGTCAGGTAAACTATTCCTTGAGAGATAAAACAGAGAAAGAAAATTATAGACCAATATCCCTCATGAATTTAGACGCAAAAATTCTAAATAAAATATTAGCCAAAAGACTCCAACAACTTATCACAAAAATAATACACCCTGATCAGGTAGGATTCATTCCAGGAATGCAAGGATGGTTTAATATTAGGAAAACCATCAGTATAATTTAGCATATCAACAACAAAACTAGCAAAAACCACATGATCATCTCAATAGATGCAGAAAAGGCTTTTGACAAAGTACAACATCCATTCCTATTAAAAACACTAGAAAGTATAGGAATAAATGGAGCCTTCCTTAAAATAGTTGCTAGCATCTATCTAAAACCATCAGCAAGTATCATATGCAATGGGGATAAACTAGAAGCCTTTCCAATAAGATCAGGATTGAAACAAGGGTGTCCACTATCACCCCTCTTATTCAATCTGGTACTGGAAACGTTAGCAGTAGCAATTAGAGAAGAAAAAGAAATCAAAGGAATCAAATTAGGCAAAGAAGTGACCAAGCTGTCACTCTTTGCAGATGATATGATGATATACTTAGAGAATCCTAGAGAATCAAGTAAAAAATTACTTGAGACAATAAATAAATTTGGCAAAGTTGCAGGATATAAAATAAACCCACATAAATCCTCAGCATTCCTGTACATCTCTAATAAAACTCAACAGCAAGAGATAGAAAGAGAAATCCCATTTAAAGTCACTGTAGACATTATAAAATATTTGGGAATCTACTTGCCAAAACAAACCCAGAATCTATATGACCACAACTACAAAACACTTCTCACACAAATAAAAACAGATCTAAATAGTTGGAAAAATATCAATTGCTCGTGGCTGGGTCGAGCTAATATAATAAAAATAGTCATTTTAATGAAAAATACATAACATATTTACATATGTTATCTATATATTATCAATACATATATAGTCATATATCATACATATATAACATATATCTCCTTCTTCTCCCCCCCTCTTTTTTCCTATATTTCTTTGCTAAACTTGCATTGCTGCTCTTTTCTTCTCCTTTCCCACTTGGTATTGTTTGGACATGCTGCCATTCATGACTTCCTCACCCCTATTCCTGTCAACACCCATGCTATTTAAACCCAGTTATAATAATAAATAGTCCTGGATTCTCATCCATCCAAGGTATTTATGGTACTGATATGAAAGCCAATTTAGAAACAATCTTCTTTTAACCCTCCCACTGAATTTTAACCTCTATCCCAGCATCTTTCAATGCCTTATAAAATGAACTGCTGGAAATTAAAAAAAAAAAAGAAATTAAACCACATGTATTAAGTCCTTACATTTAAAACATGCTACAGTAAAAACAATAATGACAACAGCAATAATAAATAATAAACAACCTATTCAAATGCAAAGAGAAATAGGATATTTTGAGGACAAACTGAAAAAAGACACATTAACATGGTAACGAATGATATGGAGGTGAATTAATCTAAAGGCCTGATTCAGTCCTTGATTGCATATGTGTTATCATATTAAAAGAAAATGTGTCCTTTGAATAGGCTTTTCTCCCCTCTATATTTAGATATTTCTTTGACTTTTTAAATCATGTTGAACATTTGTTGCAAGAATGCTTTGGATTCTGCCTCTAATATGAAATAGCAGTGTAGGTTCCCAATTAGTGACACAAAACATCTGTTATATAGCTGCTTCATTAGTACTTTAGAGCCATAACTAGGCTTTTTTCCACATCTGGGACAGAAATAATTTGGTAGCATTGGGCTTAGGCCATGTCAATGATGATGCTCTTACAGTAGGTGAGGTTGGATGCAATCTGACTCTTGCATCTAAGAGTTGATGCACCTAAGAGAAGATTGTCCTGGTTATGGGAGGACCTCTGAGTAAGTCTTCAGAGTGATCACTGTGTGTAGGAAGTGAAATCCTCCATTTGTCACACCCTGATTCAAAGGTCAGTTTGTCTTGTGGTAGGTATGGCTCTGTAGTACTCCTTGAATAAAACTATTGAAAGGGAGGTATAAATAAAAAAATATATATATTGCAGGTTGTTCCATGTTGAAGAATGTTTATTTAAGTTATGGAATCGTACAATTTTAGCTTTTGAAAGGGACTTTGAAATTATCTAGTCTCTTAGTGTCATTTAGCTCATGCTCAGCACAATTAAGCAACTTGTCGAAGGTTGCATGCTTAGCTAAGAGCAATGCCATAAATAGATGCCACATATGTTGACTAGAACACACTGGTCTTATTACAGTTTTATTCTGCTTCTCTTATATAACTTATACTAAATCAAATTGGGCACTGAATAACTAGAAGACCATTTAATAATAAGATAGTGTTGAGAATTTTAGAATCTCTTTTTAAATCATGATCTTGTGTATCATATCTAGATCTGTATGTAAATATCCAAAATCATGGTTGTTGGTATTTGAAATAATTTTTCTGTCAAAAATAAGGTCTTAATACAGCAATGTAGATGTATTGTGGAGAAATTCACTTGTTTTTGTAGGTAAAAACTAAAAAACTATTTTGGTATATTCACTTCTATATGTCCCAATTATAAATTAAGTGATAAAATAGACATTTATCAAGCATTTATGAGAGACCCATTGCTCTACTTTCCTATTCAAAATATGAAGAAATCATGAAAGAAACAAAAAACCACTACCCTCAATAAATTCACATTTCTTGAGGAAAGTGAATATTTTTGTTTTTGCTTTTGTATCTTTAGGGCCTATCACCATGCTGGACTCATAATCAATCAACAAGAACATATTAAGTGAACAAAACATTATCCTAAGGGCTGGGAATATGAAATAAAAGCAGAGTCCCTGTCCACAAGAGGCACATATTCCAATGAGAGAGATGATACATAATTAATTCCACATATTCAAGATATATATAAGACAGACAATAATTACTGAAGGAAGTCACTTGCAGCCATGAGGAATGGGAAAAAACCTCTTGACAAAAACTGTAGTTTAATTAATATTCTCTGAAATCCTCTTTTTTTTTTTAGAATAAATTGACTCTAAATCTATGATCCTTCAAATCTTTACCATAAGATGGTAAACAGTTTCTTAAAGGTGTATACCTCTGCTGTTAATGATTAAGTTTTATTTGGATGAAAAATGTTAGTGTTGGTTCAAGATAACAATGAAAGCATTGCATAAAATCTATATAAATGAATGAATTTTAGATTTGACCAGTGCCTTAGGAAAAGAGTTTATAAGTCATGCACTTTCATTGAATCAGTAATATCCCAAAAGACAAAAAGTTATAGTAATGAAGCAACTTTGTTCTATTATGGTTTTCTTTTATATTCCCATTAGAAAACAAGCAAAGATATATGCTTCTATTGACTTCCAACAAATAACGCTCACCAAATATCAACATCATCTCCAAATATTCACTGAAATGAATGTCTTGTATTCCATCAGTCAAAAAGCACTTTTTGAGTACCTACTATATACTAGACATCATAATAAAAGATACAAAGTTGAAATTAATAATCTCTGCTTTCAAAGAGCTTGTTTTATCTAGGGAGACAACGCACACACATATAAATAAATACAGAAAATACCAAATCAATTTGTCAGTTTAGAGAAGAAGGAAAGAATCACTTGGGATAATTAGGAATAGCTTCATATAGAAAGTAATTGGGATTATGTTAGGAAGAACTTTAAAAGGCAAGCAGAGGACTTTATCTTTTCTCTTAGAGACTCTAGGGAGACACTAGAGTTTATTTAGGAAGGGAATGATACAATGGTATCAGCACTTAAATCATTTTGGTAAATGTGGAAGATAGAAGTGTGTGTGGGGGGTGGGGGGGAGGGATTTGAAGTAGGAAGATTAAGTAGGAAGCCATTGCAATAGTGCAGGTGATAGGTGATAAGGGCCTGAACCAGAGTGGTGATTATATGAGTAATGAAAAGGGGATGGGTAGAAGAGATATTGTGGAGATAGAAAAGACAATATTTGACAATGTATTGGATTTGTGTGAGAAATGAATGAGCAAAAGTCACAAAGGGAACAAGATTGAGAACTTGGATGAGAAGAGGGATGCTAATTCCCTTGATAAAACAGGGTTTGGAGGAAAAGAATAATTGATGGATTTGAGATATCTACAGGAAGTCCAAATTTAAAATTCCACTAGGTAGTAGTCATAAGGAACTCAGAGAGTCTGAGGCTATGCAAGGAATCTAGCTGTCATCTACATAAAGATGTCAATTAAAGGGTGTTGTTGCTAAGGTCTCCAAATGACAAAGTTTAGAGAAAACAGAAGAAAGACTAAAGAAGTGTTTTAGGAAGAGCCTCGGAGAACATCCATACTTATGTGGTATGATATGGAAAAAGATCCAAACAAAGGAATCTGTGAAGGGTAGGTCAAATATGTGGGTGGACAATCTCAAAATAGTGGAGTCATGGGGCAGCTAGGTGGTGCAGTGAGTAGAGTGCCGGCCCTGGAGTCAGAAGGACCTGAGTTCGGATCCGGCCTCAGACACTTAACCCACACAAACAAAAACCTAGCCATGTGACATTGGGCAAGTTACTTAACCCCAATTGCCCTAAAGGGGCGGCTAGGTGGCGCAGTGAGTAAGAGCACCGGCCTTGAAGTTGGGATGACCCGAGATCAAATCCGGCCTCAGAAAATGAGCACCCACATATAAATAATGACTAGCCGGGTAACCTTGAGCAAGTTACTTAACCCCAATTGCTTAAAAAAAATAGTGGAGTCACAAAAATTTTAGAGAATTGAGAACATCTATACTGTTGAATGATGCAGGAAGGTCTAGGAATAAGAGAACTGTGAAAAGGCTATCAATATGGAAATTAAGTATTGAATTAAGTACAAGTCTGATAGTGCCTCTTCTCAATTAGGAAGAATAATACTGGTTAGAAAATTATTCAGCTGCAAAAATATTTTGTATTATTGCTATAGGCATTTGGCATAGTAACTATATATCTATATTACGATAATTTAAAGCATACTTTGGGCAAATGTAGAGAATTGGACTTTGAAGGGCATGTCTTTTTTTTTGAAGAAGAATTTCTCAAAATGCCTGTGAGTAAATCTAATTAAAATTAAAAATGACTGTTTGGCTTTGAGTTCCTACAGCAAATATGTTGGTAAACAATTAAAAATGAGAAGGCTTTCATTTTCCTCTGAGGCCTCCTTACTACTTTTGGTTACACATCTCCTCCTACTGGTGCTCATATACCCTCAAGGTACTACCATCTGTTCTATGTGTCACTATTTCTCCTACACACAAACCCCCTTGCTTGTAAGCATTTCAACTGTATCAAATATTTCCCTTGTTACTGCCTTTGCTACCCTTACAATCCATCCATTCTGTTTCTCAGACGCAATTTCACATTCTAGGCTGACTTTCAGCACAACAAAGCTAACACCTTTAGGCATGGTGAAACTATAGTAGCTGTTCCTCTTTCCCATTTATCTGAGTGACACATACTCTTATTCTTCTGGCAGAAACGAGGGCCAATATAGGGATGAGGCAGGGAGTGTTACCAGTCAAGGTTGTGGAAAAGTTTTATTCTTTTCTCACTCTTCACTGTTGACACCACCACCTTTTCAATTATGAATATCATGAAAATAAATGGACAGCTGTAATGGCAAACAAAGAAGTACTTAGTGCATTGTTTCAGCCATTTGATAATTTACCACCTTGTTTAAATTCAAGTTCATTTTGTGTCTTGCCCATGATTATATCAAATCTTTTTTAAGAAACAGAACTTGTAAAACCCACAGTGGGAGGAGCTTGCTGATGCAACAGGAAGGGATGGAATGGGGAGGAACTAATAACCATATATAAGGAGTAGCCCAAGCTGGGAGAGAACAGAACTGAGAAGGGGGATGGTTGTGGAGGCCATAACTCTATTTGTTGGTTCTATCTCTGTTGATTTTTGTTTGTGATACTTTGTACAGAAGCCCTGGGACTTTACTGGAAGCCCTGAAAGAGGATTTTCTTGTTGTCTGTTTACAGAAGATCTAGAGGAGGGTTTTAGAGGTCCTGGGACTGTACTGATGATGTGTGTTGAGTTCTCAGACCTCGTTGGTGGGTCTTGGTTAATTTCACAGGCAGATAGCGAGTTGATGATGGTGCTGGCAATGTGTATGAATGTTATTATGGCTCTATTGAGCTTTGTCTTCCCAGAAACAGAAACTGTGAAGGACTTGAGATGGACTGGACACTGTAAGCTTCAATATGGAACTGGATGAGGAGTTGGATTAGGAGCTGGATGAGGAGTTGAGAGCTGCCTACCTTTGAATCCAGGTGACAGTTGGGTAAAGTCAGGCAAAAGCTGGGACCATGGAAGAGGAACAGTGGAATCTGAGAGCCAGCCTCAAATCAAGATGAAAAGACCTCTTCTTGTGTACTTAATGCTGACTGAGAAGATCATGATTTACTGTGGCCTAGGTGTGGAAGAACTTTTTACTCTGTACCTTGTACCTCTTAAGGATGATTACCTTAAGTATGATTAGAAACTAATCTCCAGTCAAGAAGAAAGAAGACTTTTTGACTGAGAAATTAAGACAATGTCACCTAGGGGTGGTGAACTTTGACCTTTGAACTTTGTGTCCCTTAAGGAGGCTTGCTCATTAAGGATGATTGAGTTTAGGACTTACTGAATGATATATTTTGTTTAAAACTATGTGGCCAGTTTGGTAAAAACTATGTGGTCACTTTAGTGATAAGTTGTCATGTTATAATATCGTGAATTCTATTCTTTGGTTTCTGTGAATGTTTTGTCTTATTACTGAATAAATTGAGAATTCACTATACTGTGTGATCAGAAGCTTAAAGCTGTCCACAGCAGCAGTCCTCTGGAAAGCTACCCTTGTTTGGCTTTACAATGGTGTAGAAGCAGTTGCATCTGGAAGCACTCATCCTAGAAGTTGATTAATGATGGGCTGCGGTTGGTGGGGCCAAGGCTTTTCTGAAGCATGTTACCTGGTCTGGGAGTTAATCACTGAGGATGTTATTGGGTTTTTCCTTCCTTGCAGTCATTTATCTCTTTGGCTTGGTAACTGATCTCATTTAGCCTAGACACATTTCTAACTTATCCTGGACCAACATTCACGGGCTAATTTTTGGGCACACAGTCAAACCAAGAGATTTCGTATCAGTATTGTATTCCTGTACCAGATAGATCAGATCAACAACCTGTTGGCACATGAAATGAAGTGGATAAAGCGTTCAAACTGTTTTGCATTTTGAAAAGTACAAAATTCTTTTTAGAGGCCACAAACACACTATGAAAGCAAAGGCCCATTTGTTTTATATCAATATTAAAGACATAATTCTGCATGTCACTTAGGCACGGGATACAAGTCACCAAAGTACTGAAGAATTAATATCACCCAAGGGAAAATAACAAAGAACAGAATATGTCAGGGCATTGTACCATAAGAGGATAGCATGGGCTGGTCATGTAAAATCAGAGAGGAATAATAGGCTGAAATTCAGACTGAAATCCAGGTACTAGCTCCACTAGTACATAACAATTTCAGAGAAAAGTGAGGAAGATGAATTCAATTTGGTGAACTCACAGTAGGATATAGACAAGAGTTTCACAGAAAGGGTAAATCTGTTTGGATCCTAGTCTGTATCAATAGGAGGAATTCTGAGGACAATAAGGTCACAGACCCATCAGAGTATTTGAATATATTCATATCACTAAATGTAATACTAGTAGAATAAAAATTAAATTGGATATTCCACTCAGATCTGAGCAAGTAACTTTCAGTGACCTATGTGTTAACTTTCCTAAGCTTAGCAAGAAAGAAAGAAATTAAATTTAAATGTACCCAATCTTTTTTCCTCTCTACCTACTCCTTCACCTCTGCCAATGCTATGTGGAAATATAGAATTCCATCAGTCTCATTAGATATAAGTCATCCTGAGAATGTGAAAAGTCACATCTCTTTGTCAACCATTTAACTATGATGGCACATGATAGTAAATTCTACTTACTGGATTTTAAGAGCCAGTCTGATTTATTAATCTCACAGAAAGTGATTTTCCTAAAGTGCAGATCTAACCATGTCACAATCCTCTACTCAATATATTCCAATAGCTTTCAATCACCTTCAGTATTAAATACAAACTCCTCTGTTTGACATTCAAAACCCTTCATACCCATACTAACTTTCTAGTCTTCTTACACCTCCCTCCCAGTTATGTCATTGATTTAGTGACACTGGCCTCCTTGTTCCACAAACAGGATGTTGCATTTCTTTGTCCTTAGCATTTCTACTAGAATTCCTCTTCTTTGCCTACAGCTTTCTTCAGTTAAAAAAAAAATCATTTTCCACAGAGGTATCAAATAGTTGGCAAAATTTGGCAAGTGTGAGCATCAATATTTGGCCCAGAGAGATCCATTTCTTTCTGCATTTTGTCTCACTATTCTATAGTACCTCTTAATTCTAGTGCCTTCCCTCTCTGTTAATAATCCCCACCCTTTATTTAACTTATTTATACATGTGTTTGCTATCAGTCTTTACCATTAGATTATGAGTTCCTAGAGGTCAAGAACCCTTTTTTTTATCTTCAGTGTTGCCTGGTACATAGTTGGTTTTTACAAATTCTAATCTACTCACTGACTGAGATATGGTCTTTGTTTCTATTATGGCCATACATTAATAAGCTCTTTAGCTTAAGGCTATAAAGGGGGGGAGGAGGAAGAAAATGAACAACAATTTATTTCCTAGACTTGTTTAATTATGCTAATACATGCACATTTAAAATAACCTTTTCTAGTGTCCTGTGATCATAACCTTTCTCCATTCAATATATCCCCTTATAAGAACAATTTCATTGACTTTCTCAAACATTTATTGAGTACTAACCATGTCCCAGGCAGTACTAGTAATATAAAGAAAGATAAAAAGATAGGACAGTAAAGTAGGGAATTATATGATTTAAATTTAGAAAGGTAAGTGGGATCCCAATTGTCCAAGATTATAAATGCCAGAGTGAGGTTTTTCTATTTTATCTTAAAGCTTATTTTAAAAAAAACACATTAAAGTAGATTAGTAATATAGTCAGATTTATGTTTTAAGGAGATTCGTTTGGCAACTGTGTTGAGGATGTACTACATAGGAGAAAGACAATGCAGGGAGACCATTGCAAGAATCTAGGCAAATAGTGATGAGGGTATGGACCAGGATAAAGGCTTTGGAAATGGAGAGTAAGAATAATTTACATAAAATACTGTGGTGGGAGAAGTGAAAAAACTTTCACTACTAATTAGATATGGGAGGTGAGGGAAAGGGGAGAAAAAGGCTGATTTCAAGTTGTTGAGCTCGTGTAAATGGAAGGATGGTGGTCCTTATGAAAGAAATGAAAAAGTTTGGAGGAGAGAAGTTGTAGGGAAAATAGGATGAGGCAAATGGGATTCTCTGTATAACAAATCATTGTGAGGACAAAGGAAATTGAAAACTAGCTTAAGGGAAATTAAATGCTATTGGGTTTTGAGAGGGGTGTAGGGTTCTAAATCCAAACACAGGGTATATGTTACAGTTGATAAAGAAATGCATGTAGTTACATGTATTTGCCTGAGCATTTTTGTAACCAGTGTGCCATTGTTTCAATGCAGCTTTATTTCTTACACTTAATTGTATTCTTGACATCGTCACTGTCTATAGTAAATAAATACTTTAATAACTAAAGGATATAGATCTGACCCATACATAGAGGAGAGAAAAATTAAAGAGAGACAAAAGTGAAAATTTTAGTAGAATAATAAAATCTAGAAATCATTAACAGATGACAGATGCTATCAGGTGCTGACTATGCAGTGGGTACTATGCTAAGACACAGAGAAACAAAAATAAAAATGACAGTCCATGCTTTTGAGGGGGTGAAAAAACAAGTACACAAATAAATTACATAAAAGGTATAGCATAATAAGGGAAAAGGAATGTTTAAACAAAGAATCATTGACATTTATCTAGCACTTGAAAGTTTGCAAGGCAATTTACCCTATTGCTTTTATCCAAGCCTACTGAAGTATATATAGGTATTTTATATAGGTATATATATGTGTGTGTATATATATATATAAGCATTTTTATTTGCATTTTAAAGATTACAAAAGGGGGCCCAGCTGAGTGGCACAGTGAATAGAGCACCTGCCCTGGACTCAGGAGGACCTGAGTGTAAATCTGACCTCAGACACTTGACACACTAGCTGTGTGACCCTGGGCAAGTCATTAACCCCAATTACCTTGCCTCTCCCTCTTCAAAACAATACATAAAAAAAAACCTTGAGACTCAGAGAAATGAAATGACTTTACCATAGTTACAGAGAAGTAGAAGGATTCCAAGGCTAGATTTGAACTAAGGTCTTCCTGGCTGAATTTCCTGTGTTATGTCACCTACGTTACAGTAAAGTGAGCTACATAGCAATGTTTATAGATTTGGAGTCAAGAAGAATTGACCTCAAATCCTCAATTAGCCTCTAACAAGCTATGTGACCTTGAGGAAGAAACTTAACCTTTATTTTCTTATTTGTAAAGTAGATACAGTAATGGTTCCTACCTCAATGGTTTGATGTGGGGTTCAAAAGGGAATATATTTAAAATACCTCACAAATCTTAAATTTCTATATGAATTAAAACTTGTTACTAAGTGTTATAAGAAATATGAAAATAGAGACATTACTTTTAGATGGCATGGAAGTGGAGGTGACAACCAATGCCAAAAATCCTTTTATTTCCCTTGGAAATAAAGCCAAGCACACAGAATGAAATATTATTGTGCACTAATATTCAGACAAAAAGACAAACAAAATGAAATCTAGACTACAAAACATCTGTAAATAGTGCTTAAATTCTTGTGAAAATTATAAAACAATTGAAAAATTAAACACAGATTCAATTAAATATCTTTTATGATGAATTGTATCCCTCATGATCAGAAGAGAAAAAATCTCTGAAGTTATACTATAAAGTTAGAGAACCAAGTGATCAGCACACTAGGAAAACACATAGTTTCATGTCAAATAGCACAGTTTTATTTGACGAATGAGAATTATTTCAATAGTAAAAGATATAGAGAACGTTTTTTCCAGACATGCAGGGGGAAAACTCTTTGAATAGGTAAACAACACTAAAGAGGATAAAAAAATAATAAGATTGGCAAATAACTAGTGGTTTAATTTGACTGGAAGGTAGAAAGTGTGAAAAAACATGAAACTATGGAGCAAAGTTCAGTACACATAATTGAAAGTCTGAAATGATAGACTGCTTAATTTTTTTTTAGACCAGCCCTATTATTTCATTAATAAAGAAATTCCTAATGAAGAAAGGACCACTGTGATGCAAACTGGCATCTAATCTATAATTTATAGTCTTTGAAATATGCCTGGGTTGTAAAGAGATTAAGTGAGAGTCCAAGCCATTTACTGAGGTAACATGATATTGACTGATTTTATGGTATATTGGGGGGTTAATGGAACTCACTAGATTGCTAGTCTTCAAATGTGTGTCTTTTTAGGCAAAGTCAAAATGGCAGTGTAGTGACAATGATTCTTTTATCAATATCTGGGATTAACAAAGGGATTACTGGTATGATCCAAATGGAATTGTTTTCTAGCAGCTCCAAGTCTGTTTTCTTTTTAAAGAGAGTAAAAAAAAAAAAAAAAAAGCACCAGAAGACAAGAAAGTCAAAACTGCTACATACAAAGCCTCAAAGAAAAATGTGAATTGGTCTCAGGCACCAAAACAATTCTTATAGGAGCTCAAAAAGTATTTTAAAACTCAAGTAGGAGAAGTAGAGAAAAATTGGGAAAAGAAGTGAGTGTAATATAAGAAAATTCAACAGGTTAGTAAAGGAGGAACAAAAAACACATAAAGAAAATAACACCTTAAAAACAGAATAAGCCAAAGGGTAAAAGAGGCAGACAAGTCCACTGTAGAGGAGAACTCATTAAAAGCAAATCTAGGCACATGGAAAAGGATGTACACAAGCTCATTGAAGAAAATAATTCCTTAAAAATTAGAATTGGGCCACTGGAAGTGGATGACTCCAGAAGACATCAAGAAAACATCAAACAAAACCAAAATAATGGGAAAAAAATGAAAGACAATGTGAAATATCACATTGGAAAAGCAACTAACTTGGAAAATAGATTCAGGTGAGATAAGGTAAGAATGATTGGACTACCTGAAAGCCATGATCAAAAGAGGAGCTAGATATAGTATTTAAAGAAATTACAAAGGAAAATTTCCCTGATATCTTAGATTCAGAGGGTAAAATAGGAATTGAAAAAAAAAAACATCAATCATTTCCTGAGATAAAACCCAAAACAAAAACTCCCAGGAATATTAGAGCCAAATTGTAGAGCTCTCAGGTCAAGGTGAAAATACTGCAAGCAATCATTAAGAAACTATTTAAATATTAGTCATCCAAAGTCAGGATGACAAAGGTTTTGGGATTTTTTATATCAAAGAATTAGAGGGCATGGAATATGATATTACCAAGAGCAAATGAACTAGGATTGCCACCAAGAAAAACCTACCAAGGAAAACTGAATGTAATCATTCAGGGGAAAAATGAATATTTAATGAAATAGAGGACTTTCAAGCATTACTGATGATAATACAGGCAGCTAGCAAGTGTCAGGTTAGAATGGAGCTTAGTTCTTCCTGGTTTCAGAATAAGAGAAATATGTACCTTACCATTTAACTGCCTAGTATCCTCTTTTTTTCTCTCTCCGAAAGTCTAGTGTTTTAAGGGAATTCTCATTTTTCTTTTTATTTTTATAGAAGACTGGTACCTGGAACTCTCAAACTTGAGTACTGCTAGAAGACAACCTCATGGTTCTCACTTTCTAGGAAATGCCATTTCTTGCATGGCTGGAATATAGTCACACTGCCCAAGAAAGTCCTCTACCTTGATATAGGAGGCTATGATTTAGGATTACTATACATTCCCTTAGAAATCCAGAATTCATGAATTGCAACGATATAGAACATAAGCTTTTGTTCGCCATAGTTGACATTTTACAGACTAAGAGGCTATGTAGCTCCTTCTTATATACTTAGGACATGGATTTGCTTATAGAAATCCTGCTCTCAGAACATGTGGACAAGAGCAAATGAAACTTCTTTCTTAAGGAAGCCATCATTGAATCCAAGAAAAAAAATTACCCCTCTCTCCAGTATTCAGGCTAAATTTTATCTTTATAACATTCCCTCCTATTCTCTAAAGGGGTATGGGGGATGAATGTTAGGGAGGAAAAGTGAAATATGGCAATAAAGATCTTTGTAATTGAAGACTCTCCTTTCTAGACCATCACAAAAGTTTGGGTATTCCTACAAATGTCAGTCATAATAGCCTAAGCCCTTCAATGGAACCAAATCTTGATGAGGCACCAAAGATAATGTTGATATCCTCTAACTAGTGGTTAACAACTTTTATTCAAAGAATCCCTTTCAATAATAACTACACACACATACATATATATGTATGTGTGTATGTGTATGTATGTATGTATATATAGTGAACCGCCAGGTAATTTATTATTCTACTCACAATATACTACAATTATTATTGCTTAAGACTCCACATAAGAATCTTTAGCATGAACCATTAGTATGATAATCTTGAACTCCCCAGGGGGTTGTAAGCCACAAAATAGGAAACATTGCTCCAAAGAAAGCTACGAAGCCCCAATCAAAGTTTAGATAGAGCTAATCAAATTGATCAGAGAGCTTCCCTGATCAACACCCAACATTTGTAGTCCTTAATTTATAGAGATCTTGTGGGACAAAAATGAGAAAATGAATCAAATTCCTTTACAAACTTTAAAAGTCTTATAAATTTTAGCCATCACTATGGAAATGCCAATAGGTAGTATCAGTAGGAGTTGATTTAATATTATCTTAAGATTATATATATATATATATATATATATATATATATATATATATATATATATATATATATATATATATATATATATATATATATATATATATATATATATATATATCTTGATAGGATCTCAGAGTTGGAAAGAGATTTAGAAGTCAGGAATCCTTAAATTAAAAAAAAATATTATGTCTGAACAATCTTCTCTGCCATGTCCTCTAGTCTCCATCTCAAGATCTCCAATAACATACAGGAGTCCATGACATCCTGAAATAGCACATTTTATTTCTGAACAGTTATGAGTTGCAGATATTTTTTCTTAAATTGATTAAATTTTTTTTCCTAAATTTATTTTAATTAATTAATCTGCATTATTGCAAGTTCCATCCATTACTTCTTGTTATGTACTCTGAGACCAGGTATCGTGCATCCAGACACTCTTCAAATCCCTGAAGCCCAATGTCATGCTTCAAGTCTTTTCATTAGACTAAACATTCCTAGTTCTTAAATAAGGAATCATATGGTCTTGTCTTTGGTTCAAACATGATTCTGATTATCCTGTTCTCTACCTGTTCCAGGTGTTGCTTCTGGTATTTACTAGTTGTGAGTCAAAAGGAAGTGAAGTGAAGGGAATAAGCATTAAGAAATAGTGCTTATGTGCCAGACACTGTGCCAAGTGCTTTACAAATATTCTATTTGATATTCACAACAATCCTGTGAGATAAGTGGTACTGTTATCTTCATCTGATTTCCTCACAGTTGAAGAAACTGAAGAAAGTATAGAGGCTAAATTATTTACTCGAGATGATACACATAGTGTCTAAGACTGGATTTGAACTGAAATCAAACTGAATTTGAGGAGGGAAATCACTTAAGCTCTAAGCATTAGTTTTCTAATCTGTAAATATGTAAATAATATTTCTTGCATGACTTACCTCAAAAAAGTCTTGAGTGGGTCAAAGAAAACAATATGTGTAAAACACCCAGCAAATTTTAAGGGGTATATAATCACTGGAAATTGTTGTCATTAAATGCAATACCCAAAAGTGTATGCAGTGCCACAGATGTGATCTGAGCATTCTGTTCTCACTTCCCTTGTTCCTTGTTAGAACACTATGTTTCTATAAATATAGCCTCAATTTATATTATTTTTCTGGGTAGCAATGTCATAACATCGACTTCTATTGGAATTGAATTGCATTAAGTTCTTAGATCATTTTCAGACCAATTACTGTCTAGCTATACATTCTCCATCCTGTATTTTTGCCCTGGTTTGTGAACTCTTAAACAGAATATTACTTTTATCTCTATTATTTTTTCTTAAGTATATTTGAGCTATTGTTTTATCACATTGATACCTTTTTGAGTCCCAACTCCAGAGGTTGCTAATTGTGTTAAATACATTTTATTTTTCTGCTACTTAACCTACTAAGCTGACCTGTATAATTTTCTATTGGTTAAGCATTTGTTTCTTGTCTTAGTCAATAATAAATGTATGAAGGACTAAGGGTCAAGAACAGGTATTTTGGTCAATCCATTAGTGGATGGGTCCTATAACACCTCTCTCATTCTCAAAGGTTATTCAAAGACTTCTGACAGTGATTCAGTAAATGTGCATGCCAGCTCTTTTTCTTACTGTGGGGTGTGCATAGAATATCTCTGCCTGATCATCTGAACTCATATCATTACCTCCTTCAAAACCTTCAAGGCTTTCATGTAGCATCTTCATTCAGTCACAAACTCCTTGTCTGACATTTGAAGCTTTCCATAAACTTCTTCCAATCTTCATTTCTAGCTTTGTTCACCTTTATGTTTTTCTGTGATATTCACCCTTGTGTGCTTTGTGACTCATTTCCTTTTTCTTCCTGGAACAAAATCATCCATTTCCCCAGGCATTTTCACTGGTTGTCTTCCATTCTTGGAGTTCTCTCCCTCCTCATCTCGATCTCCTAGCTTCTCTGGTATCCTTCACATCCAAGCTAAAATTTCACTTTCTACAGAAAAAATCCAACCACGTTTATGATCCTTCTTAATGATATTGACTTCATCTTGCTGATTATCTTAAAATTAGTCTCATGTAACTGTTTTTCTACCATTTTTGTGTCCCCCTGCCCAGATTACTGTGAACTCTTTGCTAATGAGGGCTATCTTTTATTTTTTTATTCCCCGCTTTTAGCACAGTAAGACCTTTTAGTACAGTACTTTTTGGCCCAGAGTCAGTACTTAAAGAATGCCTGTTGAATGACTGGTTCCTGCCAGATTAGACTTTTAATTCTTCTCCAAACTTGACATTCTTTTTTGTATTATGTTGTTTGTTCCAGTTGTTTCAAATGACTTGAATATACCTCCCCTGTGAATCCTTATCTTACCTCAAGTCTCACTTTAGGGTCCATCCAGTCTGTAAGGCCTCAAACTTTCTTTTTTTTTTCTTATATTTGTTCATACGACATTCCCCACCAACCAAAAAAAATGACAAGATAAAATTGTTCATTGTAAGTAAAATAAACCTCTACAAAATCATATTTGGGGAAATTATTTGAAATTGCCTGTTTCAGGCTGTGTGACTTTAGGCATGTCATTGATCTCCTGTAGGCAACTCACTAAGATTCTAAGTTGCAGAAAAGTTATAAACTTGTACTGATAGAAAGACTCCACTCATTTAATGTAATCACAGGCCTAGTACCTAATTTCTTAATATACTTTGTTTGAATACAACAAACACATTCCAGTTGGTTGGCTGTTGTCCTTCATTCTTGTGACATCACTATACTAGAGGCAAGTTACAGTGTTTCTGCCTGTGACTAATCAGACCAATATAAACTCGGAATGCTCTACCACAGTTTGGGCACAAATAGTACATGTGAACATTTGGGGTGAATTCTTGAAATTTGTGCATCTTACATTTCTTTTAAATTACTTCAATTTTGCTTTGCTCATAGAGCATAACACTCCTTCTCTGATGAGGGCACACCTTGCTGAGTGCTCCTGTGCCAGTATCTCCCAATACAAACAATTTATTCCAAAGTTCTTAAGAGAGGCCTTGAGAGTGTCCTTGTATCACTTCTTCTGACTACCATGGAAGTTATTGCCCTGTGTGAGTTTTCTATAAAAAAAGAAAAAAAAGAAATTCCAGTAAATAATTAAACAACTCCCTTTATAAAGTTCATTTCCTAAAACCAAATAAAACAAGCCAATCAGGTTGTAGATTGTTAACAGAACATAGGAATGTATCCTTTAATTTTGACAGGTTGGATACTGGTATCAGTTCCTACTCTTGAGTAGAAGTGAGAGATTAGGTTTGCTCTTTTTTTTCTAAACCATTCTTAGGCTCTTACATGGCTAGCTCCTACTTATGTTTCTCTGATGTTCCAGGTTTTGGTAGTGGGGGAAGTGACAATTATTTCTTCTCTTGCTTTCTTTATTGACTTGAAGGTATAACTCAGGGTCAAAGAGATGGAGCTGAGACAAACCTCATGTCATACCCTCACTGGAGCACAACACTACAAAACTTTCCAATTAAAATAAAACACTGCCTGTTGGGTGGATGAGGGTGGCATTGAAATGGACCTTGAACTTTCCGATTATTTCCCTGCATCAACCAATCTCATTATTATTTTGCCTAGACTCCTTGCTCAATGATTAGCCTATTTCCCCATCTTCTACACTTCTCAAACCTGAGATGCTGATTTCTTACTAACTAAAGAAAAATATATTCTTCTTAACATTAGCTAGTTACACTCTCATTTCCACCTACCTCAGGACTATTGCACTAATACTAACTTGAGGTCTGCCTACCTCTTCCACTGTGTCAACTGGAATGTCTGGCTCATTATTCATAAATTTCCTTTTATCTTAAATGTCTTCCTTTCTCTATCCTTCAACCTTATGGATTCCACATGATAGAACTGCATTCCTGGCTTTCTAGTAACAATTGCATTACATATCCACCCTCCCAGAGCATTTACCCCCACCCTTTTTTTTTTTTTTTTTTTGCTTTTTGGAAGGCAATTGGGGTTAAGTAAGTTGCCCAAGGCCACATGGCTAGGTTTTTATTTGTGTGTGCCTTAAGTGTCTGAGACTGGATCTGAACTCAGGTTCTTCTGACTCCAGGGCCGATGCTCTACTCACTGTGCCACCTAGCCACCCCTCCCCTATTTTTTTAATGAATGTAACATTTGTCTTAGTCTTCCTCTCCATTACAAATCCTTCTCTCTCTCTAGGGGCCTTTGTGTAACCAAGTTTAATAATCATAAGTGTGTCTTAAAGATTTATCTTTAAATCACTCCTTTTTCCATCTATATTACCATTACTGGCAAGCTTTTTAACTTCTGTGTGTTTTATTATAATTTCTATACTGATGACTCCTAAATTTAAAAATCCATCTCTTACTTCTTTGCTGATGTTCAGCTGCTTTTGGACATTTTGAACTTGATGTCTCAAAAAAAAATCTCAAATTAAACAGAACTTATTAGCCTTCTCTGACACATAGTAGCTTCTTAATAAAGTCTTTTTGACCAATAGATTTCCATGTCCTCCTTCGTAAATGGGTTCAGTTACACATTATTTATTCTCTACTCTTACATCATTTATTCCCTTGTACTATCACCATTTTTGCTTTTCCTAATCTCAATTTACACCTCTATACATCTATTGCTTAGGACATCTAACTTTAGGACATCATTGAAGCACTGTTGCTTGTTCAACTAGAAATTTATGCTTGCTAATTAAGGTGAGCCCTCACAAAAGCAAAGCAATACTACCATTCCTCTCTAATTAGTTCCCTGACCAATGTACCATATCAGTTGTTCTAGAACTTTCCTTTTCAACTCAAACCTTCCATATAACCACCTGTCAATTATTTCCTAAAGACTTTACCTCATATTTAACCAGAAATTTGATAGAATTTTCGCTTTTGTCATCTGATTTCTTTATTTCACGTCTTTCTGATATGAACTATCACTGTCTTCTTTTACTCTAGTCTTTCATAATAAAATATCCCTTGATCATGACAGGGTCAGTCCCTCTATAACCCTTCCCATCTTCTTCAGCAGGTTGTCCCCACCATCATCCACATTATCTCTTTTATCTTCAATGTCTCCTTATCTAGTGGCTCTTTCCCTGTTTTTAAAAAGCTTCTGCAAGTTTCCTGATCCTTAAAAACACTAGATCCAAGAATGCTTAAGAGCTATCATCCTATATCTATACTTGGTGCCTCCAGTCCTTCTCATTCTTTTTTAAATGTTTTGGAATCTGGTTTTCAACTGAAACTTCTCTATTCAAATTTTACACCTCTCCAATTATCTCTGAATGGCTTTACCTTGTCTTTATTTGTATTGACTTCTCTGGAGCACTTGATACCATTAATTGTCTTGTCCTCCTGGATGTATACTCTAACTTCTCTGGATCTGCATGAGAAGAAAAGAAAGTAAGTCTCCCTTATTATGATGAATAGTGTGTTGTCATTACAAGGTCATGCCATTTTTATACCTGCCAGAAAATTCCTTGTTAGTTTCTTCTTAGACATTTATATGGATAATTCCCTTTAACTAAGGGTGTTCTTCAAGCTTCTGTCCTGAGTCCTATTTCTTTCTCTCTCTTTTTATCTCTCCTTTTCCCTTCCTCTATCCCTCTGTGTGTGTCTCTGTTTGTCTGTCTTTTTCTTTCTCTCTGATTTTATCAGCCACAATGGGTTCAAGATAATTTTCAAATGTTTTTATCTTGCTCACATCTTTCTCCTTAGATAAAGTCCTGTATCACCAATTGCCTGTGGAAGTTTTCCAATTGTTGATTTAGGCTAGGAAGAATGTCAGACTCAATATGTACAAAACATGACATTTTATTTCTTCCCAAACCTTTCACCTTCTGAACTTCCTATTACCATAAGGCAATATAATCCTCCTGTTTACTGAAATTTGTACCTTTATTGATTAGGTGGCACTGTGGAAAAAATGTTGGATCTGATGTCAGGAAGATATGAGTACAAATTCTAATTTAATACTCTTACAAGCTATGTAATTGAGGGAAATCATTGAATCTCTCTCTTACTCAGTTTCTAAATTTTTAAAATGAGGGAGTTGAATTCCTTGGCTCCCAATATTACTTGTAGTTCATGGTTCAAAACCCTGTGATTGTCCTCATTCAACATATCAAATAAGTTGTCAAATAGTGTAAGTTCTTTCTGTGTGACATGTCTCACATACACCTCCTCTCCCCTTCACAGCCACTGGTCTACTTCTCTCTCTTAGGTATTGAGATATTGAAATAGGCATCTAACCATTCCTCCCTGCTAAAATCTCTTTTTCAAACTTTTCTCCATATAAATACTGAAGTGATTTTTCTAAAGTTTAGATCTCACTATGAAATCCTTATTCAATAAACTCTGGTAGCTCCCTATTACCTCCAGGAACAAAGATAAATTTCTTTGGCAGAAATAAATAAGATATTTGTATCACACACACAAACACACACACACACACACACACACACACACACACACACACACACACACACGCGCGCGCGCGCACACAAGACAGAGTGCCTGAATCATAGTATGCACTTAATGGATGTTTGTTCCCTTTTTTCCCTTATGTTCCATTCCCTTATTTAGAGCTCATCAGAACCTCACCCCTCCTCTATACTATAGACTCTGTATCTAATTACCTGATCTTTGCACCAGCTCTTCTTATGTCTACAATGCTTTTCTCCTAAGCTTTGACTTAGAATCATGGGTTTCTTTAAGACTTAGTTCAAGTGCTATGGTACCTTTTCTGGCCTCCACAGTTGATAGTATCATGCCCTCTAAGGTTATGGTCCATAGAGATGTTCCATCACCTCTGTATTTACCTAATTTGATCTAGATTGTTTATGTTGCCCTCCCCCATTAAAATGTAAGCTTCATGGAGACATTTATTATTTCTTTGTATCCCTAGGACTGACCACAGTCCTTTTTTCATGGTAAACACTTAATAAAATTTTTGATTCATTGAGAGATTAGTACTAATATTATTTGTTTAATCATTTATTTGATAAGGGACTTTTTTTTTCCTTTTCTACTTTGTCTTTGTTTAGCTTGTATTGTGTGTGTGTGTATCTATCTGCTTTCTTCATTCTGTATCAGATATAAATATGATTTTCCCCATTACTATGAATTCTTCTTCATTGTGTGATAATATTTCATTATATTCAAGTACCATAATTACTCCAGACATTTCCCAAGAGATGGTCCAAATTTTATTTTGAGTTATTTATTATGAATAAGGTTCCTGTGGTATTTTAATAAGGAGCTGCATTTATATAGTACTTTAAGATTTATGCTTGTAGCACTTTGCAACTATTTCATTTAATCTTCACAATAATCCTTGAAAGTTGGTATTTATTACGTCTCTTTTGTAGATGAAGAAACTGAACAGATGAAGACTAGGTGACTTGCCCAGAGTAACACAGCTAGATAGTGTATAGGGCTTGTTTTTAATACAGGTCTTTCTGACTCCAAGTTGATTTTGAACCTATATATTTTTTTCTATACAGAATACACACACACACATTCAAGAAAGACTGAGGACTGATTAGTCTAGATCACAGTATATCTAACTGCCTTTGAGGCAGGGCAGATTTTTTATCTTTGGAGAAAAGGAACAGATCTATTGACCTGCTAATCCCTTGATAGCTTTGTTGGCTTGTAATGGAACATTTCTCTTTTCCTTTCTGTTGAGTCTTGCAAAAGAATTGGGGACTGGGGAAAACAAGAACATAAAGAAGAGGACATGCCTGCTCTTACAGTGAAATGGATACTAGTTTTAAAATGGAGTTACTCATAATATTAAAGGAAAAATTCACAAAAAAATCACTCTTTCTAATGAACATGAAAATTCATGAGAACTTCAAATTCAGTTTAAAAAAGATAATACTAATTTACATGGCTACCTTACTCATGGGGGTATTGAGAGATATGCTATGTGAATGTGTGGGTGGGCAGCTAGATGGTAAAGTGAATAGAGTGTTGAGTCTGGAGTCAGGAAAACTTATCTTCCTGAGTTCACATCTGACCTTAGGCTCTTACTAGCTGTGTAACCCTAATTAAGTCATTTAAACCTGCTTGCCTCAGTATACTTATCTGTAAAATGATTGGAGAAGGAAATAGCAAAAGAGTATCTTTGCCTAAAAATAAAACAAAAATGGGGACATGAAAAATCAGACATGACTGAAAACAACTTAAAATATATTGATGAGCTGTCATTTAAAATATATTTAGTCTCGATGTCAAAGAAAATGAAGTTTAGACACAAAGTTATGGAACTCATCACATCTAAAAGATATGTATGTGTGCTGAATTTTTTTAATGGTATAAAAATAATTCCGATTAAGAGGAGTTGAGATGGAGATCTGTCTCTTACAACATATATGACTTAGGTAAGTCATTTAAATTTTCTGGACCTCATTTCATGAACTTTAAAATGAAAATGTTGGAATAGATTTCCTCAAAGGCCCCTTCTTGGCCAAAATTATGTTATTAGATGAGGAAATTTATAAAGAACAGGAGTCCTTTTTTAATGCTTATTTGCTTTTATCTTGATAAATGCTATTCAAGGGTCTGATATAAAATTTTATTTCCTATTTTTATTTAAATATTTGCCTTTGTTGATGGGAGAGATAAACATATGAAGAATGTATCATTATTGGACTTTGAAATGAAGCTAGAGATATCTGGAAGACACTTCAAGAACTAAACATTTGAAGCTAATATAATGGAGGGCAATAATGAATTAGTATGGAATGTTCTTTAGAGTCACTGTCATAAATTGTACTTGAGGCTGGAAGGAACAAGGATCTGGCTCACTGTAGAGTTTTGGAAAATCTTATGTAAGAAATGGGAAAAAAAGAGAAAGAAGTGAAGGCCAAAAAGTTTTGGGCAGTATTATATATATATATATATTTTTTTTTTTGGAGACTAACATTTCCTCTTTTGCCCAGGCTAAAAGTACTGTGCTGGTCTCACTGTTCATTGGAAGGGAAAGTTTTACCTACTCCATTACCAATTTGAGCTGGTCATGTCTCCTTAAGCAGTCTGGTGGTCTACTAGCTCAGGTTGTTTACCAGAGACTATAGGCATGCATCACTGTGCCTTGTTAGGTGGTATTATTTTATATTCACAGATTATAGAATTCTAATAATACACTTTGCACCAAGTCAGATTTATAGAACATAAATAAATTGATGGAATGATTACCAAGGATATTAGGATTCAAGACAGGATAAGTTGTTTGTGACCAAAATCTACAAAACTACATTCTCTCCAGTATCTTTACATTATGAATGTAAATCAAAGTCAGCATTCATGAGCAATGCATAATTTTCTTTTTTCCCAGGGCTAGTTCCCTTGAACATTATTCTACTAATTAGCACATTTCCACCTGAATACTAATGATGTAAGAAATACAAAAATTAATGTGGCAGATTCTGGAATAAGAAAATTATTTCAACTAATCACAGGCCAAAACAAATCTGAAATAATCTAATTTGATTACAAAGTAAGACAAATGCTTATTGATAATTTACCAAGACTTGCACTTCATTTCCTTTATAAAATGACTAAGGTTGGGAAAAATGGCAAAATGATATGCCACATCAATTCCCTAGCAACTGGAGAGTTGTTCAGTTTCCTTAGCAATTTGAAAATAGAAACTGTTTGTGTGTGCTTTTTTTATCATATTTCTTTTGTTTTTTGTAGATTGTAAATCAACTGGAATCATGATGTTCTATAAATCTGACTTGGTGCAAAGTATATTATTAGAATTCTATAATCTGTGAATATAAAATAATACCACCTAACAAGGCACAGTGATGCATGCCTATAGTCCCAGGGACTTGCTTCTGAGGAATGAAACTGTGAGCTTATGATCACCTCAAAGGAAGTAGGTTTCTAAGAACTAAGTGGCACCCTTTCCTAACATAATCTCTAAATTTGCAGCCAGAGTTTTAGATTTATTTGGGTAAATGAGAAAGCCAACTAGAGGCACCCAGGTGCTAGAGTGAATAAAATACTGGACCCAGGGTCAGGAAGACCTGAATCTAAATGTGACTCAGACACTTACTAGCTATATGACCTCAGGTGAGTCATTTTAACTATGCCTGATTCAGTTTCCTCAATTGTAACATGGAATTTTTGTGAATATCAGCTTAGGATAGTGTCAGGCACATAGCAGGATTTTGATACTTCTTCCCCATTTCATTCTTTACTTTGAGGTCTATGCATAAGGTAAGTCACCTCTGTTCAGAAGTATTTCCCCTTGGCCTATCACTGTGACAGTTGTGATTCATTCCTTTGAATGAAGGGTATTCTATTAACATGCAAATAACTCTGGAGAAGGCAGAGTTGAGACAGCAGAGTGAAAGGAAAGAAAACTTGTCTCTAGTTTAAGAATACATGAAACCAAGTTCTGTATCTGACACATCCTGGCTACATGACCCTGTGTGAGTTGTTAAATCCCAGACACTATAAAGCATTGATCTGACCCTGATCTGTTTTGGAAAAGAGATTTTATGCCCCAGGATCTCAATATCCCACTAAAATAAAAAAAAATGTTATTCAGAGGAGGAGAAGAACCTATTTCATTAACTTGCATTTTGATGACAATATGTTAGCTGTCTTCCTATGTTGGACTTTGACTTCTGAAGAGTGGTATGGAAACTTTTCTTTAGGGCCCTGAAGACAAAGAAAAAGTACATCATTTTTCCTAAAACTCTTTTTTTTTAAAGGTGGTAGGTACTTCTACACAATACTAGTCCATATTTAGATAATAGTACCCAATTATCTTGGCTAGTTTGTAAAATATATAAACAAGATCAATGTTTTGTTATTTATTGAAATAAGTATAGTAGTCCTGACCATATTTTTAAGATTAAAAACAATGATATTCTTGCTTACTTTGAAGATGGAGGAACAGAGGCACAAAAAGGAAACATTTATGCACTTTAGAACTTATTGAGCACTCACAGTGTGCTCAGAATTCTCTCTCTCTCTCTCTCTCTCTCTCTCTCTCTCTGTTTCCTCAAGCAAAAATCTTATGTATAACAAAAAAAGTAAAGTAAATAAGCATTTGCTTATCATTTTCCAATCAAATTTTCATTGTAGTTTTATTCCCTCTCTTTTTATAGTGTTATTTAAAGAATAAAAGTTGATATATTAAATAATCTGTCATTTTATTGACAAATTAATCCCTACAGACTACAAAACATACATCTCTACCCATTCTCCACAATTCTTTTCAATATCCATCTATACATCATTCTATGAATATCTATTCTACAAGTTGGAAGTCTTCCCCTCCTATGTATCTATGTTTGTGTCTATGTATATATGTGTGTTTATTTATGTATATTTATGTGTATAGTAGATACATCTATATATGTAGACATATTTGGACACATAACATGAATAGTCATAGAAGATATATACATAAATTATACATCCATATGTATATGTGAATGTATATATACATAAAAATCACAAGATAGGTTAGGTGAAGATATTTATACAGCTAACCATCTATGAATCTATCTATGTATCTATCTATAATCAGCCATTGATGTATTTTTATGGTATATGTATACTCAAGAATTTTTATCTCTATTTCATCTCTAAAAGGCTAGTCAGTTTCCCAGAGCTACGCTGGCTACATCTCCCCCATGTATGAATTCTAGGTGACCATTTTGGAGATCAGGAGTTATTCTCCAATGTCATTGGTTTAGGCCTCCATTTGCATGTTTCTCCATATCATTGCCAGTTGAGAATCTGTTTAGTAAGTTAGTTTTAAGTAGATTTTAAAGGGGTCTTGGTTAATGAGAATAGTTATTACAAAATAATAGTTGATAGCAAACCTCCCTCAAAGTTTTTGATACACTTTACCACAAGTAAATACTGAATCTATAGGAAGGGGGGCACAAGATTAGAGAGCACATCATGTTAAGGTATAGCTAACACCTTCTCTAGTTTTTTTCACTTACCAATCAATCAACCATTATTAAGCACCTACTATGTGTCAGGCATTGTGCTCAGCACCAAGGACACACATACACACACAAAAGAGAAAAGGCAGCCCCTCCCCTCACATAATTTATTTATTTATTTTATTTATTTATTTTTATTTTTTTTTTAAAGCAATTGGGGTTAAGTAACTTGCTCAAGGTTACACGGCTAGTCATTATTTGTGTGTGGGTGCTCATTTTCTGAGGCTGGATCTGATCTCGGGTCATCCCAACTCTGAGGCCAGCGCTCTTACTCACCGCGCCACCTAGCCGCCCCTTTAGGGCAATTGGGGTTAAGTAACTTGCCCAAGGTTACACGGATAGGTTTTTTTTTTTGTTTGTGTGGATTAAGTGTCGGAGGCCGGCTCCGAACTCAGGTCCTTCTGACTCCAGGGCCGGCGCTCTATTCACTGCGCCACCTAGCCGCCCCTCCCCTCACATAATTTAAAATTGAATCTATTATTTTCAACGTATTTAAGAAGTTCCCCTTTAGCATGATGTCATTTGTTTACTAGGCTCCTGGTAGATCCATATTATCCAATCTATCCTTGGCACACCAAGTTATCAATTAATGAAGACACCATGTGGCTCATTGATATGAAAATTCATTTGCTTCTTTCCCCATAGATATGATACTAGGCCACCAACAACTATAGATTTCAATGCTGGAAAGACCTTCTATAATTAAAGAGAGAGAGTGTGTCTCCTATTCTCTCTTCTCCTCTTCTCCTTCTCATCTCACATTTTCTTATCTTTTATTGTCTTGTCTTTACTCTTCTTTTTTTAAAAATTTCTCTTTTTTTGTTTTTCAGTTTACATCATTCATTCCCACAAGATTTTGAGTTACAAATTTTCTCCCCAATTTTCCTACCCACCACCCCAAAAGGCACTCCCACTGTATATCCCCTCCCACAATTTGCTCTCTCCCATATCTTCCCCAGTCCTCCCTCTGACTTTCCAATAGGGTACTGTGGATCTCTATGCCCCAGTGCCATGTAAAATTATATATATATATATATATATATATATATATATATATATATATATATATATATATTATACATATATATAATACACACACATGCACACACACACACATACACACACAAATATATATATATATATATATATATATATATATGCACATACATACATATATATTAAACATTTGTTTTAAAACATTGAATTCCAGATTCTTTCCCCTCGTCACCCATCCTTACTGGGAAGACAAGCAGTTCTATACAGGTTCTACATGTGTAGCTATGTAAAACATTTCCATAGTGTATATATTGTGAAAGACTGATATTTCCCTCCATACTATCCCACCCTCACTTGTTCTATTCTATACTTTGATGCTATCCCTTTTCAAAGTGGGTGCTTCCAACTTCCCTCCCCCCAGTCTTTACTCCCTTCCATCATCCCCCTTCTCATCCCCTTCCCCACTACTGTTCTGTAGGGTGAGATATCCTATTCAGTGTGTATGCCATTCCCTCTCTAAGCCAAATTCAATGAGAATAAGGTTGACTTATTCCCTTTTGACTTCCTTTTCTTCCCCTCCATTATAACAGTTTTCACTTGCCTCTTCTATATGGCTTTACTCTTCTTCTTCTTCTTTTTAAATATACACAATTTATTTATTTATTTTTGTTTTGTGGCAGTTCTTCCATTTGCAATATTTTAGTAATTTGTATATTGTTTAAATACTTCAATTTTTGATAGTTCACACATTTTCCATGCTTTTCTATATTTACCACGATCATTATTTCTTAAAGCATTGTAAGAAATTTGTTACTCAATTGTTTCAGTCATATCAGACTCAAGCCATTTGGGGCTTTCATAGTAAATATTATGGAAAGGTTTGTGATTTCCTTTTCCAGCTCATTTTACAGATAAGAAACTGAAGCAAAGAGGGTTAAACAACTTGCGCAGAGCTACATAACTATTGTCTGAGGACAACTATAAAAAGTATATTAATGTATAAAAATATTTTAGTGGGCAGAGTCAAGATGGCAGAGAAAAGAAAGGCACTTGTCTGAGCTCTCCAAAATCCCCCTGCTAGCAACTTTAAAAAACACCTCAAAATGTATTCTGGAACAGTAAAATATGTAAAAGGTTGGGCTGAAACAATTTTACAATCCAGAATAACTTAAAGAGGTCAGCAGGAAAGGTCTGTCGAAATTGGGTGATAGTTGAGTGCAGTTCAACAAAGACTATGGACCCTAGCAAACCAGCCAGGCCTTGGGGGCAACTGAAGCAATAGAAGCTGTGGCTTGCAGAGCTCTTGGCCCTCAGATGGTCAGGGGCTCAGACAACTGATCAAAGGCAGATTACAGGGGTTCCTTTGCTGTCACTGGTCACAGAACTCTGTTGCATGCCCATATTCTGATCCAGGACACAATTCTGAGTTGCTGTCCCAGGGTGAGGAAGTACACTAGCACAGCAGACCTTGCTGTTGTAGGGGAGTGAAGAACCTGATCACAGTTCCAGAGTAGAAAAGAGTGCTTGTGGTCACTCATAAACAAGAACACAAGCCAAGAAATTACTAAACATGTTTGACCTTAGACCATACCACCTTGGAATAACTGAAAACTTACAGACCCCCAGAACTATTTCTGATAACATATGCACAACAAATCTGAAGATTTGGACAGTATCTTCTCCATCATGGAAACAGGTTCCAATTTTAACATGGAGTTGCAAGTCAGGAAATAATTGGAAAAGTGGGTTGAAAACAGGAAAAAAAGAACCTTACCATAGAACATTACTACAGTGCCAGAAAAGACCAAGACATAAATTCAGAAGAAGACAAACAAGTCAAACCTTCTATATCTAAAGCCTCAAAGAAAATATGAATTGATTTCACGCCTCAAAAAGAATTCCTGGAAGAGCATTTGAAAACTCAAGTAAGAAAGAAAGTAAGAAGAAAAATTGGGGAAAGAAATGAAAGTGATACAAGAATATCATGAAAAAAGGCAACAGTATGGTGAAGGACACACATACACACACACACACACACACACACACACACACACACACACACTGAAGAAAGGAATATCTTTTTAAAAAAAGGAATAAACCAAATGGTAAAAGATGCACAAAAATCCACTGTAAAATAAAATTGTTTAAATGGAAAAAAGATATACAAAACTTCACTGAAGAGAACTCTTTTAAAACCAGGATTGTGTAAGTAAAAGTTGATGACTCCATGAGATACCTAAAATCAATACAACAAAATCAATAGAAAATAGTAGAAGGAAACGTGGAATATTTCATTGGAAAGCAACTGACCTGAAAATAGATCCAAGAAGGATAATTTAAGAATTAATGGATCGAGTCGGCTGGGTGGTGCAGTGAGTTAATAGCACTGGCCTCAGAGTTGGGATGACCCGAGATCGGATCCGGCCTCAGAAAATAAGCACCCACACCCAAATAATGACTGGCCATGTAACCTTGAGCAAGTTACTTGACCCCAATTGCTTTTAATAAAAAAAACAAAATAATTAATGGATCAAAAAAAAAAAGAGTTGTGACATCATCTGTTAAGAAATTTTCAGTGAAAACTGTCCTAATATTCTAGAACCAGAGGGTAAAATAGAAATAGATAGAACTCACCATTCACCTGAAAGAGATCCTCAAATGAAAACTCCCAGGAATAATAGAGTAATATTCCAAAGCTCCTGGGTTAAGAACAAAATATAGCAAATTTCTTTTCCTGGATCCTTCCAACTCCAGGGCCAGCGCACTTACTCACTGTGCCACCTAGCCACCCTGAGTCATATCATAGTTGCAAAAAAAGTACTTAATAAAAAAGCCTGCATTTATTTCTCAATACTTACCCTTGCTATTTGTTTTATATTGAATTATTCGGTTTTTTCTTTCCTTTTCAGCTATTTAATTAGTGTCTTCTTTACATCTATGTTTCCCATTCTCAGTTAAGTGTTTAGATTATCAATCCTCTCCTATATTCACTCAATTTCCCAACATCTTGTGTCAGCTTTATCTTATTTTTCTGCACTTTTTATAAATATTTCTTTGCCTTAATTAATTAATTTCATTATTATTCAGTCTCTATTATTTTTTGATTCATAATTTTTATTATTATTTATTTAATTCATTTACTTCCATCACTGATATAAAACTTCTGAAGTATCAAGTTTGAGTTCCATCATCTAACTGATTTCTAAAATATTTCCTTGGTAATTTTTTCATTAAAAATTTCCTCCCCTTATTCTACCTCACTCTTAAAAGTATAAAGGCATAAGGGAAATGAGATAAAAGAATTTCCCCATGATATAAATTTCCCTGATTCCCTATTTTTTGTACCCCCCATGATCATTATTCTTCACATTTATCAGGTAGTGTTATCTGAAGGTCCAAGTGCCTATTCTCCCATTAATAAAATGCCTCTCATATATGACTGATATATATATATATATATATATCTGAGGTAAAGATATGACTGATATATATATATATATTATATACATATATATATCATTTTTCTTAACAAAATGTGATTCAATCCAGTTGAGATGAGTTATACTGTTACTAGAAGGGCATTTTTTATTTGTTAAAGAAACTCTAGAGAGGAAAGTTTTTGCTCACTCTTTCCTTGGTAATTATATTTATTATATTTCTTGTTTCTGTTGTTGGGAGTTATTAAAAAATCTAATGTTCTGATTATCCATATATTTCAGGAATGTCTCAAAGACCTCTTTTATTTGACATTTTTTTCCAGTGATGATGTGACTCAACTTTTCAGGATAGGTCACTTTGAATTTCACATTAAGTTTGTTTTCTTTTCAGATTATTATATTCCATCCTCTTCTGTAGTTTCTAGTGAATGCTAAGTAGAAGTGTTCCATTCAAATTTCTTTTCCTTTATATTTTGATATTTTTTTGCCATTGGGATTATTTCATTTAACCACTTTTTATATCACAGATTGAAATATATTTCCTTCCCTTCCCTTCCCTTCCCTTCCCTTCCCTTTCCTTTCTCTTTTTTTTCAGAGCTGATTTGTGTATTCTTCAATCAGGATTGTTTTGTTTGTTTAGAAAACTGGAAATTTTTCTTCTGATAATTTTTATTGTGTTAAATTTTCATTTGTCATTTTTTCTGGATAATTTATGTTCCCTCTACTAAACCTGTGCATTCTCTCATCCTGCAGATTCTTATTTTCTACTATGCTAATTATTTCTTTTGTGAAATTCACAATTTCTGTCATTTGTTCTATTCTAACTTCTATATTTTTCACATCTCTTTTGATGCATTATAGAATATCTTATTTTGGTTCCATGATCTCTTGAGATTTTTCAAGCTTCTTTGCTTCATTTGGTGTTTTTCTAATGTTTTTTGTCCTATAATATCTCATTAGAAAAGTTAAAATCTTTTTTTTTTTTTTTTTTGCCTTTTGGAGGGCAATTGGGGTTAAGTAACTTGCCCAGGGTTACACGGCTAGGTTTTTATTTGGGAGTGCGTTAAATGTCTGAGGCCGGATCCGAACCCAGGTCCTTCTCACTCCAGTGCCAACACTCTACTCACTACACCACCTAGCCACCCCGAAAAGTTATAATCTTTTTGATGTGATAATTCATTGCCTAATTGATTTCATCATAATCCACTCTTACAAATACCTTTCCATCTTGGTAGAATCTGCTCAAGTTTGTATCCTGCTGGCCTTGCCTTTATGAATCAACATTTAACTTCCCATTACAGTGAGGTATCTGAGGATATTTCAAAATGGATAAAGCCAATCTTGTTAAGAGAAGACACCTATAGGGATGGATAATTCTCAAATATATCCTGTAGTAAAAGTGAATGGATTTCAGATTCAATAATCACTATTTTTATGATATACTATAACTGCTTTCACCTTCATTAGATAAGGTAGATGGGCTGTTTATATACATAAACTGAGTGTGTTTTGATATTTAGGATTGTGATTTTAAACATTCATTTATCATCTGTCAGGTTCAGTAATAGGATTTCCCTAGAATGTGGTTCTCTAACATACTTGCCTACATTTATACCATGAAAACTGCAGTTCCCAGCACATTTGAAAGCTATTTGTTTTGACACTGTTAATTGCAGATGCAGTCCTAATTTATGGTCCTTAAACACATTAGAATTCTGTATTTAATGTTATTACTAGTACACTATTAAGAATTTGATGAGATGCTGCATCTTGTCATCAATATTTAGTGTGAAAATACAACTTATGTTTCAGAAATAAAGATTTAAAAATTGGATATAGATCCCCATCTTGAGAAAGAAGGAAACTGTCTAAAGAAAAGTAATGCTTCCCCTTGAACTGAATGGCCTGTCCACACTACAAAAGCTGTGTGGCAAAAATTAAATTTATATCCTCTATTGAACAGCCTAGAGTTTAGAGCCTATCAATATACCAGTTAGGAAAATAATGAGACTTCTACAAATTGATTTTCTATGAGGTTTGTAGGAAAGGGGGAGAAGTCTTTCATTTTCAAGTAGTTAGATACATGGAAAATGGAAATATTTGTTGTCAACTCTCTTTGAAATGAAAAAAAAAAACACTCAGCCCTTTTGTGAAAGAAAAATAGTAGATATCTCTGCCTGGCTTCATATAGCTACAGCCTTCTGGAAGCAGGGGAATACTTTCCTGAGCTACTTTTCATCAAGATCATGCTATAATTTATTTTACCAGAAATATTGTTAAGTCATTTTGTTTTGGCCTAAGCAATAATGGAACTCACAACCTCATATATATCTGTTTATTGAGTTCATGAGTTACTCTTTGATTTCATCATTAATTTTAATATAGTCCAGTTCTTCCCAAACAAAATAATACATTAACACCAAGATTTTCCAAGTCAAAATAATACTCTTTTATATATGGATAATTATTTAAAATATCTTGCATTGTTTTAAAATGTTTATTTTTAATGACTTCTGTGCTATATTTTGGCACACCTACCACAATTTCGAACCTAGAAAGTTGACTTTAACTGAAAACTTTCCAGCCTATCCTTTAAATCAAATCTATTTTATATAAACTCCTTCCCCCTTATTTTATATCATCAAAGAAGAGTTATACTTCATTATTTTTTCTAATTATAGGAATATCTTCCTAGTCTTTTAGGAAAACTATGTCAAGAATCTACAAATTCAGCTATTGTCAATACTACAAATATTTGAGCAACAATGCTACTCTATTAGATATTTCATTATTCTTTAGTTGCTCTGTACTTGGATTAAAGAGAAAGAATCATATGGAGATAAAAAGTTATAGCCAATAGTCATATCAGAATTTCATTTTTGAAAGGATGAGGACAATGAAATAAAGTAAGTTAATAAAACCAGGTTTTGGGATATTAAATGAAAATAATGTGCAAAATGAGGAATGGGGTACCCAAAGTGTCTGCTCTATAGTAATAAAATAAAAGCAATAGGAAATGTTTGACTGAAGGATTATGGAGAAGACTTTCATTAGAAAGACAGTGATGCCACTTTTTCACTTAATGAGTTTGTAAAAGACAAGAGGTAAAAAATCATTATATTTTATGTTCCTATGGAACATAAAAGCATAAAGGAGATAAGACTTTCATAAAGAGTTATGTTGTTTTCAAATCAGGAAATCTGACACTTTTCTGTACAGCTTAAATAACAAGGAGCTTTCTGTCCTTGACTTGACTATGTAACTGTTGAAAAATCTGTTCCTTCTCAAATGAAAGAAAGTGAACATCACAGGTACTACAGATATTGCTCTTGTGAAATAAACATTTATTTCTCTCAATCATAGAATATAGGTCATAAGAATTTTCCAGTCCAAAGTAAAATACCCCTTTCTTGTGTTTCTATTACTGGTCACAAATAACAGCTCACACACACTTGACTAGATAGCCTCTTTTTAAATCAAGATGCAAACATGTTAAATTATCCTGTCATCTTTGATGTCCTCAGAATTAAACAGCCTGAACAACATTTTATGGCAATATTATTTGAACTGAACACATCTGCAACCATCTTATCACATTTGTCCTAGATAGTACTTGATTTTAGCCATATCAAATGTGCTTTGATACATCTTGATATTAGAAAACATTAAGCTTGTATTGTTTTAGTCAGAATTTCAAAAAATCCTTCAGAATTTAGAACAAAAAAGTTCAAAGAATTCTTAATTAAGCAGTCAATAGGGGCATCAATATGTGGAGATGCTGAAGTGAAACCAAGATGACAGAGAAAAAGTAGGAGCTTTCACAAATTCCCCTTCAAACAACTAAAAATAATGCCTCAGAACAAATTCTGAAGCATTGGAACCAAAAAGATAATGAGTTAAAGCATTTTCCATTCCAAGACAATTTATAAGAACTGCAGAAAAGGCATGTGTTTCTCACTTGGGTAAAATGGGAGAATAGCCCAGTAAGGTGGTGTCCAGGAAAACCAGTGTGAGGCCCTTAGCCTGAGCACAAATCAAGATTTGAGATCCTGTGACACTGGTCAAAAAGGCCAGGCGTATATAATACCCACTGTGAGGCCTGCAGGAACAACATACCAGTTGAGTGTCCAGACCAAGCAACCCCAATGCAGCCTTTGAATAGCTAGGCCCAGAGACCCTGGCATGTGGAACAGGAAGCTTCCTCTAAATACCGAGGAGCAGACCTCAACTTTAAAAGTCACAAAGTAGAATGTAAAATGAGGGGAAAAAAAGCAACCATGACCATAGAAGGCTAATATGGCAGCAGGGAAGATTAAAACACAAACACAAAAGAGGACAACAAGGTCAAAGTGCAAAACTTCAAAGATAAATATGAATTAGTCTCTGGACCAAAAAGAATCCCTGGAAGAATTCAAAAAGATTCCAAAAAGACAAATACTAAGAAGAAAAATTTCAAAAGGAAATAAGAGTTATGCAAAAAAAATAATAGAAAAAGTCAGCAGCTTAATAAAGAAGGAAGAAAAATCATCAGAAGGAAAAGATGCAAAAAAATTCACTGAAGAAAGCAACTCCTGAAAAAATAGAAGTGGCCAAATGGAAAAGGACGTACAGAAGCTCACTGAAGAAAATAGTTCCTTAACAATTAGACTTTAGCAAATAGAAACTAATGATGCCACGAGACCTCAAGTATAAATGAAAGAAAATAAAAAGAATGAAAAAAATATAGTAGAAAACATGAAATATTGGGAAAACAACTGACCTGAAAATAGATCCAGAAGGGGTAATTTAAGAAAGTTTGAAATACCTGGAAGCCATGATCAAAGAAAGAGTCTGAATAGCATCTACAACCAACATGGAGTTCTAGAATGAGAATGTAAAATTGTCATTGAAAATCTACCGATCACTTCCTTGAAAGAGATCCAAAATAAAAATTCCCAGGAACATTATAATCAAATTAAAAAATTCTCAGGTCAAGGAGAAAATATCTCAAGCAGTTATAAAGAGACAATTCAAATATTGTAGAGTCATAGTCAGGATTACACATAAATTTAGCAGCTTCTACATAAAAGGATCAGATGACATAGAATATTATATTCTGGAAGGCAAAGGTTGGATTACAACCATAAAATTTGCATACCCCACCAAAAATGTATAATTCTTCAGGAGAAGAAATAGACTTTCAGTGAAATGGGGAATTTTAAACATCCCTGATGCAAAAACCAGAGCTGAGCAGAAAATTAGATTTTCAAAATCAAAACTCAAGAGAAGCATAAAAAGGTAGCCAAATTCTTTTTTGAAACAAATATCATAGTGATACCTAAACCAGGTAGAGTAAAAACAGAAAATGAAAATTGTAAGTGAATAGAGCACCAGCCTTGGAGTCAGGAGGAACTGAGTTCAAATCGGCTTCTGACACTTAACTCTTACTAGCCATGTGACCTTGGGCACGTCACTTAACCTCAGTTGCCCTGCCCTCCCCCTCCAAAAAGCAGGAAAAAAAGAAAGAAAAGAAATAAAGAAAATTATAATTAAATTTAATTAATGAATATGTATGTAAAATCCTAGCTAAATGATTACATCAATATAGTATAAAGATTATACATTATGATCAAGTGAGGTTCATACCAGGATTGCACGAATGGTTTAACATGAGGAAAACTATTAACACAATTGATTATATAAATAATAAAAGTTAAAGAAGTTAAATAATAATGAATAATAATAAAATGTTAAAGAATATGATGCAAAAAAGTTTTTTTTTATTTATTAAGAAACTGTTTATTATGTTTTTTTTTAAAACAAATACTTTATTAACTTCTGTTTTACATCATTCATTTCCGCCAGATTTTGAGTTACAATCATTTTCCCCCCATTATTCCCCTACCCAACCTCCCAGAATAGCAGTCCCACAAGATATCGCTTCCTCCAATCTGCTCTCTCCCATACCTTCTCCCATACCCCCATCAACTTTTCCATTAGAGGAAGGTGAATCTTTGTGTCCCAATGCCTGCACATCTTATCTCCCTATTACAAGCAAAAGAGTATTAATAATAGTATTTATATATATTTGAAACATTTAAT